>CM071946.1:12750000-13257500 GCA_036784905.1 Acrossocheilus fasciatus | reverse complement strand
CACTGAGAACGCGCTACAATCCTGACGAGTCATAGCCACACAGTGGAGGCGCCAAAGTTGCGGAGAATCCGCTTACCCGGAAGCTTCTGTCACTGACGTAGATTTTCAGAAAATGACCATTGTTTTCATAAAAAAAAATTTACATACTTATTCCCAACAGACCAATCACAGCGCTTGCGGTCCGCGTAGAATTGACGCGCTGTTAGATTTTTGGAGAGGTGCACGTCAGGTACGGCGTAGGTTATGGGTGGAGGCCTGTGCGTCTCAGCATAGGCTACGGCGTAGGATCGACGCAGAAGTATAAATTGGGCTTTACCTCGCTCATGAAATCAGCCGCATACCAGCAAATCACTGAGAACGCGCTACAATCCTGACGAGTCATAGCCACACAGTGGAGGCGCCAAAGTTGCAGAGAATCCGCTTACCCGGAAGCTTCCGTCACTGACGTAGATTTTCAGAAAATGACCATTGTTTTCAAATAAATAATTTTACATACTTATTCCCAACACTTTATTAAGCTTTAAGTCACATCTCAAATGACAAGGGATCAACTTATAATCATGTTTATATTAATTAGCCCGTGAACTCATTCTTTCAGACTGCCTGGGTATGCATATCCTGGTAATACCCAGTGTTGCCAACTCCTCAGTAAGGAAAGTAGCTATTGGCTGTCCTAAAAGTCGCTAGAAGTCGCTAGATGACGTCATCGCCTAATTTGCATAATGTCCTTGGCATGCGCATGGACGCTGGTTGCTAACTTGTGACTTGTGATCTGATTCTTTATAAGAAAATAAGTGACAGAATAAGGGACGCTGAAAATATTTGTACTGTGCCATATAATGTAGGATCTCGGCCTGCAGTTAAAAAGTTCTCAGAAATAATAACATCTGTCTTGCTTAATCTATTTATCTACATATTCTAAAAAGAATTTTAATGTCATTAAAAAAATGTCATCGGTCTGAGTAAATTGTACCATTATAGAATCGTGACTGCACAAGTAGTGTAGTAATTTAGAATAGCATGAAGTTTGAAATCATAACAACTGAAAGTCTATGAAACGTCAGTCAATAAGCATTTTTTTTTTAACAATGGCACTTAGCCTACATTTTTTAACTAGCCTACATTTTATTTTAACCATATGAACGAAAATGCGTATTTTTGTTCTGCTTCTGGATTTGTAGCTACTTCAATAATGAGGTCCAAGTTTAAGAACACGTTAGGAGTAAAAAAAAAAAAAATGTATTTTTTTCTCTCTCTCTATTTACCAGCATTAAGTTACAATAGTGAAAGACGTCTTCCCTCAGATTGAATGTTTTCCTGCCTTGCTGGATGTCGGGCTCAATGATCAAGTGTTTGCATTTGTCCAAACTGATTTTGAAAAATCAAAACGCGGACAGTGAAGGGAATTGCCGTTAGCGCGAGTCTCGCTCGCTGTGATGAAGCGGGAGCAGCAGAGGACTGTGAATACGGGACAAGCTGTCGTATAGCTTTCATATACGCGACACTTATTTGATGCCTGAAATATGGGACGATTTCGTATTATATGGACCGTTTGACAACCTGCATTTGAGGAATAACGTCGTGGGAGAGACAAAGTGAGTAAAAACACCCTAAATACGTTTAGAACTATACAAATGAACTTTCTCCTGTCGAATTCATGTTTATTATTATTATTATATATTTTTTTTACAATTAGCCATTTAGCAGACACTTTTATCCAAAGAAGCTTACAAATGAGGACAATGGAAGCAATCAAAATCAACAAAAGAGCAATGATACGCAAGTGCTATAACAAGTCTCAGTTAGCTTAACACAGTACACGTAGCAAGGTTTTTTTTTATTATTATATAATAAATGAAATGAAAAGAGATGGAATAGAAAAAGAATAGAGCAAGCTAGTGTTAGAGGCCTTTTTTGCTTTTGTTAATTGTATAATAAATAAAAGAAAATAAATAAATAGAATACTAAAAGAATAGAGAAGCTAGTGTTAGTTAGTTAACTTTAGTTAGTTTTTTTAAAGAATTTTTTTTAATTTTTAATGTCACAATTCCAACCCTCCTCCTTTATCCGGGCTTGGGACCGGCAAAGGTGACCCAAAAGAGACACTCTGGCGGAGTTAGTTTTTTTTTTTTCTTGTTTTTTTTTTCTTCTTTTTTTTTTTTTTTTTTTGTTAATTTATTTATTTTTTGGTTTGGTTTTTAAACTTGTGGTCCACTTAGCTTATAAACATGAACATTTTAACCATAACATTTTTAACATTTTTGAATACAATCTACAGTACATTAACAATCTAACAAACTCTGGCCCTAAATTCAGGTTAATTGTTTTTTTTTGTTTGTTTTTGTTTTTCCCCAGAGCCCCCTCCACACACACAAGGCTGAGCAAGCTCACAGAAAGAGTAGTTCTACGTCATTTTGATCAAGGCTCTCAATGGCAGGTTCAGCAACTGAGGGAGCTGACTTAAATGAGTAAGCAGCTGATGTGCCAAAAAGCTGCAAAACATTATGAGGCAGCTGGTGCTCATAGCAAGCCTCACCAGACAGCTTCAGTCCATATCGAATGTACAGGATGGAGTTAAGGGTCTGCAGGGACATCCGATTTCTAAGTTTGCTTTTTACCACACTCATCTGGCTGAATACTCTCTCGACTTCAGCATTTGAGTGAGGCAAGGACAGCACAGACACAGCAGCCATGGCAAGTTCTTGAAATGGGTTGATATCAGCTGCATCCCTGAACTTCCTAATCTCACTCCAGAAACCCAGTGTGTTTTTTGTCTCATTCCATTTACTAAGATGGATGGCACGCCATTGCTGGACAATCTTGTCTATCTCTGCAGCGGAGTAACCGAGGAGCTTGGCTATTTTTTCAATTTCTCCAGGGCTCTTATTGTGCTTTAGAGTTTCCTCCACATTGAAAACTGACATGAACTGCAATGCTTCGATGTTGTCCGGCAGTCTCACCCTCAACTCTTTAGTGAGGGAGATGGTGAAGGCTACACACCGCTTTCGGACATTGATTTCATCCTCAGGCGCAAGTTGGAGCTCAGCTGCCTTTGACTCAAAAAGGTAACCAAGGTACGGTTTGGGACTGATGAATCCATCTATGGGCCCTTTGAGTACATCAACATTTGCCAGTGGATTCAGCACCCTGCTGCTCACAGACTTGATCAGGCTAACCAAGCTGTCAAGTAGCTTAAGAGGATCTACTTGCTCTCCCTCAAAAGCTTTGATGGCCAACTGTACCTCACCCAGCACTGACTTCAAAAAAGTAAGAAACAATATGTTTTGAGGATCACTGTACATGGAGTATAAAACCTCAGCCATGTAGCAGTGTTCACTGGACTTGGTGACTGCGAAATGCAGCCGAAGCTCCTCCCACTGGTCCAAAATGCGTGAAACCGCGGGTTCAATGGACAGCCAACGTGTGGCACACACCTTTGTTATCTGTAAAGGTTTCTCCCCACAGTTGATGGTCTCATATATGGCCTTGTAGGCCTCCCTGCGCTTTGGAGACACTGAAAACCAGTTATAAGTCTCTCGTACCAAGTACTCCACACTACGGGGGATGGTGTCATTGGAAGCATGACTTACAGCAAGCTGCAGAGAGTGACAAACACACCGAATAAGAACCAGATCTTTGAGGCCATACTCCTCCTTCAGCACTTTATGGACCCCATTGTTAATCCCTGTCATAACAGAGGCATTGTCAGTCCCTATCCCCAGGAGTTTATCTTTTTTAAGACAACACTTCTCGAGGAAAGCCACAACAGCATGAGCTATAGATCTGGCATCTCCTCCCTCCAACTCAACAAGCCCTAGAAATGTTGAAACAATTGTCTGCTTGGAGTCACTAAAGTACCTTATCACAACCCCCAGGTACTTAGAAACGCTTATATCCGTGGACTCATCGAGGAGGAGGCTGAAACGTTGGTCACCCACATCTGCGACCAACTTTTTCAGAAAGTATGGTGCTAGGACACCATTAATCATTTCTGTGCACTTTGTCCTGTGCATTTTGAAGTGGGTAGCAGCAGTGGAGTCTGAGAAAGCAGCTCTACATGCTTCTCCAATGTGGTCACATGCCAGCATAGAACAGTGTTCAGCCATGGCTAATGCTATGGTGGCTTCGGCTTTTTTTGCGGAGTCAATTTTTTTAACCATAAATGGTAGATTGGTTTGGGTGGAGCTATTGTAAGGCTTTGCCTTTTGAGTATGTTTTTGAGTTGCCATGTGTTTTTTTACATCACAAAGTTTGGCATAGAAATCAGCCTTACAATACAGGCAGTATGCCCGTGTATCATCCCCAATTAACGGCTTCAACCAGCCTTTGAATTCAGGGTTTGATTCCCACTCCTTTCTGTATTTCTGAGTATACAGTTTAGACTGAGACATAATGAACTAGCCAGCTAGATGTTTAGCTTATGTCACAGAGAGGCACACACAGTGGACGAGGTGAGTAAGTGACTGAGGCTGTTTGAGTCAAATGCAATGATTTATTTTTGTGCAGTGATTTATTTTAGACAAAGAACATTTTACTCTTTTTTTTTTTACATTTACATTTACATTTATGCATTTAGCAGACGCTTTTATCCAAAGCGACTTACATTGCATTCAAGTTACAGTTTTAACATTTTATCAGCTCTTGCTTTCCCTGGGAAACGAACCCATGATCTTGGCGTTGCTAGCGCCATGCTCTACTATTTGAGCTACAGGAAAGCTTTTATTATTTATTTTATTTTATTTTTTATTATGCCATGCATCAGAACAGAACATTTTACATTTACATCCCGCCTTAAACATCTACAAGCCAGGGCGGGATCAGCCAGTGGCGGCTTCGCGCATGCGCGATTCATTTGCAGTCGGGACGCAGAGGGGTGAACATCTCCTGCTCTGACTGCAGCTGGGACTGCTGCGCGAGGACTGGGCCGCCTGTGAGTGCTTTGGGACGGGGGAGGGGCTGACGGGGGAGGGGTTGGCGGTGGCGGCGGCAGCACCCGCTGCAAGTTGAGAAGAGTAAGAACGGTATGGTGCGGACACATCCGAGTCTCCAAAAGTCTCCAGTAACACCAGAAAAAGTCGCTAGATTTGTCGCTAGTCGCTTTTTTGAAAATATGTCGCTAGAGGGGTCTGAATACTCGCTAAATATAGCGACAAAGTCGCTAAGTTGGCAACACTGGTAATACCAAACTCTGCTACTTCGCTTTGCTTCGTAGAGAGAGTCTCCCTGCGTCCCAATGTTCATACTATCCATCCTAAATAGTATGTGAGACTGCAATAAGTGTGTCCCAAAGCATAGTATGTTGAAAAGAGTACGCCAAAAGTCCCCAGATGGTCTACAATTTCAGGTCGATTTTTGAAGTGTGGATCCGAGCACACTCTAATGGCTAAAATTGCCCACAATCCATTGCGCTTTTGGTCCAGAACTACAAACACTAATAAAAAGCGTTAGAAAAACTACAAACGTGGTGGATGCGCGTGATCGACCTTTATGTAGAGAGGTTTACAAAAAGGGGTCTGAGAGTTAATAATAATCAACATTTAAACTGGTAAAAACTATTTATTTATTGTTATCCATGTTATATTCAGCAATGTGAACTTTTATAAGCATCCATTTGGTCATTAACTTTTAAATGCATCATTATGCAGAAAATAGCAGAGTTTTACGCATTAAAAGACCCGCAACTGGCAGATCAACGAGCTACTTCTTTTTTCTCTAATACGGTAGTAAGTTAAACTAGATTAAAAAGTTTGTCGAGACAAACTTTAGGTTGGCTTGAGAAAGCCTAGCCTGAACATTTAAAGCAGTTGTGAAAGCTTAAAGTTTAAAAGTTTTCAGTTTGAAATAGGCTAGTTAAGTGTTCATTTACTGGTTTTTAAAAGTTAAAAAACAGAAAAAGGTTGATAGCATGATTAGCATGTTACTAGCATGATTAGCAAGTGACTAGCATGTCGCTAGCATGTTACTAGCATGATTAGCAAGTGACTAGCATGTTGCTAGCATGTTTATAATATGATTAGCATGTTACTAGCATGTTGCTAGCATGACTAGCAAGTGACTAGCATGTCGCTAGCCTGTTTCTAGCATGGTTAGTATGTTGCTAGGATAGATAGAAAGATTAGAAATATTAGATGAGTTTGAATGGATTAGAAATAGTACATAGAAGGGAAGCTTGATTGAGTCTCAAAGGATTCTGGGAGTTTAAAATTTGTATTTTGACAGTTGGAATTTGAATTGTCTTGGCTCATTTGAACATTCCGTAATGATAAGTCAATGGGATTTTATCATTTTTAATCTTCAATTTTATGAAAACTATAAGTCCAATCAGTTAGAAAAGATATTGCACACTAAGTGAGATCAGTCTGAACAGCTGGGCTGAGTTTGGTGATTCTAGCTTGAAAGCTCTAGGAGGAGATGCATTCAGAAATTTAGTCTAAGAATAATAATAATAACTAGATAGTAAAGTTTGGATACAAACTTTAAGTTGGCTTGAAAAAGCCTAGCCAGAAAGTTTGTAAAAGTTTTAAAAGCTTGAAGTTTGAAGATTTTAAGTTTGAAGTAGTTTGAAATAGGTAAAATAGTTTTAAAGATTAAAGTTTGAATGTTTTAAAGGCAATACAGTCTATCAGAAGAACAGATCGCTAGGGTTCCTGTGGTAGTTGTTAGGGTGTTGCTATGCGGTTACTAGGGTACTTGGGGGGGTTGTTAAGGTGTTGCTATGCGGTTGCTAAGGTACCCAGGGTGGTTGCTAAGGATTTGCTATTCGGTTGCTAGGGTACTTGGGGTGGTTGTTAAGGTGTTGCTATGCGGTTGCTATGGTACCCGGGGTGGTTGTTAGGCAGTTGCTAGGGTACCTGGGGTTGTTGCTAGGGTGTTGCTATGCGGTTGCTATACCACTTGGGCTGGTTTGCTAGGTGGTTGCTATTGTACTCGGGGTGGTTGCTAAGGTGTTACTAGCTTGTTGTTAGCATTATTAGCAAGTTACCAGCATGTCTCTAACATGATTAGCATGTTACTAGCATGATGTTAGCATGATTAGCAAGTTACTAGTACGTTGCTAGCATGATTAGCAAATTACAGCAGATATCTAGCATGATGCTAGCATGTTTCTAGCATGATTAACAAGTTAATAGCATGTTGCTAGCATGATTCTAGCATGATTAGCAAGTTACTAGCATGTTGTTAGCATGATTAGCAAGTTACTAGCATGTTGCTAGCATGATTAACATGTTACTAGCATGTTGCTAGCATGATTATCAAGTTACTAGCATGATGTTAGCATGTTTCAAGCATGATTTGCATGTTGCTAGCATGATTCTAGCATGTTTAGCATGTTACTAGCATGATTAGCAAGTTGCTAGCATGATGTTAGCATGTTTCAAGCATGATTAACAAGTTACTAGCATGTTGTTAGCTTGATTAGCAAGTTACTAGCATGATGTTAGTATGTTACTGGCATGATTAGATAGATTAGAAATAGTATTAGATAGAGTGGAAGCTTATGAGTTTGAATGGGTTAGAAATAGTACATAGAAGGGAAGCTTGATTGAGACTAATGGGCTTCAGTGCGTTTACATTTGAATGTTTGTCAGTTGGAGCTTGCAAGGTCTTGGCTCATTTGAACATTCCGTCAATGTAAGTCTATGCGATTTTTCGCAGTTTTAATCTTCATTTTTTAAAACTTTTCAAACTTTTTAAACTTTTCAAACTTTCTGGTCCGCCTTTCTCAAGCCAACTTAAAGTTTGTCTCGACAAACTTTTCTATCTAGTTATTATTATTATTCTTTTTCTGAGACTAAAATTTCTGACTGCTACTCCTCCTACTCCTGCTATATCTTTTCTAACTGATCCGACTTACGGTTTTCATAAAAATGAAGATTAAAAATTATAAAAAATCCCATAGATTTACATTGAAAGGTCTTGGCTCATCTGAACATTCCGTCAAACTCCAACTGTCAAAATTTAAATCTAAACACACTGAAGCCCATTAGACTCAATCAGACTTCCCTTCTATGTACTATTTCTAACCCATTTAAACTCATTCAAATCTATCTATCTATCTATCTATCTATCTATCTATCTATCTATCTATCTATCTATCTATCTATCTATCTATCTATCTATCTATCTAAAGGATATTCACACTCCATTCATTCTTTATCTAACACACACGCACACACACACACACACACACACACACACACACACACAAACAAACATACCTTCCCTATTTAACACACACAAACACACGCAAATATTGAAATATTACATTTTTATGAATAAATATCTTAAATGATGATCTAAATTTAATTTAAACTGTTTCTGGATATTGATCTAGGCGTTAGGTGTACAATACTGCCATCTGGTGGTTAGAGAAAAACTTGTAGAAATCACAGATTTTGAAAGAATAGTGTAATGACCATATATATCCAGCAGAGGCCCATAGAGAGCCATTCATTTTTCTGGAAGTGGTCAGCTGCTCCTCTCACAAATTTTCTGATATATATTTGGCAATTATATATTGAAACATTATAAAATACACAACTTTTATGATATATATTTTGTAATTATATATTTAAACATTATAAAATACATTAAAAACTGTATAAGTGCTCTCTTTTGCAATAATGCCACATAAATTTGCAGAAATGCCACACAAGTTGTCACTAAAACTTGATTGCAGGTACATATTTATTTCAATCTAAAAAGTATATATATATTTTTTTTTTTACATAGATGTAAATAAAATCGAAACGAAAAAAAAAAAAAAAACTAAAAAACAACTGCAATAAGCAGATATGAATGGTGGGTATGTGTGTAAGAGAGTGTGTGTGTGCATGTGTGTACGTACGTGAGTGAGTATGCTTGTTCCACATTGCATTTGTGCTCTAGTATCAGGCTTTAATTTTGTTGTGTGGACATTTTCAGATTTATGCAGAATTTATTGATTTTTTTGCGTATTTCCCATTCATTTTCAATTGGCGTCATATTGACCCCAAAGACCATATTAGTAAAAAAAAAAAAAAAAAAAAAAAAAAAAAAAAAAAAAAAAAAAAATACATACCTTCAGAACAACCGAATCAAGCCCTTTTTTTATGTGAATACAGATAGAAAATGTTGAAAAGTCACAAAATCTTATTCCACTGAGATGAAGGGAAACATTTTTTAACTAAAAAAAGTTGATTGGGGTCCTACTGATCCCAATACTATTTCTAATCCACTAAAACTCTATCTATCTATCTATCTATCTATCTATCTATCTATCTATCTATCTATCTATCATCTGACTGTATCTATCTATCTATCTATCTATCTATGTATGTATCAAACTTTAAACTTTTTAAACTTCTTAAACTTTTTTTAAACTTTTCTAACTTTCTGGTCCGGCTTTCTCAAGCCAACTTAAAGTTTGTCTCGACAAACTTTATCTAGTTATTATTATTCTGAGACTAAAATTTCTGACTGCTACTCCTCCTAGAGCTTTAACTCTACAAACTCAGCCCAGATCTTCAGACTGATCTCGCCGGGTGTGCTATATCTTTTCTAACTGATCCAACTTACGGTTTTCATAAAAATGAAGATTAAAAATCATAAAAAATCCCATAGACTTACATTGGCTCATCTGAACATTCCGTCAAACTCCAACTGTCAAAATTTAAATCTAAACACACTGAAGCCCATTAGACTCAATCAGACTTCCCTTCTATGTACTATTTCTAACCCAATCAAACTCATCTATGTATCTAAAGGATATTCACTCTCCATTCATTCTTTATCTAACACACACACACACAAATCATGTTGGCTGTCATGTATGTTTTGTTGACCTTGGTTATTTTGTATTTGATTTGTTACCTGTAAATAGTATGTGCGTTTGCATAAAAAAAAAAAAAAAAAAAAAAAAGTAATTATAAAATACACAACTTTTATGATATATATTTTGTAATGTTTAAATATATAATTACCAAATATATATCAGAAAATTTGTGAGAGGAGTTGACCACTTCCAGAAAAATGAAAGGCTCTCTATGGGTGTAATGACGGGTCTGAAGCATGGGGATCCATTTGCAGCTTTTATTCAAAGGCAGAATCAAACAGGCGAAGATCAGACAACAACGACAGGGGTGACAGAGACAGATCCAAAAACGTAAACGATTACCAGGCTTAAGTCAAGGCAGGCGGCAGACAGGAGTAGTAACTAATTGTCCAGAGATCAGATCACAAGGGCAGGTGGCAGAGAATCACAGAGTCAGGTAAACAGTCCAAGGTCATAAACAGGAGATCACAAAATACCAGAGATACGCTCAGAAGTGTTAGCCAGGGCAAAACAAGACTTCGCAATGAGTGAGCATTGGTTTTCTGCTTATAAAAGGACACAGAGATGGGAAACACCTGTGCAGCAATCAGTCTCAGGTACAAGGCATTGTGGGAGATGCAGTTCAGAACTAATATTCGGGTGATGGTGCCCTCCGGTGGTGTTCAGGGAGGGCCACAGAGGCCGAGTTCGTGACAGAGCCCCCTCCCTGCGAGCGGCTCCTGAAGCAAGGGGCGGTTCTACGCCGAGGCCTTCCACGGGGTCGAGGAGCGGGTCTGTTGGGATGAGCGCGATGGAAATCATCCGTGAGCGTGGGGTCCAGGATGTCCTGGGCATTGACCCAGGACCTCTCCTCAGGGCCGTACCCCTCCCAGTCTATGAGGTATTGCAAGACCCTGCCTCGGCGTCGGGAATCCAAGATCTCCCTGACTCGATATGCCTCCTCGCCATCCACCACGATGGGAGGGGTGCTCTCCCCAGTGGCCTCCTCCTGGTCCCCCTCCCCTCTCGGACCACCGGCAGGCTTGAGCAAAGAGATATGGAAAGTGGGTGAGATACGGTAATTGGCAGGGAGTGCTAAACGATAAGAAACTGGTGTGATTTGACGAATGATTTTAAAAGGACCCACATACCTGGGACTGAGCTTCTTGCACGGGAGACGAAGACGAAGATTTTTGGTGGACAACCACACCCAGTGACCCGGAGCGTAGGGAGGACCTGGTCTCCGATGGCGATTAGCCTGTTCTCTGACCCGACGTACAGCATGTTGGAGATGAATATGTGCAGTATTCCAGGTCTCCTCACTGCGGTGTAGCCAATCATTGACAGCGGGCAGATCAGAGGGCTCCCCTGACCAGGGAAATAGTGGAGGTTGGAAACCAAGAACACACTGGAAAGGTGTAAGACCAGTCGAAGGCTTGCGTAATGAGTTCTGCGCATATTCAGCCCAAAGCAGATAACGACTCCAGTCGTTCTGGTTGTTGTGGCAGTAAGATCTTAGAAATCTAGTTCATTCCTGATTGAGTCGTTCCACTTGGCCATTAGATTCTGGGTGATAGCCAGAGGTTAGGCTGACGTTTATGTTAAGCTGCTGACAGAAAGCAGACCAGACTCTGGAGGTGAACTGTGGTCCACGATCTGAGACAATGTCCTCGGGTAGTCCGTAGAATCTGAATACCTGTTCCGTCAAAGCTTCTGCTGTTTCGAAGGCTGTGGGGAGCTTGGTGAGAGGAATGAGACGGCATGCTTTGGAGAAGCGGTCGATAACTGCAAGTATGGTGGTATGATTCCTGGAACGAGGGAGATCAGTTACAAAGTCGATGGCGATGTGAGACCAGGGGCGTTGAGGTAGGGGTTGAAGTAAACCAGCTGGGTATTGATGAGAAGATTTGGTAATATTGCAGGTGGCACAGTGCTGGATGAAAGTGATAACGTCCTTTTGTAATGATGGCCACCAGAACCGGTTGGAAACGAGATGAACCGTGGCTGTGATGCCGGGATGACCAGAACTGGGAGAGTCGTGAATCATCTGTAGGATTCGTTGTCGAAGATTAGCAGGAACATAAGTCAAGTTTGGTGGGCAGTCAGGTGGCGTGGGATCATTGGCTAGTGCCTCGGTAATCTCGGTCATGATGTCCCATTGTACCGGAGCGAGGATAAGAGATGTGGGTATGATTGGTTCGTTGGGAGCATTTGAGGATGTTGTGGAGTCAAATTGCCTTGAGAGAGCATCGGCTTTCCCATTCTTTGAGCCAGGGCGATAAGTGATATGAAAGTTGAATCGGGAGAAGAACAGTGACCATCTTGCTTGACGGGGGTTGAGACGTTTGGCTGACCTGATGTATTCCAAGTTTCTGTGATCTGTGAGTACAATGAAAGGTCTTTTGGCGCCCTCTAACCAATGTCTCCACTCCTCAAAGGCCGCTTTCATGGCTAGCAGTTCTCGATCCCCAACATCATAGTTCCCTTCGGCAGCATTGAGTTTTCTGGAGTAATAGGCACAAGGATAGAGCTTAGCGGGGTTACCCTGACGTTGAGACAAGAAGGCTCCGATGCCTGTGTTAGAGGCATCCACTTCAACTGTGAATTCGAGTTCAGGATCAGGGTGATGAAGTATCGGTGCAGAGGTGAAACGCTCCTTGAGTTGCTGAAAAGCCTCTGAGGCCGCTGTGGACCAGGCGAGATGGCGCCTACCTCCCTTAAGCAACGACGTGAGTGGTGCGGCTATGGTGCTGAAGTTGCGTATGAAGCGTCTATAGAAGTTGGCAAACCCCAGGAAACGTTGCAGATCTTTTGTGGTTTTGGGTGTGGGCCAGTTTAACACTGAGTTGACCTTCCTCTCATCCATCGCCACCCCATCCGCACTGATGATGTATCCCAGAAATGAAGTTAAGGTCTGATGGAACTCGCATTTCTCCATTTTGGCATACAACTGATGGTCGATGAGGCGTTGGAGTACTGCCCTAACCTGTTGCACATGAGATTCAAATGTGTCAGTAGATTAATATATCATCAATGTAGACAATCACCCACTGGCCTAACATGTCCCGGAACACATCATTGATGAATGACTGAAAGACTGATGGACTGTTGACAAGCCCGAACGCCATAACCAGATATTCGTAGTGCCCAGTGGTGGTAGAAAAGGCAGTTTTCCACTCATCACCCTCTCTGATACGGATAAGATTGTATGCATTACGAAGATCAAGCTTGGTAAAGTACCTGGCAGAACGGAGCATTTCAAGGGCGGCTGGAAGTAGCGGCAGAGGATAGCGGAATTTAACTGTGATTTCATTGAGATGACGATAATCAATACAGGGGCGTAATCCTCCATCCTTTTTCTTGACAAAGAAGGCTGCTGACGCTGGTGATGTGGATGGTCTGATGAAGCCCTTTGACAGCTCCTCCTCTATGTAAGCCTTCATGGCCTCCGACTCCTGTTGTGTTAAAGGGAAAATTCTGCCTCTGGTGGGTACTGCCCCTGGGAGGAGATCAATAGCGCAATCACTGGAGCGGTGAGGGGGAAGTTGTGAGGCTTTAGATCTACTGAAGGCTTCAAATAAATCATGGTATTCGGCTGGTAACCCCTGAATGGCTGAACTTTCCTTGAGAGGGGGTTTAGATGACTTCGGTGAGTGACTCTGAGGTAAAAGACAGTGCTTGTGACATGTCTCAGACCACTGAACGATCTGACGTGTGGACCATGAGATACAGCCAAGGCAAGCCGAGGATTATGGGTTTCTGGGGTGATTTGATGGCGAAAAGGCGGATGCTTTCCGTGTGCAGAGAACCTGTTCTCAGTGTAATGTCCTTGGTGATGAATTTGACTTGCCCCGTGCCCAGGGGGCGGCCGTCTAGCGCTGCCACTGCAACACCGGATTCACATGTAATGAGAGGAAGAGAGTGGGTTTTAGCGAAGTTAACATCAATGAAGTTACCTGCAGCCCCCGAGTCGATCAATGCCAGAGTATCAAACTGTGAGTTACCAAACATTATGGTTACCGGAACTTCAAGTGTAGACAAGGTAGATGGATTAGAACTCACCACGGATGACCCCCTGGAGGTTGGTCTTGTAGGACAGGAGATTCTCATATGGCCTGGCAGACCGCAGTATAGGCACAGATTCTGATGGCGCCGCCGCTCTCTCTCCTCGGATGTGAGGTGTGTCATGCCCACCTGCATAGGCTCAGACTCTGGAGTGGTTCTCACCGTGACAGCAGAGGGTAGTGTAGTGAAGCGACGCAAGTAGCCTCTTGAGCGCATCAGGTTATCAATACGAATGGTGAGCTCGATAAATTGTTCCAGTGTTCTCCCCTCGTCGCGGCAAGCCAGTTCTGATTGGAGTTCAGTAGTGAGGCCCTTGCGGCACAATAGCTTGAGTGGATCATTGTCCCAGCCTGTTTGTGCAGCGAGAGTGCGAAAGGTGAGTGCGTAATCAGCCGCCGTACTGCCTCCCTGGCGTAGGGCCAAAAGTTGTTCCCCAACATCCCTTCCATCAACAGAATGTTCAAACACTTCTCGAAACTGTCGCATAAAGATTCTGAAGGAGGGAAAAGCCATGTTACCGCCATCCCACACCGCCGTAGCCCAGTCTAGCGCTCTCCCTGTCAGCAATGAACATACAAAAGAGACGCGACTGTCCTCCGTGGGGTAGAGCAGAGGCTGTTGGTCCATAAACAAGGTGCATTGGAGGAGAAAACCCTTACACTTGTTGGGGGTGCCATCGTATTTCTCAGGAAACGACAGGCGTGGGCTGGTCATGGGTTGACTGGAGCTTTGAGCGACCGGTGGAGGTGTTGGTGGAACCGGAGCAACATTGCACAAAGCCTGGAGTGTCTTGCTTAGCTCCTCCGTGAGTGAAGTGAGACGCTACAGTTGCTGATGATGTGCAGCTAGCATGGAGGCATGGGCGGAGACCTCAGTGGTGAGCTGGGAAACAGCCGCTGGATCCGGGGTTGGCGAAGTCTTCTGTAATGACGGGTCTGAAGCATGGGGATCCATTTGCAGCTTTTATTCAAAGGCAGAATCAAACAGGCGAAGATCAGACAACAACGACAGGGGTGACAGAGACAGATCCAAAAACGTAAACGATTACCAGGCTTAAGTCAAGGCAGGCGGCAGACAGGAGTAGTAACTAATTGTCCAGAGATCAGATCACAAGGGCAGGTGGCAGAGAATCACAGAGTCAGGTAAACAGTCCAAGGTCATAAACAGGAGATCACAAAATACCAGAGATACGCTCAGAAGTGTTAGCCAGGGCAAAACAAGACTTCGCAATGAGTGAGCATTGGTTTTCTGCTTATAAAAGGACACAGAGATGGGAAACACCTGTGCAGCAATCAGTCTCAGGTACAAGGCATTGTGGGAGATGCAGTTCAGAACTAATATTCGGGTGATGGTGCCCTCCGGTGGTGTTCAGGGAGGGCCACAGAGGCCGAGTTCGTGACAATGGGCCTCTGCTGGATATATATGGTCATTACACTATTCTTTCAAAATCTGTGATTTCTACAAGTTTTTCTCTAACCACCAGATGGCAGTATTGCACACCTAACACCTGGATCAATATCCAGAAACAGTTTAAATTAAATTTAGATCATCATTTAAGATATTTATTCATAAAAATGTAATATTTCACATCCAAGCTAATGGTGTAGTTGAGGATTTTTGTGGTAAACAGGTACAAAAGTACTTCATATCTCCCAAAACACAGCATTAATGCGTATAAATATTATTTGAATGATTAAAAATGTATAAATATTTTACAATTACTCTTTCAATCTTCACATTTTATGTCTATTTCTTGTGTACGTGTGTTTGTGTGTGTTAAATAGGGAAGGTATGTTTGTTTGTGTGTGTTTGTGTGTGTGTGTGTGTGTGTGTGTGTGTGTGTGTGTGTGTGCATGCGTGCGTGCGTGTGTGTTAGATAAAGAATGAATGGAGAGTGAATATCCTTTAGATAGATAGATAGATAGATAGATAGATAGATGAGTTTGATTGGGTTAGAAATAGTACATAGAAGGGAAGTCTAATTGAGTCTAATGGGCTGCAGTGTGTTTAGATTTAAAGTTGGAGTTTGATGGAATGTTCAGATGAGCCAATGTAAGTCTATGGGATTTTTTATGATTTTTAATCTTCATTTTTATGAAAACCGTAAGTCGGATCAGTTAGAAAAGATATAGCACACCCGGCGAGATCAGTCTGAAGATCTGGGCTGAGTTTGGAGTCTGTAGAGTTAAAGCTCTAGGAGGAGTAGCAGTCAGAAATTTTAGTCTCAGAAGAATAATAATAACTAGATAAAAAAGTTCGTCGAGACAAACTTTAAGTCGGCTTGAGAAAGCCGGACCAGAAAGTTAGAAAAGTTTTTAAAAAAGTTTAAGAAGTTTAAAAAGTTTAAGTTTGAAAAATGTTAAACGTTTTAAGTTTGATGGATTTCAGTCTGAAATAGTTTGAAGTTTAAAGTAGTTTTAAAAGCTTAAAGTTTGATAGATAGATAGATAGATAGATAGATAGATAGATAGATAGATAGATAGATAGATAGATAGACAGACAGACAGACAGATAGATAGATAGATAGATAGATAGATAGATAGATAAGAAACATTAGATAGATGAGTTTGAATGGATTAGAAATAGTATTGGATCAGTATGACCCAATCAACTTTCTTTAGTTAAAAAATGTTTCCCTTCATCTCAGTGGAATAAGATTTTGTGACTTTTCAACATTTTCAATCTGTATTCACATAAAAAAAGGGCTTGATTCGGTTGTTCTGAAGGTATGTAATTGTTTATTTTTTTTTTACTAATATGGTCTTTGTGGTCAATATGACCCCAATTGAAAATGAATGGGAAATACGAAAAAATCTCTATATATTTTTTTTAATTTGTCAAAAAATAATAAATCCAGCATAGGTCTGAAAATTTTCACACAGAAATGAAGGCCTAGTACTAGATCACAAATGCAATGTAAAAGACGCGCACACACACACACATACAAAAACACACATGTGTGACTGCAACAAAGACCATTTTTATAGAAATTGGCAAATAAAATCAATAAATTCTGCATAAATCTGAAAATGTCCACACAAAAAAATCAAAGCCTGATACTAGAGCACAAATGCAATGTGGAATGAGCATACTCACTCACATACGTACACATGCACACACACACACACACACACACACACACTGGATATATATGGTCATTACACTATTCTTTCAAAAACTGATTTCTACAAGTTTTTCTCTAACCACCAGATGGCAGTATTGTACACCTAACACCTAGATCACTAGCCAGAAACCATTTAAATTAAATTTAGATCATCATTTAAGATATTTATTCATAAAAATGTAATATTTCACATCCAAGCTAATGGTGTAGCTGAGGATTTGTGTGGTAAACAGGTACAAAAGTACTTCATATCTCCCAAAACACGGCATTAATGTATAGATGAGAAGTAAACAAAAAAAAAATGATATATTATTTGTATGATTAAAAATTTATAAATGTTTTACAATTACTCTTTCAATCTTCACATTTTCTGTCTATTTCTTGTGTGTTTGTGTGTGTTAAATAGGGAAGGTATGTTTGTTTGTGTGTGTGTGTGTGTGTGTGTGTGTGTGTGTGTGCGTGCGTGCGTGCGTGCGTGTGTGTGTGTTAGATAAAGAATGAATGGAGAGTGAATGTCCTTTAGATAGATAGATGAGTTTGATTGGGTTAGAAATAGTACATAGAAGGGAAGTCTGATAGATAGATAGATAGATAGATAGATAGATAGATAGATAGATAGATAGATAGATAGATAGATAGATAGATAGATAGATGAGTTTGATTGGGCTAGAAATAGTACATAGAAGGGAAGTCTGATAGATAGATAGATAGATAGATAGATAGATAGATAGATAGATAGATAGATAGATAGATAGATAGATAGATAGATAGATAGATAGATAGATAGATAGATAGATAGATAGATGAGTTTGATTGGGTTAGAAATAGTACATAGAAGGGAAGTCAGATAGATAGATAGATAGATAGATAGATAGATAGATAGATGATAGATAGATAGATAGATAGATAGATAGATAGATAGATAGATAGATAGATAGATAGATAGATAGATAGATAGATAGATAGATAGATGAGTTTGATTGGGTTAGAAATAGTACATAGAAGGGAAGTCTGATTGAGTCTAATGGGCTTCAGTGTGTTTAGATTTAAATTTTGACAGTTGGAGTTTGACGGAATGTTCAGATGAGCCAAGACTTTTCAATGTAAGTCTATGGGATTTTTTATGATTTTTAATCTTTATTTTTATGAAAACCGTAAGTCGGATCAGTTAGAAAAGATATAGCACACCCGGCGGGATCAGTCTGAAGATCTGGGCTGAGTTTGGAGTTTGTAGAGTTAAAGCTCTAGGAGGAGTAGCAGTCAGAAATTTTAGTCTCAGAAAAAGAATAATAATAATAATAATAATAAGTTTAAGTACAATATCAGTAAGTTGGCTTTCTCAAGCCAACTTAACTAGAATGTACATTTCCTGAAGAAAATGTGAGTGGTGCTTGCAGTGGTAAAACTCGGCGCTGGGCAGATACTGCAGTGTTCCGCGCGATTGTAGAGAGCCAACTCCCATGTCTGTATGATGTTGTGGAGCTGAGATATGACTTCTTTATGATGCTATACGGTTGCTAGGGTTCTCTAAGTGGTTGCTAGGGTGTAGCTGCACAGTTACCATGGTGATACTTACAGACTTGTTTTTCAGCCCGAACAAAAGAGGCCACGCCGATATCTATACCACTTTCTGGTGCTGAGAAATTGCTTATTCATGAGTTTGTTCAGTTGCTAAGGTACTCTAAATGGTTGCTATGGTGTGGCCATACAGTTAATGGCATGATATTTAAAGACTATTTGACAGTCTGAATCAACAGAGCCCTACCCCGTGTTTCTACAATGTTTTGGTGCTGAAGAATTGTTTTTTAATGTCCTTTTACGGTTGCTAGGGTGCTGTAAGTGGTTGCTAGGGCATAGGTATGAAGTTGTCATGTCAGTACTTATTGGCTGCTTGATAGGCCGAGTCAAAAGAGCCCTCCCTGAAGTCTCTGTGACCTCCTGATCTAAATATATAATCTCACTAATTTTGTGCCAATGTTAAGTCTATGGGACTTTTTCGCCCAAATTTTTTCATCCACCAGACGAACATCATACACTCAATTACTTTTAAAAGATATAGCGCACCTCTATAACTGGGAGGTTACTAACCGTGTTGCTAAGCGGTTGGTAGTTGTCACACATTACTATGTAGTTTTAGTTTTAAGATGAGTCAAATGAGTGTGTGTGTGTTAGGAACCCCTTCTCTCTCTCTCTCTCTAAGGGCCTGCTTGTGTGTGAGAAAGTGACAGTTGAGATTCAAATTCACGAACATTCCGCCATTGTAAGTCAATGGGATTTTTTGCCCACTTTTTCGTCCGCTGTGCGAACATCGTAGGTCCGATCACTTAGAAAAGATAAAGCTGAAATCTCCTCAATGAGCCGGTCGATTTGACACCTCATTCATGGGTCTGTGACAAACGGTGCAGGAGGAGTAGCGAATTGAAATTTTTTCCAGAAGAAGAATAAGAAGAACTAGGCCGTTTCTCAATATGCGTTCTTGTCTGTACTTGTGTTCTTGTGGACTTGTGAAACGTCATCAGTCGTCGCCCAAGTACTGTTCCAATTCAAAGTTCACATCTAGCCAAGTACAGTTCAAATCCCCGGATGTGTTCTTGCTCCGCCCCCTTTATCAAGGATGCATCCAGAGGTGACTTGTGCGAACAGTTTTTACAGTCTATGGTGCGAACTTGAGGCAGCGAGGTATCCCAGAATGCATTTCGCACCAATCAGCGAGAGTTAATTTTCAAAATATTACTGTTATTGTGTCATGAAATGCCGTTCTAAGAGTATTTCAGGCGAGAATGTAGTTGTTTAAAACTCAAATCTGCAGTTTATTTACAAAGATAGCGCCAATTTGAAAATTTGTTTCGCCGATTTCGGAGACGTGAGCTCCACGCGATCACCGGGCGCTCAGTGCTCATGTATCCGCCGAGAGCAGCCTCACCGCGGCTAGTTCATCTGACATTTGCCGCTGGCTCTGATGTCTCTGTAGTGGTTAAACATGAGGTAAAATTAGTTTTGGGTGAATCTAACAGACAATCCTTAGTCTCACGAATCTATTATTTCTTCCAGGTCATATCGTTTTGGCTGAACACAAAGTTATGTTTCATAAATTATTTATTTATTAATCATAATACAGCGCTTACTTTATTAAGGTGACTGAATTGATTGCTTTTGTCTTTATTTCCTATTACGTCTCTTATACTTTTATGATGGCTATATTGTTCATTAAAACTGACATTTAACAAAAAAGGCAGAGTTGTGCTTGTCATAGTTCATTTCATTATACATAGTGAGAGTATATGTGCACATATTAAATCACGTATTAATGTTTTTTATTTTAAAATGAAAACGAAAAGAGGGTTGTATTTTATATTTTGAAGAAAACAAAAAGTCAGAGGTGTTTAATATCATTTTGTTTTATTGTAATGTTTATTGTAATGCTATTAATATTTTAAATGAAACAGAAAAGAGGCAACGCTGTTGGATATATTTCGTTTCACTGTAATATGTGCGTTCCCTGAATTACATTTTTGCTGCTATTAATATGATTACATGAAAACAAAAAGAGGCAGTGGTGTTTAATATCGTATTTTGTCGTATTGTAACAAGTGTAGATAACTTAGGCGAGCTGACTGACGTTATCAAGTACGCTGCTGTTCCATTTGCAGAATTACCGGACTTGTGTCCTCCCGTCCTCGAGAGTGCGAACTCCCGAGTCGAACTTGCGAAGTCCGAACTACCGAGGACGCAAGTCCGAACTTTGTGTACTTGGTATTGAGAAACAGCCCTAGAATGTACATTTCCTGAAGAAAATGTGAGTGGTGCTTGCAGTGGCAAAACTTGGCCCTCGGTTGCTATGTGGTTTCTAAGGTACCCGGGGTGGCTGCTAGGGTGTTGCTATGCGGTTGCTAGGGTCCTTGGGTTTGTTGCTAAGGAGTTGCTATATGGTTGCTAAGGTACTTGGGGCGGTTGCTAGGTTGTTGCTATGTGGTTGCTAGGGTACTCGGGGTGGTTGCTAGGGTGTTGCTATGCGGTTGCTAAGGTACCTGGGGTGGTTGCTAGGGTGTTTCTATGCGGTTGCTAGGGTACTCAGGGTGGTTGCTATGGTACCCATGATGGTTTCTAGGGTGATACTATGTGGTTGCTAGGGTGTTGATATGCGGTTGCTAGGGTATTCAGGGTGGTTGCTAGGGTGCCCATGATGGTTGCTAGGGCCGTTGCTAGGGTACCCAGGGTGGTTGCTAAGGTACTTGGGGTGGTTGCTAGGGTGTTGCTATGCAGTTTCTATGGTACTTGGGTGGTTGCTAGGGTACCTGTGGTGGTTGCTATGGTGTTGCTAGGCAGTTACTAGTTGACACAGATCATTACTATGGAGTTTTATACAGTTCTTAGTTTGAATTAGCACTTTGCTAATCACTATTAGCATGTAGCTATTCACTGCTAGCATGTGTAGCATGTTTGGAAGTCCTATCTGTTAGCATGAGTCAAAAGATCCAACTCCCAAGTCTATACGACATTCTGATGCAAAGATATAGGACTTGATAAATGGTTGCTAGGGTACTCTGTTTGGTTGTTAGGAAGTGGCTTGGCAGCTGCCAATGATAATACTCCAAAGGCTGTTTGCCAGTATGAATAATATAAACCAACCCCCATGACTCTATGGCATTCAGATTTGAAGATATGCCTGTTTGGGTTTGAGTTGCTAGGGTGCTCGACATAAATATTTTACAATTACTCTTTCAATCTTCACATTTTATGTCTATTTCTTGTTTGTGTGTGTTTGTGTGTGTTAAATAGGGAAGGTATGTTTGTTTGTGTGTGTGTGTGTGTGTGTGCGTGTGTGTGTGTGTGCGTGTGTGTGTGTGCGTGCGTGCGTGTGTGTTAGATAAAGAATGAATGGAGAGTGAATATCCTTTAGATAGATAGATAGATAGATAGATAGATAGATAGATAGATAGATAGATAGATAGATAGATAGATAGATAGATAGAAATAGTCAGATGATAGACAGATAGATAGATAGAAATAGTCAGATGATAGACAGACAGATAGATAGATAGATAGATAGATAGATAGATAGATAGATAGATAGATAGATAGATAGATAGATAGATAGATAGAAATAGTCAGATGATAGACAGATAGGTAGATAGATAGATAGATAGATAGATAGATAGATAGATAGATAGATAGATAGATAGATAGATAGATAGATAGATAGATAGATAGATAGATAGATAGATTTGAATGAGTTTAAATGGGTTAGAAATAGTACATAGAAGGGAAGTCTGATTGAGTCTAATGGGCTTCAGTGTGTTTAGATTTAAATTTTGACAGTTGGAGTTTGACGGAATGTTCAGATGAGCCAAGACTTTTCAATGTAAGTCTATGGGATTTTTTATGATTTTTAATCTTTATTTTTATGAAAACCGTAAGTCGGATCAGTTAGAAAAGATATAGCACACCCGGCGTGATCAGTCTGAAGATCTGGGCTGAGTTTGGAGTTTGTAGAGTTAAAGCTCTAGGAGGAGTAGCAGTCAGAAATTTTAGTCTCAGAAAAAGAATAATAATAACTAGATAAAAAAGTTTGTCGAGACAAACTTTAAGTTGGCTTGAGAAAGCCGGACCAGAAAGTTAGAAAAGTTTGAAAAGTTTAAAAAAAGTTTAAGAAGTTTAAAAAGTTTAAGTTTGAAAAATGTTAAACGTTTTAAGTTTGATGGATTTCAGTCTGAAATAGTTTGAAGTTTAAAGTAGTTTTAAAAGCTTAAAGTTTGATAGATAGATAGATGATAGATAGATAGATAGATAGATAGATAGATAGATAGATAGATAGATAGATAGATAGATAGATGAACAGAAAGACAGATAGACTTTAGATAGATAGATAAACAGAAAGACAGATAGACTTTAGATAGATAGATAGATAGATAGATAGATAGATAGATAGATAGATAGATAGACAGATTCTAAGGACCTCAGAGTGGTTGCTAGGGTACTTAGAGTGGTTGCTATGATGGTTGCTAGGCTAACTCCGGTGGTTTCTAGGGTGTTGCTATGTGGTTGCTAAGGTACCGAGTGTGGTTACTAAGGTCTTGCTATGCGGTTTCTAAGGTACCAAGGGTGGTTGCTAGGGGGTTGCTATGCGGTTTCTAAGGTACCCGGGGTGGTTGCTAGGGTGATGCTATGCGGTTGCTAAGGTACCCGGAGTGGTTGCTAATGTGTTGCTATGCGGTTGCTAGGGTAATCAGGGTGGTTGCTAAGGTGTTGCTATGCGGTTGCTAGGTTACTTGTGGTGGTTGCTAAGGTGTTGCTATGTGGTTGCTAGGGTACCCGGAGTGGTTGCTAAGGTGTTGCTATGCAGTTGCTAGGGTACTTGGGGTGGTTGCTAGGGTGTTGCTTTGTGGTTGGTAAGGTACCCGGAGTGGTTGCTAAGGTGTTGCTATGCAGTTGCTAGGGTACTTGGGGTGGTTGCTAGGGTGTTGCTATGTGGTTGGTAAGGTACCCGGGGTGGTTGCTAAGGTGTTGCTATGCGGTTGCTAGGGTACCCAGAGTGGTTGCTAGGGTGTTGCTATGCGTTTGCTAAGGTACCCAGGGGGTGGTTGCTATGGTGTTGCTAGGGTACTTGGAGTGGTTGCTAAGGTGTTGCTAAGCGGTTGCTAGGGTTCCCAGGGTGGTTGCTAAGGTGTTGCTATGCGGTTGCTAGGGTACTTGGGGTGGTATCTAAAGTGTTGCTATGCGGTTGCTAGGGTACCCGGAGTGGTTGCTAAGGTGTTGCTATGCAGTTGCTAGGGTACTTGGGGTGGTTGCTAGGGTGTTGCTATGCGGTTGCTAAGGTACCCAGGGTGGTTGCTAAGGTGTTGCTAGGGTACTTGGAGTGGTTGCTAAGGTGTTGCTATGTGGTTGCTAAGGTACCGAGTGCGGTTTCTAAGGTACCCGGGGTGGTTGCTAGGGTGATGCTATGCGGTTGCTAAGGTACCCGGAGTGGTTGCTAATGTGTTGCTATGCGGTTGCTAGGGTAATCAGGGTGGTTGCTAAGGTGTTGCTATGCGGTTGCTAGGGTACTTGCGGTGGTTGCTAAGGTGTTGCTATGTGGTTGCTAGGGTACCCGGAGTGGTTGCTAAGGTGTTGCTATGCGGTTTCTAGGGTACTTGGGGTGGTATCTAAAGTGTTGCTATGCGGTTGCTAGGGTACCCGGAGTGGTTGCTAAGGTGTTGCTATGCAGTTGCTAGGGTACTTGGGGTGGTTGCTAGGGTGTTGCTATGCGGTTGCTAAGGTACCCAGGGTGGTTGCTAAGGTGTTGCTAGGGTACTTGGAGTGGTTGCTAAGGTGTTGCTATGCGGTTGCTAGGGTACCCGGAGTGGTTGCTAAGGTGTTGCTACGCGGTTGCTAGGGTACTTGGGGTGGTTGCTAGGGTGTTGCTATGCGGTTGCTAAGGTACCCAGGGTGGTTGCTAAGGTGTTGCTAGGGTACTTGGAGTGGTTGCTAAGGTGTTGCTATGCGGTTGCTAGGGTTTCCAGGGTGGTTGCTAAGGTGTTGCTATACGGTTGCTAGGGTATTCAGGGTGGTTGGTAGGGTACCCAGGATGGTTGCTAGGGTGTTGCTAGGCAGTTACTAGTTGTCACAGATCGTTACTATGAAGTTTTATAGAGTTCTTAGTTTGAATTAGCACTTAGCTAATCACTATTAGCATGTAGCTATTCACCGCTAGCATGTGTAACATGTTTGGAAGTCCTATTTGTTAGCATGAGTCAAAAGAACCAACTCCCAAGTCTATTCGACATTCTGATGCAAAGATATAGGACTTGATAAATGGTTGCTAGGGTACTCTGTTTGGTTGTTAGGAAGTGGCTTGGCAGCTGCCAATGATAATGCTCCAAAGACTGTTTTCCAGTATGAATAATATAAACTAACCCCCATGTCTGTATGACATTCAGATTTGAAGATATGCCTGTTTGAGTTTGGGTTGCTAGGGTGCTCGACATTGGTTGCTAGGGAGTGGGTAGGAAGTGTCTATGGTGATTCATGGTTGACTGTTTGCTGCCCTGAGTCAAACGAGCCCACCCCCATGTCTCTATGACATTCAGATTTGAAGATATGCCTGTTTGGGTTTGGGTTGCTAGGGTGCTTGATAATGGTTGCTAGGGCGTGGCTAGGAAGTGTCTATGGTGATTCATGATTGGCTGTTTGCTGCCTTGAGTCAAACGAGCCCACCCCCATGTCTCTGTGATATTCAGATTGAAAGATATGGCCGTTGGGGTTTGGGTTGCTAGGGTGCTTGATAATGGTTGCTAGGGCGTGGCTAGGAAGTGTCTATGGTGATTCATGATTGGCTGTTTGCTGCCCCGAGTCAAATGAGTCCACCCCCATGTCTCTATGACACTGTGATCCGAAGATATCCATTTGGGCTTTTAACATGGCAGTCTATGGGATCAGTTGCTAGGGTGCTCTAAATGGTTGCTAGGGCGTGGCTTGATAGCTTCATAATGATCCTGAGAATATGATTGGTTGGCTGAGTAAAATGAGCCCACCCCCATGTCTCTATGATATTGTGATGCAGAGTTCTGTTCAATGCAAAATTCCAATGTAAATTACCATAGTAGGAAAAACGTGTGCTGTTTCATGGGCCGTCCCTCACCATGTTATGTCAATGGGACAATTTTGGGGCGCTCTTGTGCCCCAGGGGTACAACTTATACCCCATTGCAGGGTATGTTCTCGCACAGCTTGATAGCCTCTCTAAATGTGGTGATTCATATGTTTCTACGAAATTCTTGCTCTGAGCTACGACTCGTCAAAGTTTGCCGCAATGTTAAGTCTATGGGATTTTTCGGCTGATTTTTCGCCCACTGTACGATTATCGTACGCCCGATCGCTTAGAAAAGATATAGCACACCCGGCGAGATCAGTCTGAAGATCTGGGCTGAGTTTGGAGTCTGTAGAGTTAAAGCTCTAGGAGGAGTAGCAGTCAGAAGTTTAGTCTCAGAATAATAATAATAACTAGATAAAAAAGTTAGTCGAGACAAACTTTAAGTTGGCTTGAGAAAGCCGGACCAGAAAGTTAGAAAAGTTTGAAAAGTTTAAAAAAAGTTTAAGAAGTTTAAAAAGTTTAAGTTTGAAAAATGTTAAACGTTTTAAGTTTGATGGATTTCAGTCTGAAATAGTTTGAAGTTTAAAGTAGTTTTAAAAGCTTAAAGTTTGATAGATAGATAGATAGATAGATAGATAGATAGATAGATAGATAGATAGATAGATAGATAGATAGATAGATAGATAGATAGATGAACAGAAAGACAGATAGACTTTACATAGATAGATAGATAGAAAGACAGATAGACTTTAGATAGATAGATAGATAGAAAGATTCTAAGGACCTCAGAGTGGTTGCTAGGGTACTTAGAGTGGTTGCTATGATGGTTGCTAGGCTAACTCTGGTGGTTTCTAGGGTGTTGCTATGTGGTTGCTAAGGTACCGAGTGCGGTTTCTAAGGTACCCGGGGTGGTTGCTAGGGTGATGCTATGCGGTTGCTAAGGTACCCGGAGTGGTTGCTAATGTGTTGCTATGCGGTTGCTAGGGTAATCAGGGTGGTTGCTAAGGTGTTGCTATGCGGTTGCTAGGGTACTTGCGGTGGTTGCTAAGGTGTTGCTATGTGGTTGCTAGGGTACCCGGAGTGGTTGCTAAGGTGTTGCTATGCGGTTTCTAGGGTACTTGGGGTGGTATCTAAAGTGTTGCTATGCGGTTGCTAGGGTACCCGGAGTGGTTGCTAAGGTGTTGCTATGCAGTTGCTAGGGTACTTGGGGTGGTTGCTAGGGTGTTGCTATGCGGTTGCTAAGGTACCCAGGGTGGTTGCTAAGGTGTTGCTAGGGTACTTGGAGTGGTTGCTAAGGTGTTGCTATGCGGTTGCTAGGGTACCCGGAGTGGTTGCTAAGGTGTTGCTACGCGGTTGCTAGGGTACTTGGGGTGGTTGCTAGGGTGTTGCTATGCGGTTGCTAAGGTACCCAGGGTGGTTGCTAAGGTGTTGCTAGGGTACTTGGAGTGGTTGCTAAGGTGTTGCTATGCGGTTGCTAGGGTTTCCAGGGTGGTTGCTAAGGTGTTGCTATACGGTTGGTAGGGTATTCAGGGTGGTTGGTAGGGTACCCAGGATGGTTGCTAGGGTGTTGCTAGGCAGTTACTAGTTGTCACAGGTCGTTACTATGAAGTTTTATAGAGTTCTTAGTTTGAATTAGCACTTAGCTAATCACTATTAGCATGTAGCTATTCACCGCTAGCATGTGTAACATGTTTGGAAGTCCTATTTGTTAGCATGAGTCAAAAGAACCAACTCCCAAGTCTATACGACATTCTGATGCAAAGATATAGGACTTGATAAATGGTTGCTAGGGTACTCTGTTTGGTTGTTAGGAAGTGGCTTGGCAGCTGCCAATGATAATGCTCCAAAGACTGTTTGCCAGTATGAATAATATAAACTGTATGACATTCAGATTTGAAGATATGCCTGTTTGGGTTTGGGTTGCTAGGGTGCTTGATAATGGTTGCTAGGGCATGGCTAAGAAGTGTCTATGGTGATTCATGATTGGCTGTTTGCGGCCCCGAGTCAAACGAGCCCACCCCCATGTCTCTGTGATATTCAGATTGAAAGATATGGCCGTTGGGGTTTGGGTTGCTAGGGTGCTTGATAATGGTTGCTAGGGCGTGGCTAGGAAGTGTCTATGGTGATTCATGATTGGCTGTTTGCTGCCCCGAGTCAAATGAGTCCACCCCCATGTCTCTATGACACTGTGATCCGAAGATATCCATTTGGGCTTTTAACATGGCAGTCTATGGGATCAGTTGCTAGGGTGCTCTAAATGGTTGCTAGGGCGTGGCTTGATAGCTTCATAATGATCCTGAGAATATGATTGGTTGGCTGAGTAAAATGAGCCCACCCCCATGTCTCTATGATATTGTGATGTAGAGTTATGTTCAATGCAAAATTCCAATGTAAATTACCATAGTAGGAAAAACGTGTGCTGTTTCATGGGCCGTCCCTCACCATGTTATGTCAATGGGGCAATTTTGGGGCGCTCTTGTGCCCCAGGGGTACAACTTCTTGCACAGCTTGATAGCCTCTCTAAATGTGGTGATTCATATGTTTCTACGAAATTCTTGCTCTGAGCTACGACTCGTCAAGGTTTGCCGCAATGTTAAGTCTATGCTATTTTTCGGCTGATTTTTCGCCCACTGTACGATTATCGTACGCCCGATCGCTTAGAAAAGATATAGCACACCCGGCGAGATCAGTCTGAAGATCTGGGCTGAGTTTGGAGTCTGTAGACTTAAAGCTCTAGGAGGAGTAGCAGTCAGAAGTTTAGTCTCAGAATAATAATAATAATAATAAGAAGAAGAAGAAGAAGAAGTTTAAATAGGATTTCAGTAAGTTGGCTTTCTCAAGCCAACTTAATAAGTTTAAGTACAATATCAGTAAGTTGGCTTTCTCAAGCCAACTTAATAATAAGCTTAAGTAGCAGATCAGTACATTGGCTTTCTCAAGCCAACCTAATAATAATAATAATAATAAGTATGCAAGAGAACAATAGTGATGCCTTGCCTTTGGCAAGCACCACTAATAAGCTTAAGTAGCAGATCAGTAGGTTGTCTCTCTCAAGCCAACCTAACTAGAATGTACATTTCCTGAAGTAAATGTGAGTGGTGCTTGCAGTGGCAAAACTCGGCGCTGGGCAGATACTACAGTGTTCTGCGCAATTGTAGAGAGCCAACTCCCATGTCTGTATGATGTTCTGGAGCTGAGATATGTTTTTTTATATTGCTATACGGTTGCTAGGGTTCTCTATGTGGTTGCTAGGGTGTAGCTGCACGGTAATACCTACAGACTGGTTTTTCAGCCCAAACAAAAGAGGCCACCCCCATATCTATACCACTTTGTTCAGTTGCTAAGGTACTCTAAATGGTTCCTATGGTGTGCTATACAGTTTATGGGATGGTGTTTAAAGACTATTTGACAGTCTGAATCAACAGAGCCCAACCCTATGTTTCTACGATGCTTTGGTGCTGAAAAATTGTTTGTTAATGTCCTTTTATGGTTGCTAGGGTGCTTTAAGAGGTTGCTAGGGCATAGCTATGAAGTTGTCATGTCAGTAGCTAGCATGTATATAGCATGATTAGCAAGTTACTAGCATGTCGCTAGCACGTTTCTAACATGATTAGCATGCTACTAGCATGTTGTTAGCATGCTACTAGCATGTTGTTAGCATGACTAGCAAGTGACTAGCATGTCGCTAGCATGTTTCTAACATGATTAGCATGTTACTAGCATGTTTCTAGCATGATTAGCAAGTGACTAGCATGTTGTTAGCATGACTAGCAAATTGACTAGCATGTCGCTAGCATGTTTCAAACATGATTAGCATGCTACTAGCATGTTGCTAGCATGACTAGCAAGTGACTGGCATGTCGCTAGCATGTTTCTAACATGATTAGCATGTTAGTAGCATGTTTCTAGCATGATTAGCATGTTGATAGCATGATTAGCAAGTGACTAGCATCTTGCTAGCATGACTAGCAAGTTACTAGCATGTCACTAGCATGTTTCTAACATGATTAGCATGTGACTAGCATGTCGCTAGCATGTTTCTAGCATGGTTAGTATGTTGCTAGGTTAGATAGAAAGATTAGAAATATTAGATAGAGGAGTTTGAATGGATTAGAAATAGTACATAGAAGGGAAGCTTGATTGAGTCTCAAAGGATTCTGGGAGTTTAAAATGTGTATTTTGACAGTTGGAGTTTGAATTGTCTTGGCTCATTTGAACATTCCGTAATGATAAGTCAATGGGATTTTATGATTTTTAATCTTCAGTTTTATGAAAACTATAAGTCCAATCAGTTAGAAAAGATATAGCACACTAAGTGAGATCAGTCTGAACAGCTGGGCTGAGTTAGGTGATTCTAGCTTGAAAGCTCTAGGAGGAGATGCATTCAGAAATTTAGTCTAAGAAGAATAATAATAACTAGAATGTACATTTCCTGAAGAAAATGTGAGTGGTGCTTGCAGTGACAAAACTCGGCACTAGGCCATCAGTAGAGCCTTCGGCATGTTGCTAGGGCACTTGGGGTGGTTGCTAAGGTACCCAGGGTGGTTGCTAGGATGTTACTATGTGGTTGCTAGGATAGCCAGGGTGGTTGCTAGGATGTTACTATGTGGTTGCTAGGGTACTTGGGGTGGTTGCTAGGTTGTTGCTATGTGGTTGCTAGGATATTCAGGGTGGTTGCTAGGATGTTGCTATGTGGTTGCTAGGGTACTTGGGGTGGTTGCTAGGTTGTTGCTATGTGGTTGCTAGGATATTCAGGGTGGTTGCTAGGATGTTGCTATGTGGTTGCTAGGGTACTTGGGGTGGTTGCTAGGGGGTTGCAATGCGATTGCTAGGGTACTCACGGTGGTTGCTAGGATGTTGCTATGTGGTTGCTAGGGTACTCAAGGTGGTTGCTAGGATGTTGCTATGTGGTTGGTAGGGTACTTGGGGTGGTTGCTAGGGGGTTGCTATGCGGTTGCTAGGGTTCTCAGGGTGGTTGCTAGGGTACCCATGATGGTTGCTAGGATGTTTTTATGTGGTTGCTAGGGTACATGGGGTGGTTGCTAGGGTGTTGATATGCAGTTGCTATGGTACTTGGGGTGGTTGCTAGGGTATCTGGGGTAGTTGCTATGGTGTTGCTAGGCAGTTACTAGTTGTCACAGATCGTTACTATGGAGTTTTATAGAGTTCTTAGTTTGAATTAGCACTTAGCTAATCACTATTAGCATGTAGCTATTCACTGCTAGCATGTGTAGCATGTTTGGAAGTCCTATTTGTTAGCATGAGTCAAATTAACAAACTCCCAAGTGGTTGCTAGGGTACTCTGTTTGGTTGTTAGGAAGTGACTTGGCAGCTGCCAATGATGATACTCCAAAGGCTGTATGCCAGTATGAATAATATAAACCAACCCCCATGTCTCTATCACATTCAGATTTCAAGATATGCCTGTTTGGGTTAGGGTTGCTAGGGTGCTCGACATTGGTTGCTAGGGAGTGGCTAGGAAGTGTCTAGGGTGACTCTTGATTGGCTGTTTGCTGCCTGAGTCAAACGAGCCCACCCCCATGTCTCTATGACATTCAGATTTGAATATATGCCTGTTTGGGTTTGGGTTGCTAGGGTGCTTGATAATGGTTGCTAGGGAGTGGCTAGGACGTGTCTATGGTGATTCTTGATTGGCTGTTTGCTGCCCGAGTCAAACGAGCCCACCCCCATGTCTCTATGATATTCAGATTTAAAGATATGCCTGTTTAAGTTTGGGTTGCTAGGGTGCTTGATAATGGTTGCTAGGGCGTGGCTAGGAAGTGTCTATGGTGATTCATGATTGGCTGTTTGCTGCCTTGAGTCAAATGAGCCCACCTCCATGTCTCTTTGACACTGTGATCCGAAGATATCCATCTGGGCTTTTAACATGGCAGTCTATGGGATCTGTTGCTAGGGTGCTATAAATGGTTGCTAGGGCGTGGCTTGACAGCTTCATAATGATCCTGAGAGTCTGATTGGTTGGCTGAGTAAAATGAGCCCACCCCCATGTCTCTATGATATTGTGATGCAGAGTTATGTTCAATGCAAACTTCCTATGTAAATTACCATAGTAGGAAAAACTTGTGCTGTTTTACAGGCCGCCCCTCACCATAGTATGTCAATGGGGAAAGTTTTGGGCGCTCTTGTGCCCCAGGGGTACAACTTATACCCCATTGCGGGGTATGTTCTCGCACAGCTTGATAGCCTCTCTAAATGTGGTGATTCATGTGTTTCTACGAAATTCTAGCTCTGAGATTCGACTCGTCAAAGTTGGCTCCAATGTTAAGTCTATGGGATTTTTCGGCTGATTTTTCGGCCGATTTTTCGCCCACTGTACGATTATCGTACACCCGATCGCTTATAAAAGATATAGCACACCTCTCCTCAATAAGCCGCACAATTTGACGCCTCATTCATGGGTCTGTGACGAACGGTGCAAGAGGAGTAGCGAACCGAAGTTTTGTCCAGAAGAAGAAGAAGAAGCAGAATAATAATAATAAGTATGCAAGATAACAATAGTGATGCCTTGCCTTTGGCAAGCACCACTAATAATAATAAGCTTAAGTAGCAGATCAGTAGGTTGGCTTTCTCAAGCCAACCTAATAATAAGTATGCAAGAGAACAATAGTGATGCCTTGCCTTTTGCTTGCAGTGGCAAAACTCGGTGCTGGGCAGATACTACAGTGTTCTGCGCGATTGTAGAGAGCCAACTCACATGTCTGTACGATGTTGTGGAGCTGAGATATGGCTACTTTATGTTGCTATTTGGTTGCTAGGGTTCTCTATGTGGTTGCTAGGGTGTAGCTACACAGTTACCATGGTGATACTTACAGTCTAGTTTTTCAGCCCGAACAAAAGATGTCACCCCCATATCTATACCAATTTCTGGTGCTGAGAAATTGCTTATTCATGAGTTTGTTCAGTTGCTAAGGTACTCTAAATGGTTGCTATGGTGTGGCCATACAGTTTATGGCATGATATTTAAAGACTATTTGACAGTCTGAATCAACAGAGCCCTAGCCCGTGTTTCTACAATGTTTTGGTGCTGAAAAATTGTTTGTTAATGTCCTTTTACGGTTGCTAGGTTGCTGTAAGTGGTTGCTAGGGCATAGGTATGAAGTTGTCATGTCAGTACTTATTGGCTGCTTGATAGGCCGAGTCAAAAGAGCCCTCCCTGAAGTCTCTGTGACCTCCTGATCCAAAGATATAATCTCACTAATTTTGTGCCAATGTTAAGTCTATGGGACTTTTTCGCCCAAATTTTTTCATCCACCAGACGAACATCGTACACTCAATTACTTATAAAAGATATAGCACACCTCTATAACTGGGAGGTTACTAAGCGTGTTGCTAAGCGGTTGGTAGTTGTCACACATTACTATGTAGTTTTAGTTTTAAGATGAGTCAAATGAGTGTGTGTGTGAGTTAGGAACCCCTTCTCTCTCTCTCTCTCTTGTGTGTGTGTGTGTGAGAAAGTGACAGTTGAGATTCAAATTCATGAACATTCCGCCATTGTAAGTCAATGGGATTTTTTGCCCGCTTTTTCGTCCGCTGTGCGAACATCGTAGGTCCGATCACTTAGAAAAGATATAGCCGAAATCTCCTCAATGAGCCAGTCGATTTGACGCCTCATTCATGGGTCTGTGACAAACGGTGCAAGAGGAGTAGCGAATTGAAATTTTTGTCCAGAAGAAGAAGAAGCAGAATAATAATAAGTATGCAAGAGAACAATAGTGATGCCTTGCCTTTGGCAAGCACCACTAACTAGATTGTAAAGTTTGGATACAAACTTTAAGTTGGCATGAAAAAGCCTAGCCAGAAAGTTTGTAAAACTTTTAAAAGCTTGAAGTTTGAAGGTTTTTTAGTTTGAAGTAGTTTGAAATACGTAAAATAGTTTTAAAGATTAATGTTTGAATGTTTTATAGGCAATACAGTCTTATCAGAAGAACAAACAGAAAAACAGATCGCTGGGGTACCTGGGGTGGCTTCTAGGGTGGTTGCTAGGGTTTTTCTAGGTTACCTGGGGTAGTTGCTAGGGTGTTGCTAAGCGGTTGCTAGGGTAACCGGGGTGGTTGCTAGGGCACTCGGGGTGGTTGCTAAGTGGTTGCTAAGGTATCCAGGTCGGTTGCTAGGGTGTTGCTATGTGGTTGCTAGGGTAACCTGGGTGGTTGCTAGGGTGTTGCTAGGCAGTTGCAAAGGTATCCGGGGTGGTTGCAAGGGTGTTGCTAGGTGGTTGCTAGGGCACTCGGGGTGGTTGCTAAGGTGTTGCTAGGCGGTTGCTAAGGTATCCGGGGTGGTTGCTAGGGTGTTGCTAGGTGGTTGCTATGGTACCTGGGGTGGTTGCTATGTGGTTGCTAGGGTAACCAGGGTGGTTGCTAGGGTGTTGCTAGGTGGTTTCTATGGCACTCGGGGTGGTTGCTAAGGTGTTGCTATGCGGTTGCTAGGGTACTTGGGGTGGTTGCTATGCAGTTCCTAAGGTAATATTACTGTGTTACTAGGTGGTTGCTATGGTACCTTGGTAGGTTGCTAAGGTGTTACTAGCTTGTTTGAGCATGATCAGCAAAGCTACCATCATGTATTTAACATTATTAACATGTTACTAGCATGTTGTTATCATGATTAGGAAGTTACTAGCATCTTCTTAGCATGATTAGCATGTTGCTAGCATGATTCTAGCATGATCAGCATGTTACTAGCATGTTCTTAGCATGATTAGCAAGTTACCAGCAGGTCTCTAGCATGATTAACATGTTACTAGCACGATTAGCATGTTACTAGCATGTTTCAAGCATGATTAGCAAAGTTACCAGCAGGTCTCTAGCATCATTAGCAAGTAACTAGCATGTTGCTAGCATGATTCTAGCATGATCAGCATGTTACTAGCATGTTCTTAGCATGATTAGCAAGTTACGAGCAGGTCTCTAGCATGATTAACATGTTACTAGTATGTTGCTAGCACGATTAGCATGCTACTAGTATGTTGCTAGCACGATTAACATGTTACTAGCATGTTTCTAGCATGATTAGCATGTTTCTAGCATGATTAGCATGTTGCTAGCATGATTCTAGCATGATCAGCATGTTACTAGGACGTTCTTTGCATGATTAGCAAGTTACCAGCAGGTCTCTAGCATGATTATTATGCTACTAGCATGTTGCTTACATGATTAGCAAGTTACTAGCATGTTGTTAGCATGATTAGTAATTACTAGCATGTAGCAATTACAAGCATGATCAGCATGTTACTAGCATGTTGCTAGCATGATTTAGATAGATTAGAAATAGTATTAGATAGAGTGGAAGCTTATATGAGTTTGAAAGGGTTAGAAATAGTACATAGAAGGGAAGCTTGATTGAGTCTAAAAGGCTTCAGTGTGTTTACATTTGAATTTTGTCAGTTGGAGCTTGCAAGGTCTTTGCTCATTTGAACATATCGTCAATGTAAGTCTATGGGATTTTTTTTATTTTTAATCTTCATTTTTAAGAAAACCGTAAGTCGGATCAGTCTAAAGAGATATAGCAACTCGAGTCAGACCACTCTGAACAGCTGGGCTGAGTTTGGTGGTTCCAGCTTGAAAGCTCTAGGAGGAGTAGCGTTCAGAAATTTAGTCTAAGAAGAATAATAATAATAAGAAGAAGCTTAAGTACAATACCAGTAAGTTGGCTTTTTCAAGCCAACTTAATAATAATAATAAGAAGAAGTTTAAATAGGATTTCAGTAAGTTGGCTTTCTCAAGCCAACTTAATAACTAGAATGTACATTTCCTGAAGAAAATGTGAGTGGTGCTTGCACCACTGGACAGATACTACAGTGTTCTGCGCGATTTTAGAGAGCCAACTCCCATGTCTGTATGATATTATGGAGCTGAGATATGACTTCTTTATGTTGCTATAAGGTTGCTAGGGTTCTCTATATGGTTGCTAGGGTGTAGCTGCACAGTCGTCATGGTGATACTTACAGACTGGTTTTTCAGCCCGAACAAAAGAGGCCATGCCGATATCTATACCACTTTCTGGTGCTGAGAAATTGCTTATTCATGAGTTTGTTCAGTTGCTAAGGTACTCTAAATGGTTGCTATGGTGTGGCCATACAGTTTATGGGATGATATTTAAAGACTATTTGACAGTCTGAATCAACAGAGCCCAACCCCATGTTTCTACAATGCTTTGGTTCTGAAATATTGTGTGTTAATGTCCTTTTACGGTTGCTAGGGTGTTGCTACGCGGTTGCTAGGGTACCTGGGGTGGTTGCTAGGGTGTTGCTATGCGGTTGCTAAGGTACCCGGGGTGGTTGCTAAGGTTTTGCTAGGGTACTTGGGGTGGTTGCTAAGGTGTTGCTTTGCGGTTGCTAGGGTACCCCAGGTGGTTGCTAAGGTGTTGCTATGCGGTTGCTAGGGTACTTGTGTGGTTGCTAGGGTGGTTGCTATGCGGTTGCTAAGGTACCCGGGGTGGTTGCTAAGGTGTTGCTATGTGGTTGCTAGGGTACACAGGGGTGTTGCTATGCGGTTGCTAGGGTACTTGGGTTGGTTGCTAGGGTACCTGGGGTGGTTGCTAGGGTGTTGCTAGGCAGTTACTAGTTGTCACTGATCGTTACTATGGAGTTTTAATAGAGTTATTAGTTTGAATTAGCACTTAGCTAATCACTATTAGCATGTAGCTATTCACTGCTAGCATGTGTAGCATGTTTGGAAGTCCTAATTGTTAGCATGAGTCAAAAGAACCAACTCCCAAGTCTATACGACATTCTGATGCAAAGATATAGGACTTGATAAATGGTTGCTAGGGTACTCTGTTTGGTTGTTAGGAAATGGCTTGGCAGCCGCCAATGATGATACTCCAAAGGCTGTTTGCCAGTATGAATAATATAAACCAACCCCCATGTCTCTATGACATTCAGATTTGAAGATATGCCTGTCTGGGTTTGGGTTGCTAGGGTGCTTGACATTGGTTGCTAGGGAGTGGCTAGGACGTGTCAATGGTGATTCATGATTGGCTGTTTGCTGCCCCGAGTCAAAGCCCCATGTCTTTATGACATTCAGATTTGAAGATATGCCTGTTTGGGTTTGGGTTGCTAGGGTACTCGAGATTGGTTGCTAGGGAGTAGCTAGGAAGTGTCTATGGTATTTCATGATTGGCTGTTTGCTGCCCCGAGTCAAACAAGCCCACCCCCATGTCTTTATGAAGTTCAGATTTAAATATATGCCTGTTTGGGTTTGGGTTGCTAGGGTGTTTGATAATGGTTGCTAGGGCGTGGCTAGGAAGTGTCTATGGTGATTCATGATTGGCTGTTTGCTGCCCCGAGTCAAATGAGCCCACCCCCATGTCTCTATGACACTGTGATCCGAAGATATCCATCTGGGCTTTTAACATGTCAGTCTATGGGATCAGTTGCTAGGGTGCTATAAATGGTTGCTAGGGCGTGGCTTGATAGCTTCATAATGATCCTGAGAGTCTGATTGGTTGGCTGAGTAAAATGAGCCCACCCCCATGTCTCTATGATATTGTGATGCAGAGTTATGTTCAATGCAAAATTCCTATGTAAATTACCATAGTAGGAAAAATGTGTGCTGTTTCATGGGCTGTCCCTCACCATAGTATGTCAATGGGGTAATTTTGGGGCGCTCTTGTGCCCCAGGGGTACAACTTATATCCATTGCAGGGTATTTTCTCGCACAGCTTGATAGCCTCTCTAAATGTGGTGATTCATGTGTTTCTACGAAATTCTCGCTCTGAGCTACGACTCGTCAAAGTTGGCTGCAATGTTAAGTCTATGGGATTTTTCGGCCGATTTTTCGCCCACTGTACGATTATCGTACACCCGATCACTTATAAAAGATATAGCACACCTCTCCTCAATAAGCCGCACGATTTGACGCCTCTTTCATGAGTCTGTGACGAACGGTGCAGGAGGAGTAGCGAACCGAAGTTTTGTCCAGAAGAAGAAGAAGAAGAACTAGAATATACATTTCCTGAAGAAAATGTGAGTGGTGCTTGCAGTGGCAAAACTCGGCGCTGGGCAGATACTACAGTGTTCTGCACGATTGTAGAGAGCCAACTCCCATGTCTGTACGATGTTGTGGAGCTGAGATATGGCTCCTTTACGTTGCTATACAGTTGCAAGTGTTCTCTATGTGGTTGCTAGGGTGTAGCTACACAGTTACCATGGTGATACTTACAGACTGGTTTCTCAGCCAAAACAAAAGAGGCCACCCCCATATCTATACCACATTCTGGTGCTGACATATAGCTTATTCATGTGTTTGTACGGTTGTTAGGGTACTCTATATGGTTGCTAGGGTGTGCTTATACATTTTATGGGATGATATTTAAAGATTATTTGCCAGTCTGAGTCAAAAAAGCCCAACTCCACATTTCCACAATATTGTGGTGCTGAGAAGCGGCTTGTTAATGTTGTTATACAGTTGCTAGGGTGCTTAAAGTAGTTGCTAGGGAGTGGCTGTGAAGTTGTTATATCACTAGTTATTGGCTGCTTGATAGACTGAGTCAAAAGAACCCTCCCCCAAGTCTCTGTGACTTCCTGATCCAAAGATATGATCTCACAAATTTTATGCCAATGTTAAGTCTATGGGATTTTTTTGCACAAATTTTTCGCATGCTGTACGATCATCGTACGCCCAATCACTTAGAAAAGATATAGCACACCTCTCCTCAATGAGCCGGTCGATTTGAGACCTCATTCATGGGTCTACGTCAAATGGTGTAGGAGGAGTAGCGTGCCGAAATTTTGTCAGGGCGAATAGTAATAACAATACTAGAATATACATTTCCTGAAGAAAATGTGAGTGGTGCTTGCAGTGGCAAAACTCGGCGCTGGGCAGATACTGCAGTGTTCCGCGCGATTGTAGAGAGCCAACTCCCATGTCTGTATGATGTTGTGGAGCTGAGATATGACTTCTTTATGTTGCTATACGGTTGCTAGGGTTCTCTAAGTGGTTGCTAGGGTGTAGCTGCACAGTCACCATGGTGATACTTACAGACTGATTTTTCAGCCCGAACAAAAGAGGCCATGCCGATATCTATACCACTTTCTGGTGCTGAGAAATTGCTTATTCATGAGTTTGTTCAGTTGCTAAGGTACTCTAAATGGTTGCTATGGTGTGGCCATACAGTTTATGGCATGATATTTAAAGACTATTTGACAGTCTGAATCAACAGAGCCCTACCCCGTGTTTCTACAATGTTTTGGTGCTAAAAAATTGTTTTTTAATGTCCTTTTACGGTTGCTAGGGTGCTGTAAGTGGTTGGTAGGGCATAGGTATGAAGTTGTCATGTCAGTACTTATTGGCTGCTTGATAGGCCGAGTCAAAAGAGCCCTCCCTGAAGTCTCTGTGACCTCCTGATCCAAAGATATAATCTCACTAATTTTGTGCCAATGTTAAGTCTATGGGACTTTTTCGCCCAAATTTTTTCATCCACCAGACGAACATCGTACACTCAATTACTTATAAAAGATATAGCGCACCTCTATAACTGGGAGGTTACTAACCGTGTTGCTAAGCGGTTGGTAGTTGTCACACATTACTATGTAGTTTTAGTTTTAAGATGAGTCAAATGAGTGTGTGTGAGTTAGGAACCCCTTCTCTCTCTCTCTCTCTCTCTAAGGGCCTGCTTGTGTGTGTGTGTGTGTGTGTGTGTGTGTGTGTGAGAAAGTAACAGTTGAGATTCAAATTCACGAACATTCCGCCATTGTAAGTCAATGGGATTTTTTGCCCGCTTTTTCGTCCGCTGTGCGAACATCGTAGGTCCGATCACTTAGAAAAGATATAGCCGACATCTCCTCAATGAGCTGGTCGATTTGACACCTCATTCATGGGTCTGTGACAAACGGTGCAGGAGGAGTAGCGAATTGAAATTTTTGTCCAGAAGAAGAATAAGAAGAAGAAGAATAATAATAAGTATGCAAGAGAACAATAGTGATGCCTTGCCTTTGGCAAGCACCACTAACTAGAATATACATTTCCTGAAGAAAATGTGAGTGGTGCTTGCAGTGGCAAAACTCGGCGCTGCGCACATACAGTGTTCTGCGCGATTGTAGAGAGCCAACTCCCATGTCTGTATGATGTTGTGGAGCTGAGATATGACTTCTTTATGTTGCTATACAGTTGCTAGAGTTCTCTATGTGGTCGCTAGGGTGTAGCTGCACAGTCGCCATGGTGATACATACAGACTGGTTTTTCATCCCGAACAAAACCACTTTCTGGTGCTGAGAAATTGCTTATTCATGAGTTTGTTCAGTTGCTAAGGTACTCTAAATGGTTGCTATGGTCTGGCCATACAGTTTATGGCATGATATTTAAAGACTATTTGACAGTCTGAATCAACAGAGCCCTACCCCATGTTTCTACAATGTTTTGGTCCTGAAAAATTGTTTGTTAATGTCCTTTTACGGTTGCTAGGGTGCTGTAAGTGGTTGCTAGGGCATAGGTATGAAGTTGTCATGTCAGTACTTATTGGCTGCTTGATAGGCTGAGTCAAAAGAACCCTCCCCCAAGTCTCTGTGACTTCCTGATCCAAAGATATGATCTCACAAATTTTATGCCTGTGTTAAGTCTATGGGATTTTTTCCCCCCAATTTTTCGCATGGTGTATGACCATCATACGCCCGATCGCTTAGAAAAGATACAGCCCACCTCTCCTCAATGAGCCGGTCGATTTGGCACCTCATTCATGGGTCTATGACAAACGGTGCAGGAGGAGTAGCGAACCGAAGTTTTGTCAGGGCGAATAGTAATTATAATACTAGAATGTACATTTCCTGAAGAAAATGTGAGTGGTGCTTGCAGTGGCTAAACTCGGCGCTGGGCAGATACTACAGTGTTCTGTGTGATTGTAGAGAGCCAACTCCCATGTATGTACGATGTTGTGGAGCTGAGATATGGCTTCTTCACGTTGCTATGCGGTTACTAGGGTACTCAGGGTGGTTGCTAAGGTGTTGCTATGCGGTTACTAGGGTACTCAGGGTGGTTGCTAAGGTGTTGCTAGGGTACTCAGGGTGGGTGCTAGGGTGTTGCTATGTGGTTTCTAAGGTACTCAGGGTGGTTGCTAGGGTACCCAGGAGGGTTGCTCGGGCCGTTGCTAGGGTACCCAGGGTGGTTGCTAAGGTAAATGGGGTGGTTGCTAAGGTGTTGCTAGGCAGTTACTAGTTGTCACTGATCGTTACTATGGAGTTTTATAGAGTTCTTAGTTTGAATTAGCACTTAGCTAATCACTATTAGCATGTAGCTATTCACTGATAGCATGTATAGCATGTTTGGAAGTCCTAATTGTTAGCATCAGTCAAAGGAACCAACTCCCAAGTCTATACGACATTCTGATGCAAATATATGCCTGTTTGGGTTTGAATTGCTAGGGTACTCGACATTGGTTGCTAGGGAGTGGCTAGTAAGTGTCTAAGGTGATTCATGATTGCCTGTTTGCTGCCCCGAGTCAAACGAGACAACCCCCATGTCTCTGTGAAATTCAGATTTGAATATATGTCTGTTTGAGTTTGGGTTGCTAGGGTGCTCGACATTGGTTGCTAGGGAGTGGCTAGGAAGTGTCTATGGTGATTCACAATTAGCTGTTTGCTGCCCTGAGTCAAACGAGCCCACCCCCATGTCTCTTTGACATTCAGATTTGAATATATGCCTGTTTGGGTTTGGGTTGCTAGGGAGCTCGACATTGGTTGCTAGGGAGTGGCTAGGAAGTGTCTATGGTGATTCATGATTGGCGGTTTGCTGCCCCGAGTCAAACGAGCCCACCCCCATGTCTCTATGATATTCAGATTTAAAGATATGGCTGTTTGGGTTTGGGTTGCTAGGGTGCTTGATAATGGTTGCTAGGACGAGGCTAGGAAGTGTCTATGGTGATTCATGATTGGCTATTTACTGCCCCGATTCAAATGAGCCCACCCCCATGTCTTTATGACGTTGTGATCTAAAGATATCCATCTGGCTCTTTATAATGGCAGTCTATGGGATCAGTTGCTAAGGTGCTCTAAATGGTTTCTAGGGCGTGGCTTGACAGCTTCATAATGATCCTGAGAGTTTGATTGGTTGGCTGAGTAAAATGAGCCCACCCCCATGTTTCTATGACACTGTTATCCAAAGATATCCATCTGGGCCTTTTAAAATGGCAGTCTATGGGATCAGTTGCTAGGGTGCTATAAATGGTTGCTAGGGTGTGGCTTGATAGCTTCATAATGATCCTGAGAGTCTGACTGGTTGGAGTAAAATGAGCCCTCCCCCATGTCTCTATGATATTGTGATGCAGAGTTATGTTCAATGCAAAATTCCTATATAAATTACCATAGTAGGTAATTACTCAAATGTGGTAATTCACAAGTTTCTACGAAATTCTCGCTCTGAGCTACGACTCGTCAAAGTTGGCCGCAATGTTAAGTCTATGGGACTTTTTCGCCCAAATTTTTTCATCCACCAGACGAACATCGTACACTCAATTACTTATAAAAGATATAGCACACCTCTATAACTGGGAGGTTACTAAGCGTGTTGCTAAGCGGTTGGTAGTTGTCACACATTACTATGTAGTTTTAGTTTTAAGATGAGTCAAATGAGTGCGTGTGAGTTAGGAACCCCTTCTCTCTCTCTCTCTCTCTCTAAGGGCCTGCTTGTGTGTGTGTGTGTGAGAAAGTGACAGTTGAGATTCAAATTCACGAACATTCCGCCATTGTAAGTCAATGGGATTTTTTGCCCGCTTTTTCGTCCGCTGTCGAAAGTCCGAGTCAAAAGAGCCCTCCCCCAAGTCTCTGTGACCTCCTGATCCAAAGATATAATCTCACTAATTTTGTGCCAATGTTAAGTCTATGGGACTTTTTCGCCCAAATTTTTTCGTCCACCAGACGAACATCGTACACTCAATTACTTATATAGATATAGCACACCTCTCCTCAATATGCTGCATGATTTGACATCTCATTCATGGGCCTATGACAAAAGGTGCAGGAGGAGTAGCATGCCGAAGTTTTGTCTGGCCGAATAGTAATAACAATACTAGAATGTACATTTCCTGAAGAAAATGTGAGTGGTGCTTGCAGTGGCAAAACTCGGCGCTGGGCAGATACTACAGTGTTCTGCACGATTGTAGAGAGCCAACTCCCATGTCTGTATGATGTTGTGGAGCTGAGATATGACTTCTTTATGTAGCTATACGGTTGCTAGGGTGTAGCTGCACAGTCGCCATGGTGATACTTACAGACTGGTTTTTCAGCCTGAACAAAAGAGGCCATGCCGATATCTATACCACTTTCTGGTGCTGAGAAATTGCTTATTCATGAGTTTGTTCAGTTGCTAAGGTACTCTAAATGGTTGCTATGGTGTGGCTATACAGTTTATGGGATGATATTTAAAGACTATTTGACAGTCTGAATCAACAGAGCCCAACATCATGTTTCTACAATGTTTTGGTGCTGAAAAATTGTTTGTTAATGTCCTTTTACGGTTGCTAGGGTGCTGTAAGTGGTTGCTAAGGCATAGCTATGAATTTTTCATGTCAGTACTTATTGGCTGCTTGATAGGCCGAGTCAAATGAGCTCTCTCCCAAGTCTCTGTGACCTCCTGATCCAAAGATATAATCTCAGTAATTTTGTGCCAATGTTAAGTCTATGGGACTTTTTCACCCAAATTTTTTCGTCCACCAGATGAACATCGTACACTCAATTACTTATAAAATATATAGCACACCTCTACTCAATATGCCGCACGATTTGACATCTCATTCATAGGTCTACGACAAAAGATGCAGGAGGAGTAGCGCGCCAAAGTTTTGTCCAGGCGAATAGTAATAACAATACTAGAATATACATTTCCTGAAGAAAATGTGAGTGGTGCTTGCAGTGGCAAAACTCGGCGCTGGGCAGATACTACAGTGTTCTGCGCGATTGTAGAGAGCGAACTCCTATGGCTGTATGATGTTGTGGAGCTGAGATATGGCTTCTTTATTTTGCTATACGGTTGCTAGGGTTCTCTATGTGGTTGCTAGGGTGTAGCTGCACAGTCGCCATGGTGATACTTACAGACTGGTTTTTCAGCCCGAACAAAAGAGGCCACGCCGATATCTATACCACTTTCTGGTGCTGAGAAATTGCTTATTCATGAGTTTGTTCAGTTGCTAAGGTACTCTAAATGGTTGCTATGGTGTGGCCATACAGTTTATGGCATGATATTTAAAGACTATTTGATAGTCTGAATCAACAGAGCCCTACCCCGTGTTTCTACAATGTTTTGGTGCTGAAAAATTGTTTTTTAATGTCCTTTTACAGTTGCTAGGGTGCTGTAAGTGGTTGCTAGGGCATAGGTATGAAGTTGTCATGTCAGTACTTATTGGCTGCTTGATAGGCCGAGTCAAAAGAGCCCTCCCTGAAGTCTCTGTGACCTCCTGATCCAAAGATATAATCTCACTAATTTTGTGCCAATGTTAAGTCTATGGGACTTTTTCGCCCAAATTTTTTCATCCACCAGACGAACATCGTACACTCAATTACTTATAAAAGATATAGCACACCTCTATAACTGGGAGGTTACTAAGCGTGTTTCTAAGCGGTTGGTAGTTGTCACACATTACTATGTAGTTTTAGTTTTAAGATGAGTCAAATGAGTGCGTGTGAGTTAGGAACCCCTCTCTCTCTCTCTAATAATAAGTATGCAAGAGAACAATAGTGATGCCTTGCCTTTGGCAAGCACCACTAATAATAAGTATGCAAGAGAACAATAGTGATGCCTTGCCTTTGGCAAGCACCACTAATAATAAGTATGCAAGAGAACAATAGTGATGCCTTGCCTTTGGCAAGCACCACTAATAAGTATGCAAGAGAACAATAGTGATGCCTTGCCTTTGGCAAGCACCACTAATAATAAGTATGCAAGATAACAATAGTGATGCCTTGCCTTTGGCAAGCACCACTAATAATAAGTATGCAAGAGAACAATAGTGATGCCTTTCCTTTGGCAAGCACCACTAATAATAAGTATGCAAGAGAACAATAGTGATGCCTTGCCTTTGGCAAGCACCACTAACTAGATGAAAAAGTTCGTCGAGACAAACTTTAAGTAGGCTTGAGAAAGCCGGACCAGAAAGTTAGAAAAGTTTAAAAAGTTTGAAAAGTTTAAAAAAAAGTTTAAAAAGTTTAAGTTTGAAAAATGTTAAACGTTTTAAGTTTGATGGATTTCAGTCTGAAATAGTTTGAAGTTTAAAGTAGTTTTAAAAGCTTAAAGTTTGATACATAGATAGATAGATAGATAGATAGATAGATAGATAGATAGATAGATAGATAGATAGATAGATAGATAGATAGATAGATAGATAGATAGATAGATAGATAGATAGATAGATAGATTCTAAGGACCTCGAGATTGAATGGATTAGAAATAGTATTGGGGTCAGTATGACCCCAATCAACTTTCTTTAGTTAAAAAATGTTTCCCTTCATCTCAGTGGAATAAAATTTTGTGACTTTTCAACATTTTCTATCTGTATTCACATTAAAAAAAAGGGCTTGATTCGGTTGTTCTGAAGGTATGTATTTTTTTTTTTTTTACTAATATGGTCTTTGGGGTCAATATGACCCCAATTGAAAATGAATGGGAAATACGAAAAAATCTATATATATTTTTTTTTAATTTGTCAAAAAATAATAATAAATCCAGCATAGGTCTGAAAATTTTCACACAGAAATGAAGACCTGGTACTAGATCACAAATGCAATGTAGAAAAGACGTGCACACACACATACAAAAACACACGTGTGACTGCAACAAAGAGCATTTTACTCTTTCAATTTTCGGGTCATATTGACCCCAAAGGACACAGGTGTAAACAGGAAAAACAGGTCTTATGAGGGTTAAACCCTCATCCGTCCCTCGGGTCAAATTGACCCGAAACTGATTTCAAAGATTTTTTAAAAATCGAGTGTTGATCGCTTTGACCCGAGACTCCATGACTTTAGTCACACTTGCACCGGGAACACACACAAAAAAAATTGGAGCGGATTCGAAGATGTTAAGTGGGTGTAATTTGACCCGGAGCCAAAAAAGACTAGAATTCATGAAAAAACTGCGGGTTTTTTTAATTGAGTTTTGTCACACTTGAGCACGGAGCACACACCAAAAAATTTGAGTTGATTCGATGTTTTTATGTGGGTGTAATAAAAAAATTTAACCTGACCATAGGATTTTTTTTACCATACAAAATCTGACACATTCCATGAAAGATGCATACCCAAATGAAGGGCTGATACTGCAGAATGTCCCCAATGCAGAAAAAGCTCACATATCCATACACACAGGCACACACACACACACACCCAAACACACACATGGTACACACACTCCCATAGACATACATTATAACATAAATAATGTTTCTGCTGGGAAATGAATATAATTTTGACTTTTTTTTTTGACCAAACACAGTTAAATTTAAATGACGAGGTGAAAACCAATAATTTGATATCATTTTTATATTTTTAAATTTATCTTTTATATTTATTACATATTTATGAAAATTTATGGATATGAATGTGTTTAGATTAAAATAATATTTTTTACAAAATATTGTTTTTACAATGCTTTTATATATATATATCTGAAAGCCTTAAGATACATCTGAAAGCTAAATGATGCCTCAAAGTGGTGTAGTTTTCAAGATTTCACTTTCTGAGCTCAGTTGAGAATCTCCATAGGGTTCAATAGGCCCATCTAGTGGCTGAAACTATAAATGCAGTTTTTTGTCATTTTTCCCAGCCAGATGGCCTCATCAGTGACCTAGTTCCTGATGGATAATGATGTTTAAAGCTGTGGCGAAGCTACGGGTGGGCCCGGGTGGGCCAAGGCCACCCAATGAGAAGTTGGTACTTTTTACAAATGAATGATATTTATTAAACGATAATAATAAGAAATGTATAGTTTCTCTATAACTTCATATATTTACTTTAAAATATATTTAACGTGAGTTTTTATGGTCAATTACAGGCAGTTTATTAATTTTCCTTCTTCCTATAGGTGCATAGCATATGCTTGTCAAAAATGATGATTTGTCAGTGACGGTTAGCCCCACCCACATTTATGTTTACGACGTAAGAACATAGTGAAATGCGCACTTTTGAAAATAATGTTGAATTTGAAAATAGTGAAACAAACTTCAATCAGTCTTTAAAAATACTGGATATCCCAAATGAAACTTAAGTCTTAGCACTGAATCCGGACCGCCTACAAATGAAACCAGACCACCGGGCTATGGATTTAGATTGGAAACTTATGAGCGTGTTTAAAGCATCATATTAGCAACGGTACGGTGTTTAAACCGCTAAATAGATGCGTCCGTTGTAGAAAGAAACACATAAACGTTGTGCTACATACTCTTCTCCACAACAAACTGCATATTTGCAGCTGTGCACATTTCTGCGGTATTCGGTATTCGTTTACTCTCCTTTGAACGCAAACTGACGGAGACCCTTGATTATAAGCTCATCTGCGAAGCGCCGTCGTCTCAGACTAAGGTAATGCTTTACAATAAACTTAGGTTAGGTAATGCATTAACTAACATAATAATGAGAAATACATTTGTTACAGTATTAATGAATCTTTAAGGTTAATTAAAAATAGGCTACAACTTTTTGTTAGCTCAGGTAATAATGTTAACAGATAAATTTAAATTTTAATAATTATTAGTAAAATGTTGAAATTAAAATTAATGTTAATTAATGCTTTAGAAGTGTTGTGCATTGAGCAATTGTGCTGTATTGTATTTTCTGGCAAATATGCAGTTTTCACGCAGTACACGCATCTTGCCCACCCGGTGTTATGTCGGCCCACCACTTAAACATTTCTGGCCTCGCCCCTGGTTTAAAGTAGAAATTGTGTCTTTGTTTGTTTGTTTTTTTTGGTGAAAAAATGTATGCAAATATGCTAATTTTCATGAAAAAATCTGGAATTTATGGAAAATAAAAAAAAAAAAATCACCAAAAATTATAACAAAACCTACATAAATAATTAGAAAAAAACTGAATTAAAGAAATAAATTTGAAAGTCAATTTGACTCACGAGGGACACTTTGGTTATTGGGTCGGGAGGGACGGATGAGGGTTTTAATTGATAATTTTTGGAATTATCCTTGTAAAAAAAGGATTATTGGTGTCATAACAATGACTGCGTTTACATGCGCACGAATATTTACATGCGCACGAATATTATTTCCAATAATCAGAGTAAGGACTTAATCGCATTTTGATGTTTACATGTCAAGAGCAAAGCTCTTACTCCCGTTTACATGCAATTTCCATTATTCTTATTATTCGCTAAGAATTGTGGTTAATTTTTTACTTCCATTATTCACATACCCCACTGGACAGCACAAATGATGGACTCAGAAAGAGCAGTGTTACTGGTCGCTGTTTTAATTTATTTACGTGTAATGCAGAACGATTTTGTATGGCTGTATTCCACGCTTTTTCAGCGCCATAGAAATGTGATGGAATTTGTTTGCCTACGCTGCCGTCGCGTTCTGCTCGCCCTTTCTGGATGAGGGTAAGGAACAGAGACTGCTGGCAGCTTGTGATTTCCTCAGAATGCGATGCTTTCTTCCCCTCCATCGTTTCTAATCTCCGTATTATTACAGGTGCGTGTCACGTTATTCATATATGTCACAAGCGCATGCGCACTTTGGTCAGAGCGATTAATAGTGCGATTAAGGTGTTTACATGCATGTATATTCCGATTAAAATCGGTGTACACCACCTATGTTAATACGATTATGCCTGCTTCGATTAAGAGCTTAATCGTATTATTTAGATCGAAGTATTGCGTTTACATGAGGTAAAGCATAATCGCAATATCACCAAAATCTCATTATAATCGCATTAAGAGGGTCCATGTACCCTTGTCAAAAAATCCTATTGGAATTTCACTTTGTCCTATAGGATCTTATTGGATTCTTAGAATCCTATTGGACATTCTGATTTATTTTAATGGAATTTTAATTTTTCCTGTAGGATCTTTTATTGATTTGTATAATTTTGGACACTGTGATTTTTAAACGGAAATTCACTTTGTCCTGTAAGATCTTACAGTGCCTTGCGAAAGTATTCATACCCCTTAATTTTTTTTCACGTTTTATGTTGCTGCCTTATGTCAAATTGCTTTAAATTACTTTTTTCCACATCAATCTACACTCCTTACACTATAATGGTATAGCAAAAAAAAAAAAGATTTTTAACATCTTTGCAAATTTTGCTTGTAGGTGTTACTAGACTTTGAGTGAAGGTAACCTGTGTCAAATTCAATTGAATGGGTATGATTTGGAAAGGCACACACGCCTTAATAAAAGGTCCAACAGCTGATAATGCATATTAGAGCAAAAACCAAGCCCCGGGGTTAAAAGAGCAGTCTGTAGAGCTCAGAAACAGGTTTGTGCCAAGCCACACATCTGGGGAAGAGTTCAGAAAAAAATTTGGCTTCATTGAAGGTTCACAAAAGCATGTAGTCTCTTTTACCCTTAATGGAATAAGTCTGAAACAACCAGTATTCTTCCTAGAGCTGGCCTCCTGGCCAAACTGAGCAACTGATGGAGAAGGGCTTTGGTTAGAGTGGTGACGAAAAACCTGATGGTCACTCTATTTGAGCTCCATGATCATATGTGGAGACAGGAGAAATCTACAGAGGGACAAACATCACTGCAACACTCCACCGATCTGGGCTTTATGGCGGTGTGGCCAAACTCAATCCTCTCCTCAGTGAAGACAAAAGAAAAAAAAAAGCACCTAAAGGACCCTCAGACTGTGAAAAATAATATTATCTGGTCTGATGAACCTCAATTCTAAGCATCATGTTTGAAGGAAACCATGCTCTGCTCATCACCTGCAGAGTACCGTCCCAAAAGTAAAGTGTGGTGGTAGCAGTCTCATGCTGTGGGTCTGTTTTTCAGCAGCAGGGACTGAGGGACTTGTCAGAATAGAAGAAAAGCTCAATGCACCAAAATATAAAGAAAACCCAGTCCAGAGCATTCAGAACCTCAGACGGGCAGAAGGTTCACCTTCCAACAGGACAGTGACCCTAAGCACACAGCAAGAGTCACTTATAGACAGCTCTTTGAATGTCCTTGAGTGGCCCAACCACAGCCTGGGATTGAACCCAATCAAATATTTCTGGAGAAACCTGAAAATGTGCGTCTGCTCCCATCCAACCTGACAGAACTTGAGACATGAAGAGGTTAGGAGACAAATGGCAGATAATTGCCAAATGTTGATGAGCAAAGCTTGTCGCATCAAACAAAAAAAAATTGAGGCTGTAAAGGTACTTCAGCTAAATATTTAGTTAAGGGTATGAATACTTATGCAATGTACTTATTTGAATTTTTTTATTTTTAATCAATTCACGAAGTTGTGACAATTCGGTTTTTGCTTTGTCAATATGGTGTATGGAGTATATATTGATGTGGGGGGGGAAAGTAATTTAAAGCAGTTTAGCACAAGGCAGCAACATTAAAAAAGGGGTATTAATACATTCTCAAGGCACTGTATTTGATTCTGTTAATTGATTACTTTTTAAAAGTAACACTGCATGTGTGTACTTGTAACCCTCATTAAAAATGCAGCCTATCTGAATACACACAAATATAACTGAAATTCATAATATTACAGTAAGGCAAAGATAATAAGTATGACATTTCATAATGTCTGAATAAGTTAAAATGCATTACATGTGAGTAGGAATTCATAGAAACACAAACATCTATATATGGTATTGTCCTGACGCTTCCCCTTTGAAATCTGAGTGTAGTGCGCGTACAACTGTAGCGCGCATACTTTGAACAGTAACGGCAGAAGAAGCTGAGAAATCGAGTGATTAACGTTGTTTAACTTGTTAAAATGTATTTAAAGATGCTAAAAAGGAAGAAATAGTAATACTTATCTGATCTGCATCCTAAACGAATAGTTTTGGGTTAACAATATCTGTTGGTGAGTTGTTGAGCTGGTTTTATTGTATGTGATTAGCAAAGGAGTCCGCCGTTACATAGCAAAAGATATTGTTAAACAACTGATATTAATTAAATATTAATGTATTCTGTTTATAATAAAATGTCATTATATAAAACACTGGAGTAGTGAGTACAAAATGTATGTTCAGCCACCATTTTGAGCTGTTTTGAATAACGTTGTGCTTTACGGTTTTGTATAGCGTTATTTTAATTATTTGCATTGCTGGATTAATAAGATGTTCTTATGGCCTGTTGTCCAGGTCAGGTTTTATGTTCCAGTTAAAAAGTTTGACATTGGACAACGATTCTCCCGTGATATGTGTGCGTACATGGAGAAGACATGCATGACAAGCCGGTGTCAGCTAGAGGACCTGCTGCATTGCCTGGTAACCAATTGACCATATGCACAGAGCTCTCTTTTGAACTTCCGCATAGTTTTAGTTTAGTTTATTCTTGCACAAGTGTAAAATAGATACAAATATATATATATATGGAAGCAAATAAGAGACATAACTATTTGTTATTTAACAGCCACTGAATACTTAGTTTTGAAAACATTTATCTGAATTTATTTGCTCTGAATTCACCCCTTTGAAATTATTTTACTTTGGAAACTATGTATCTGAATTTATTTGTTTCGAATTTACCTCTCAAAACCTGAATTTCGATGAATATTTTTCAATGCTCATTTCATTCAGATAAAAAAAAAAAAATCAACTTACAGAATTTCAGATAAAATAGATTCAGGTTGATCAAATTTGATTGCTCAAATTCAGATCGAAAAATTCAAGTTAAAAATTCACATGGTAACATCCGGGCTACCCAGGATAGGAAAAACAGTTGAGCGCCGAGCACGACGATCATGTGCGCAAGGTATACAGTAGGTGGCGGTAATACTCCTAAGCAGTGAATGGCCATGAAACGGAAAGAAGAAGAGCACGACGACCTGTCTGTCATGATCCAAGAAGTAAAGATGTAAAGAACCTGTAAAGATGACTTCCAGGGAAAACGAAGGCGCTCAGGTAAGTTTATGTACAGGGCTCGACAGAACAGAAGTATGTTGTTGCTAATTATGTTTGGAACATACATAGGAGGTGCAGCCAGTAGTGATGTTCCTTGCCCCAGATAGCACACATACATCTGCAAGATGTCTGTTAAAGATCTGTTGATCTGGAAAGCATCTGCTGTCTACAAACGTCTGACAGACGTCTGTAAGATGTCAATTTTACATACATTCTAAATCATAAACATCTTAAAGACATCTAATAGACGTCTATTTGACATCTAAAAGGAGACGTCCAATAGACGTATTGCAGATGAGCAAACACTCTAAAAAATACGTCTTGCAGATGTAAATGCAGATGTCAAATAGATGTCTCCTAGATGTACGTGTGCTTCAGGGGCAGCAGTCAGGATATAAGGTTAAGTGTTTAAAATACATTTTAAAATCTGTTTACAAGGATATTTTTCTAGTCTGTGATTAATGATTATTTTTGGTTACTATACGGCAGGGAACGGAGGCAAATAGGCCAAAATGAGAGGTCTGGCAATCAGCCACCAAGACCTTCTATTCAGATGGAATTGAAAAGGTTCAGCATTATATTCTCTGGATTAATTTAATCTTATAAAAACTCATAGTTTGATAGCAATTCAGTTATACTTTATGTGATGACTCTTTTAACCGTATCCATCTACATTGATGGCTCCCAGTCTGTCTTTGAGCTTCTACCATTGAAATCTTTTTTTTTTTTTTTTTGCCGTTTAAAAAAAAAAATATGCGGCGCCATAAATGTCAATAAATGTTTTATTGTAAAGATTCATCTTGGAGCTGTTGGCCTGGTTCCAGGCTTAAACCTTTTTATAAACGTTAATGTAGCTTTCAGCCAAAAAGTGGACGGCCACCGTTGAGCTCTAAAGTTATCTTGCTAGCTATAACGTGTTGTTTAGCTGACTTAACTTACATAGGGAGACGAGTCACACAAACCATAGCTATATAGCATATGTGTTCCAAACATAATTAGCAACAACATGCTTCTGTTCTGTCGAGCCCTGAGTCAGATTGTACATAAAAAGCAAACTTACCGGGGCGCCTTCCCCAGATAGCAAAATTTGTCTGGCCCACCTCTGGGCCACAACCTTGCTTAGCTTCTGGCCCAGTTCTGGCTGGGTCTCCGGCCCAAAACTGGCACACACACACTGAAAACTGACTCAAACAATTTCCTCTGGCCCAGATGTGGCCCACGCCCTGTAAAATGACTTCTATTATTTTATGTGGCCCAGGTCTGGCCCACATACTGTAGAGTGACTTCTATTATTTTATGTGGCCCAGGTCTGGCCCAGACACTTTAAGCCAGATCTGGCTGAGAATTGGCTTGGTCCCCGGGCCGAATGTGGCCCAGAAACTGCTAAATGTAATTCAGCAGGGAAACACAAATACAACCATTTAAAAACATTAAAAAGGCTTTAATTATAAAATTACCAAATACTTTAATATAAATATATATATATATATATATATGAACAAATGCACTACAGTATAAACATTCACACTTTTTAAACCACAAAGTAGCAAGTAAATTATATATATGAAGAGTTCATTTGCAGAAACAGATAACTTCGTTTTTAACAATTTTTAAAAATCATGTTTTTTCATTGTGCATTCCAATTAATCTCAATCAAACTGCATTCAGGTTATTTTGATTAGATAAAGAATAACTAATAAATACTAGCTAACTAATACAAAACAAAAAACATGATTTTTAAAAATATTTAAAAACGGAGTTATCTGTTTTTGCAAATAAACTCTTCATATATAAAACATTGTGTCATAATTCAGTTTGGTTCTTATCAAATGGTGTCAGTGCAGTCAAGTCAATAATATTGCTGAATATTAGGTGTCTTCAACCGAGCAAGACAAAAGGCAACAGTGACAAGGAACCCAAACCCAAACAAGACCCGGCTCAGTCAGGAAACAGTCTCGTCTGGCCAAACGAATGAACGTGGTGTGATTATTCCAGGCTGCATTACAAGTCAGATTGTGCATTGATATCATTCAGAATATTTAATTCAACTTCTTCTGCATGAAGTAATATCACGCCAGCAGGTGAAGCTGGTAAAAAGAGTCTGCGCAGAGGGCTTGTCTGGTTCTCGTAGTCTTTGCTGAGGATCTGTGCTGGGGCCATCAATGAGGTCTTCACAGGGATCTGCCATCTAGCTGACATGGTCTCCACTGACAGTCAGGGATGTGTTGTGGTCGTTCCTGGGTGCAGGTCCACCGTCTGGTCTGGATACCGACTGGATCAGCTGATTACTGTAACTTAGTGATAAGGGTGAGACAGTATATAAGCGACTAATATAAGCAATGATGTCATTCTTCTTACAAATTAACATGTACATTAGATATTATAGGAAGTGTTGCTGCTTACCCTAATTGGTGCAGCATAAAAATCCTTTAAGAGATTTGAATTATAGAAATGTGATAGTGTGTCATGTGTATGGAAGGTTAAAGAGATGGGTCTTTTAAACTCACAGAGTGTGTCTGCCTCCTGAAGTCCACCCTTTTGATCTGCCAGCTGGAGCCACCTCTTCATAGTCCCCTTGACCTCCATTTCAGCAGCATTAGCCTGAAAGTTTTTCCAAATTGCAGCCTTGAAATATGTACAAATATATATTGTAAGGTAATTATTTAATCTCAAGCATTACAGCTTTTTACAATCATTTGGACCAGAATTTGCACCTTATATATTTGATGAATGTTCGTGCAGCAGCTCAGAATTTCTGTAAAAAAAATAAATGTCAGATTACATATATATATATATATATATATATATATATATATATATATATATATATATATATATATATAGTGTTCAGATTAAACTTTTAAGGTAGTTTGCTCATAATAATCCCCACCACAGTAAAATAAGTATGATTTTAATCACATCATACGGCATATCTATGCTTCAAAAGTTTTCATTCACTCTAAAAACTGAACCTGCTCAAGTGCAGCAGACAGATTAGGCCTCCATTCAAGAACAAAAGATGATGCACTTACATTTTACGGCTCTCTTACATATCTATAGTGTTTTTCTCTGTTAGAGCTTCCCACACAGCAGTTACCACAAAATAAATATCATTATTAAATTCAGATTGCACATATTGAATTGTCTTAGCAGGTGTAATGCTACAACAGCGTGCTCAGTTTGATTCACAAACAAATGACTCATTTGAATGTTAAGTGAATCGAATCAGACAGAGTCACTCGTATAGATGTTTATGGCACCAGCAGCGCAGTCCGACTCCTTTGATTCAATAGCAATCACTCGTTGAAAAAGACAAATCGACTGAAATCGACTTCTCTCTAGAAATATGGCACATAGTCTTAGAGTTTGTACTTGACTAACTGGAGCCCAGGTCAGGAAGCAGACAGACTGGCTAAACCGATCGTCTGCTAGCCGCCTCATGTCACAGAAGTCAGTTAACTCTCAGCACATAGAAACTTTTTCACCTAGATATCACTCTATAGAGACTGTGTCTGTTCCCCGAACTAGAAAATACAGAAAACATCCAAACCAAAGTAATAGTAACAATTTAATTGATGTTCAACAAATAAAAAAAAACGATATAATACAGATAAAGACATGATAAAGCTTGGCTTATTGAATATTAGATCCCTTTCTTCAAAAGCACTTTTTGTAAATGATATGTTCACTGACCATAAACTAGATGTGCTTTGTCTGACAGAAACCTGGCTAAAACAAGATGATTACATTACTTTAAACGAGTCTACAACCCAAGATTACTGTTACAAACATGAACCGCGTCCAAAAGGTAAAGGGGGAGGTGTTGCTACAGTTTATAGAAATATTTTCAGTATCTTTCAGAGGTTGGGTTTCAAGTATAATTCGTTCGAAGTAATGGTGCTCCATATAACGTTATCCAAAGAAACAAGTATTAATGATAAATCCCCTGTGATGTTTGTACTGGCTACTGTATACAGGCCACCAGGGCACCATACAGACTTTATTAAAGAATTTTCTGATTTTCTATCGGAGTTAGTGCTGACTGCAGATAAAGTCCTAATCGTTGGTGATTTTAATATCCATGTTGATAATGAAAAAGATTCGTTGGGATCAGCATTTATAGACATTTTAAACTCTATTGGTGTTAAACAACATGTGTCAGGACCTACTCATTGTCGAAATCATACTCTAGATTTAATACTGTCACATGGAATTGATGTTAGTGGGGTTGAAATTTTGCAGCAGAGCGATGATATCTCAGATCATTATCTAGTCTCCTGTATATTCCATAGAGCTAAAGCTGTAAAGCCAACTTCTTGTTACAAATATGGTAGAACCATTACCTCTACCACAAAAGACTGCTTTATAAATAATCTTCCTGACTTATCTCAGTTCCTCAGTATATCCAATAGCTCAGAACAACTTGATGATGTAACAGGAACTATGAACTCTCTCTTTTCTAGCACTTTAGATTCAGTTGCTCCTTTACGCTTAAGGAAGATTAAGGATAAGAGTCCAACACCGTGGTATAATGAGCACACTCGCACCCTAAAGAGAGCAGCCCGGAAAATGGAGCGCAGCTGGAGGAAAACTAAATTAGAGGTATTTCGTTTAGCTTGGCGGGAAAGTACCCTATCCTACAGAAAAGCATTAAAAACTGCTAGATCTGATTACTTTTCGTCTCTTCTAGAAGTAAACAAACATAACCCTCGGTATTTATTCAATACAGTGACTAAATTAACGAAAAATAAAGCATCAACAGGTGTTGGCATTTCCCAAGATCGATACTATCAGAAATAAAATTGTATCCTTGCAGCCGTCAGCTACAGTATCGCATCAGATAGCGCACTATAGATCCCCTGAGGAACAATTCCATTCATTCTCTACTGTAGGAGAGGAAGAATTGTATAAACTTGTTAAATCGTCTAAACCAACAACATGTATGTTAGACCCGATTCCATCCAAACTACTAAAAGAGCTGCTTCAAGAAGTCATAGATCCTCTTTTGGCTATTATTAATTCATCATTGTCATTAGGATATGTCCCCAAAAGCTTCAAATTGGCTGTTATTAAGCCTCTCATTAAAAAAACACAACTTGACCCCAAAGACCTAGTTAATAACAGACCGATCTCAAATCTCCCTTTTCTGTCAAAGATACTAGAAAAGGTAATATCCTCAAAATTATATTCCTTCCTAGAGAAAAATGATATCTGTGAGGAATTCCAGTCAGGATTTAGATCGTATCATAGTACTGAGAATGCTCTCATTAGAGTTACAAATGACCTGCTTCTATCATCTGATCGTGGTTGTATCTCTTTATTAGTTCTACTGGATCTTAGCGCTGCGTTCGACACTATCGACCACAACATTCTTTTGAATAGACTACAAAACTTTGTTGGCATTAGTGGAAGCGCCTTAGCATGGTTCAAATCATACTTATCTGATCGCCATCAGTTCGTAGCAGTGAATGAAGAGCTATCATATTGATCACAAGTGCAGTATGGAGTACCTCAAGGCTCAGTACTAGGGCCGTTACTTTTCACGCTTTACATGTTACCCTTGGGAGATATTATCAGGAGACATGGTGTTAGCTTTCACTGTTATGCTGATGATACTCAGCTCTATATTTCTTTGCGGCCCGATGAAACACACCAAATTGAGAAACTAACGGAATGCATAGTCGATATAAAAAACTGGATGACGAGTAATTTCTTACTGCTAAATTCTGAAAAAAACAGAGGTGTTAATTATCGGACCTAAAAACCCCACATGTAACAACCTAGAACATTATCTAACACTTTACGGCTGCTCTGTCAATTCTTCTTCATCAGTCAGGAAACTAGGTGTGCTGTTCGATAGCAAACTTTCATTTGAAAGCCATGTTTCTAGCATCTGTAAAACTGTGTTTTTTCATCTCAAAAACATATCTAAATTGCGACCTATGCTCTCAACGTCAAATGCAGAAATGTTAGTTCATGCGTTTATGACCTCAAGGTTAGACTATTGTAATGCTTTATTGGGTGGTTGTTCTGCACGCTTGATCAGCAAACTACAGTTGGTCCAAAATGCAGCAGCTAGAGTCCTTACTAGAACCAGGAAATATGACCATATTAGCCCGGTTCTGTCAACACTGCACTGGCTCCCTATCAAACATCGGATAGATTTTAAAATCTTGTTAATTACTTATAAAGCCCTGAATGGCTTAGCTCCTCAATACTTGAGCGAGCTCTTATCGCATTATAGTCCGCCACGTCCGCTGCGTTCTCAAAACTCTGGCCGTTTGATAATACCTAGAATATCAAAATCGATTGCAGGCGGCAGATCCTTTTCCTATTTAGCACCCAAACTCTGGAACAATCTACCTAACACTGTTTGGGAGGCAGACACACTCTGTCAGTTTAAATCTAGATTAAAGACCCATCTCTTTAGCCTGGCTTACACATAACACATTAATACGCTTCTATTATTCAAATCCGTTAAAGGATTGTTAGGCTGCATTAATTAGATCAACCGGAACCGGGAACACTTCCCATAACACACGATGTAATCGTTACATCGTAAGTAGAATGGCATCTACGCTAATATTTGTCTGTTTCTTTCCTATGATCAGATGGTGGATCAGCACCAAGAGATGATGTCTGCAGGCCTGATCGTCAGCGGAGACCAGGACACCCAGATGACCCCCAGAGACCTCGATTAAAATACAATAAAACTAAAAAATATAACTAAAAATATAATACAATACCTAACTACATAATACTACTATTGTTAGAACTTGAAATTTTTGAACTGTGGGTTTCGTCTGGTCAGAGGAGAACTGGCCCCCCGACTGAGCCTGGTTTCTCCCAAGGTTTTTTTCTCCATTCTGTCACAGAGGGAGTTTTGGTTCCTTGCCGCTGTCGCCTCTGGCTGATTCGCCGATTTGATTGCACAGATACTATTTAAACTAAACTGAGCTAGACAATGACATCTCTGAATTCAATAATGAAATGCCTTTAACTGAAAATTGAGTGTTTAATCTTACCATTATATATTACTGACACTCTGTCCTCCAATTTGATACTGTTAAGTGCTTTGACACAATCTGTATTGGTAAAAGCGCTATATAAATAAAGGTGACTTGACTTCACTTGACTTGAATTCTAGCAAACAAAATAGAATTTAACTCATTCAAATTTAATTACCTAACATTATCGTGCACTGGATACAGCTCATCCGTTTTTCATATTAAAAAATTACATATTGTTTTCCTGAAGAGACCGCGCCTGACAGTTAGGCCTAACGTTACTCATCAACACTCAATACATCAGGGACCGAACGATTTTTCTGACGCTATGTTATCATCGCAAACCTAACAGAAACCATCTAAAAACTATACTCTTCGTGGCATTTAAACATCAAACAACACTAGATTGATCATTAAATAACTTAACTTACCTTTTTGCAGCTGAAGTATTCCTCTTGAGAACTGTGTCCGCCGAAATCTCCTCAGGATTAACCGCCAAATCTTTACATGTTCTTTACATCTTTACTTCTTGGATCATGACAGACAGGTCGTCGTGCTCTTCTTCTTCTTTCCGTTTCATGGCCGTTCACTGCTTAGGAGTATTACCGCCACCTACTGTATACCTTGCGCACATGATCGTCGTGCTCGGCGCTCAACTGTTTTTCCTATCCTGGGTAGCCCGGATGTTACCATGTGAATATTTAACTTGAATATTTCGATCTGAATTTGAGCAGTCGAATCAGACTGATGTTTTCTTTGAAAAATATTAACTTGAAATTTGAGATCTGAATTTGAGCAATCAAATTTGATCAACCTGAATCTATTTTATCTGAAATTCTGTAAGTTGATTTTTTTTTTTTTAATCTGAATTTATGAGCATTGAAAAATATTAATCGAAATTCAGGTTTTGAGAGGTAAATTCGAAACAAATAATTTCAGATACATAGTTTCCAAAGTACAATAATTTCAAAGGGGTGAATTCAGAGCAAATAAATTCAGATAAATGTTTTTCAAAATAAAATATTTCAAAACTAAGTATTCAGTGGCTGTTAAATTTCAAATAGTTATGTCTCTTATTTGCTTCCATATATATATATATATATATATATATATATATATATATATATATATATATATATATATATATATATACACACAATCCATATACTGTGCAGGGAGAGGCAGAAAACCCAAAGGGCTTATTTAGAGCCTCCACCTAAACAATGAAGAAACGAAACAAAAACAGACTTATAAAACTAAAAGAAAAACTTTGATTACAGTAATTAATTTATGTTGTAATTAATTACAACATATGTCGAAAAAAATAAATAATAAAACCCATAAATAATATACTCAAAAAAACAACCCATATGGTACATAAAATACATTTTAAAAAGACAAGATAGATTATTGCATTTAAAATTATCCTTTATACATCTTTTATAACAAGCCAGCTCGTAAACTTCAGGTAAAGCTGATTTAATATTGTGGTTTATATAGGTAGAGACTCTTGAGACCCTTATAAACCTCTCCTGCCTCGTGCTTGTCAGAAATCGAGAAAAAAATTATAATAATTGCAACATGGTAAATAATGATAGCATAACAACAATGATAGATGATGTCTTTAACATTAGAGATGCTATCTCCCAAATGACATCATGATGGTATTATTGATAATCAATAACTTTTTAATATTTGCCTTCTCAACTCTGGCTGTGCAGTAAAATTCACTTTATAGATACTTTTCATTCATGAAGATGACATGAAAGAAACGTGTCTCCTAGCGAAAAACAAAGACTTCTAAGATGAAAATGTTATTAAATTATCATTATAACTAGTAGATGGCAGCAGAGGATCACTCATTAGCTCAGCTGCCATTTCAACTCCAAATTTGTGTGCTTTTATTGTACTGAAGTATAGCAAGTGCAGGAATCACAAAGTCTCATGTCATTTTATAAATAAATAAATATGCCCCGACACCAACAGCGTATAAGGATAATTATTTAAACTAGTTAACTACAAATGAAATAAGTTAATTATTAATGGTATAACAATTAAATAATGCATTAAATATTTTGAAATCTTTTTAGATTTAATTTAGTAACTACATTTATTTAGTTTTATCTTTAACTGTAAAAGCTGCTAAATATATTCCGTCAACACAGACTTGTTACTGTTGTAGTTTTGCTACTCTAAATTTAGTCTGAATCAAAAAATCCTATAAGATTCCAATAGGACAATTGTATAGGATTCCGATAGGAATTTCTATCGTATTTTGGAAACATTCCTATAGGATTCCGATATGAATAGTCCTATAGGACAAGACATAAATATCCTGTAGGAACCGTTCCTATAGGATTTTAATCCTATAGGATTTTTTTTTTAAATATTCTAAAGGTGCACTTTTCCACTGTATTTGTAGTACTTACACTGTACTTGCAGTTTGCTTAAATTCACCCTGATGTAGAATGTAATGTAAAAATTCTAAGGCACTGATAATTGATTGATGACACACACACACACACACACACACACACACACACACACACACACACACACACACACACACACACACACACACACACATACAGTATTGCCACTAGACCAGTTCTAGACTCTAAAAGAATTGGGGAGAAAGATATGAAGCTTATTGCAGGAGACCAGAAGTTGAATATAAAAAATAACACTTTACTGTAACAACAACAACAACAATAACAATAATAATAGCAAATACAATCACATCACAACACAGAGCAATAAAACATCAAACAGTAAGTAGAATTTGACCCTATATCGTAAATCAGTTTAATTTCCCTTTGAGGTGTATAATACTGTTCATTTCATGCGATAAATGTAATAAAGTTCAGTTTGTGTTTAATATAAAAAGAGAGAGAGAGAAAAAAAACACCAATTCAGTTAAGGGAAAACCGGGGAAAGTATGAAAAATACTGTATCCAATATATTTCAAAGCAATCACTAATGCTCTGTCAATTGACCATATGCACAATTACTTCCTGGTTTTAGATAAGTCAGCTCAGTCATTTCCAGTCAATTGTACTGTGCTGTAAGGAGCGCACCCTTTGCTTAGTTTCTGTACAAAATCCATTCACAATTTGAAGAAAATTTTTGTTTATCCAAGAGGACCAAACATCCACGTATACCATTTCAGGAATGACAAACGCGGGTGTTAAATATTACGCAGGTAAATTTGCTAAATTGTTCAGGGACTCATTGCTATGATTGACATTGATAATGGAAGACAAGCCAATGTCAAAATATTGCTGTGCATTAAGTGATTCAGACTAAATTTAGAGTAGCAAATCTACAACAGTAACAAGTCTGTGTTGACTGAATATATTTAGCAGCTTTTACAGTTAAAGATAAAACTTAATAAATGTAGTTACTAAATTAAATCTAAAAAGATTTCAAAATATTTAATGCATTATTTAATTGTTATACCATTAATAATTAACTTATTTCATTTGTAGTTAACTAATTTAAATAATTCTCCTTATACGCTGTTGGTGTCGGGGCATATTTATTTATTTATAAAATGACATGAGACTTTGTGATTCCTGCACTTGCTATACTTTATACTTCAGTACAATAAAAGCACACAAATTTGGAGTTGAAATGGCAGCTGAGCTAATGAGTGATCCTCTGCTGTCATCTACTAGTTATAATGATAATTTAATTAACATTTTCATCTTAAAAGTCTTTGTTTCTCGCTAGGAGACACGTTTCTTTCATGTCATCTTCATGAATGAAAAGTATCTATAAAGTGAATTTTACTGCACAGCCAGAGTTGAGAAGGCAAATATTATAAGTTTTTAAAATGTGTTCATGACTATGAAGGTAAGTTATTGATTATCAATAATACCATCATGATGTAATTTGGGAGATAGCATCTCTAATGTTAAAGACATCATCTATCATTGTTGTTATGCTATCATTATTTACCATGTTGCAATTATTATAATTTTTTTCTCGATTTCTGACAAGCACGAGGCAGGAGAGGTTTATAAGGGTCTCAAGAGTCTCTACCTATATAAACCACAACATTAAATCAGCTTTACCTGAAGTTTACGAGCTGGCTTGTTATAAAAGATGTATAAAGGATAATTTTAAATGCAATAATCTATCTGGTCTTTTTAAAATTTATTTTATGTACCATATGGGTTGTTTTTTTGAGTATATTATTTATGGGTTTTATTATTTATTTTTTCGACATATGTCGTAATTAATTACAACATAAATTAATTACTGTAATCAAAGTTTTTCTTTTAGTTTTATAAGTCTGTTTTTGTTTCGTTTCTTCATTGTTTAGGTGGAGGCTCTAAATAAGCCCTTTGGGTTTTCTGCCTCTCCCTGCACAGTATATGGATTGTGTGTATATATATATATATATATATATATATATATATATATATATATATTGTGACGAGTCGGGTGCCCTCCCCCTTATCATCATCACCACCCCGTCCCTTATTCGCCGCCCTTCACCAGGCTTCCGACTGGAGTGGGTATGTATGAGAGGAGGGGCGTGGAAACAACGTGGGCTGGCGGCGTATGATGAGACACAGCTGGACTGAAGGAAGCCTCATCACCACTGCTGTTAAATGCCGAGCGCGCCTCTCCTCGGGAGACCGGTCTCTCTCATGCACGCTGGTGTCCTCGTGGGTCCAGGAAGGGTGTGTTGAGGGATGCCGCCCCTTGCCTGGACCCTTCCCGAGTCGGTGACGAGTCGGGTGCCCTCCCCCTTATCATCATCACCACCCCGTCCCTTATTCGCCGCCCTTCACCAGGCTCCCGACTGGAGTGGGTGTGTATGAGAGGAGGGGCGTGGTAACAACGTGGGCTGGCGGCGTGTGATGAGGCACAGCTGGACTGAAGGAAGCCTCATCACCGCCGCTGTTAAATGTCGAACGCGCCTCTCCTCGGGAGACCGGTTTCTTCCCCCGTGCATGCACGCTGGTGTCCTCGGGGGTCCAGGAAGGGTGCGTTGAGGGACGTCGCGCCGCCAAGGATGTGAGCCTCCAGAGTCAGCGTGAGAACCGCACCCGTATTACGGCCGACGGGCCAGGAGACCGGGCCATCTAAAGTCCCTCCAAAGGCCGCGGAAGGATGAGGAAGAGCCACCGCTCAAGAGAAGCCGCCACCCCTCGCGCCCCGGACCAGAGCGGGAGCGCGTGCGGCCACTAGACTCCGCCCCTTGCCTGGACCCTTCCCTTCCAGAACACTGCCCTCCTTCACGAGCCCCGAAGCACGACGAGGACACCAGATCCCCCTCTTTCGTTTGGACACTTCTTCCCCCTGGACACTATTTTCATTGTTTTTGTTTAATAAAAGCCTCTCCGAGGCCTGACGCCACACCCACTGTGTCGTCTGTCGTTGGCTCCTCCCGTCACAATATATATTAAAGTCATTCAATAGTTATTAGAAAGACATACATAATATGTGCTTAAAACATGATAGTCTAATATGTGGTTACATACATAATATAGTGTTATGCCTAGCATTGTCCTTTTAGGATGGTTTTATGTGCATATGAAAAAGAAAGTCTCTGTGCCAGAGGAATTTCAGTCTGGTTCTTTGTCTTCTATGTGTGGGGGGAGAAGTCAATCTAAAGAAGCTTGTGATTTCTCTTGTGGAACGCCATGTGATGGCCATCTCTTTGACCATTAATCTTGACTATTTACCCCAAATTTGACGATCTCCTTCCTGCGTAGAACACTTATCAATAAGTGTTCTTTTGTCTTAATGTTGCGAGCTGTTCTGTGAAAGAGGCTTGTTAGTTAGGCTTGCTCCAGAAGTCAGAGATAGGAATCTTTACGACGTTGTCCTGTTATGCTGGAATTTCAGCTCCTCATGTTTCGATGCTCCGATCGAATCTTAGTTTTGTCTGACTCGTTCTGACGCTACAACTGCTACCACTACACTTTACTTTTGGGACGGTACTCTGCAGGTGATGAGCAGAGCATGGTTTCCTTCAAACATGATGCTTAGAATTGAGGTTCATCAGACCAGATAATATTATTTTTCACAGTCTGAGGGTCCTTTAGGTGCTTTTTTTTTTTTATTTTGTCTTCACTGAGGAGAGGATTGAGTTTGGCCACACCGCCATAAAGCCCAGATCGGTGGAGTGTTGCAGTGATGTTTGTCCCTCTGTAGATTTCTCCTGTCTCCACATATGATCATGGAGCTCAAATAGAGTGACCATCAGGTTTTTCGTCACCACTCTAACCAAAGCCCTTCTCCATCAGTTGCTCAATTTGGCCAGGAGGCCAGCTCTAGGAAGAATCCTGGTTGTTTCAAACTTATTCCATTAAGGGTAACCGAGACTACATGCTTTTGTGAACCTTCAATGAAGCAGAATTTTTTTCTGAACTCTTCCCCAGATGTGGGGCTTGGCTCAAACCTGTTTCTGAGCTCTACAGACTGCTCTTTTAACCCCGGGGCTTGGTTTTTGCTCTAATATGCATTATCAGCTGTTGGACCTTTTATTAAGACGTGTGTGCCTTTCCAAATCATACCCATTCAATTGAATTTGACACAGGTTACCTTCACTCAAAGTCTAGTTACACCTACAAGCAATATTAATGCTCCTGAGCTAAATTTCAACTGTCCCAGATAAGGGTATGAGTACTTATGCAATGGAATCATTTAAGTTTTTTATTTTTAATAAATTTGCAAAGATGTTAAAAACCTTTTTTTTTTTTTTTTTTTTTGCTTTACCATTATAGTTTATGGAATGTAGATTGATGTGGAAAAAAGTAATTTAAAGCAGTTTAACATAAGGCAGCAACATAAAACGTGAAAAAAATTAAGGGGTATGAATACTTTCGCAAGGCACTGTAAGATCTTACAGGACAAAGTGAATTTCCATTTAAAAATCACAGTGTCCAAAATGATACAAATCAATAAAAGATCATACAGGAAAAATTAAAATTCCATTAAAATAAATCAGAATGTCCAATAGGATAAGGATCAAATCAAATCCTATAGGAAAAAGTGAAATTCCATTAAAATCAATCAGAATGTACAATAGGATTCTAAGAATCCAATAAGATCCTATAGGACAAAGTGAAATTCCATTAAAATCAATGGGAATGTCCAATAGGATTCTAAGAATCCAATAAGATCCTAAAGGATAAACTGAAATTCCAATAGAATTTTTTGACAAGGGATAAATTATTGGCAGTTTAGCTTTTAGTAATTTACACCAAAACAAAAGATAACATCTATCCTTTCATGTCCGAAAACATTATTTTTGTCTTAGATTTCATAATAAATTCATACAAGTTCAGTAATGACTTGTTTTTCGTCAGTTTGTTTTCATGAAATGGAATGGGTACAAAGGATTGTGGGTGATTGAAGGTCGCGAAGGATACATTCCATGCATCCTTCAAATTCAGCTGAAAGAAGGACGCTAAACAAAGGCTGTCTTCCAAGGATCTTTCCGATTGAGATGGCCTTCAGCGACGTTTGATGACATGGCAGCCGAGATATGCAACCTAGGATGCAGCCTTCCGTTTGAGAAACACACTACAGAAGCAAAATGAAATTGAGCGGAAGTATGAAGTCTGACGTAATCAGGCTAGGGTATGCGGCGCATTCGCAGCTTATATGGACGGAACGCCACTGATATATATCCCTGATAGCACACGTACATCTCGGAGACGTCTATTTGACGTCTGCATTTACATCTGCAAGACGTATTTTTTAGGGTGTTTGCTCATCTGCAATACGTCTATTGGACATCTCCTTTTAGATGTCAAATCGACGTCTATTAGATGTTTATGATTTAGAATGTATGTAAAACTGACATCTGAAAGACGTCTGTCAGACGTTTGTAGACTGCAGATGCTTTCCAGATCAAGAGATCTTTAACAGACATCTTGCAGACGTGCGTGTGCTATCTGGGGAAAGACGTCTGTCAGACGTTTGTAGACTGCAGATGCTTTCCAGATCAAGAGATCTTTAACAGACATCTTGCAGACGTACCTGTGCTATCTGGGCAGTGCCGCGGGAACGTATTTTGAGCAGGGGGGGCTGAGGGAAAAAAAAGGGAAGGGGAGGGGAGGAGAGTTTTGCCAGTAGCGAAGTTATAAGTGTGCAATACACAGGCTTGGTCCTGTAGTCGGTGTTACAGGGCCTTTTTATAGAAATAAAATCAATTTAGTTCAGCTGGACATTAGGCTTGCCGCTTGCTGCGATAGACGGTGTTGGCGGTGATACCAATTGTCCACTGCGGCACCGTCCCCCACCGTCGTTTTGATTTTATTTTATTTTTTTTATTATTATTATTTTTTAATAGCAATACAATTATTTTAGTTCAGTTAGAGGACACTACAATTAAAACTGAACGTGGCTGCTCAGCACACCGAAAGAACGACAGTCGCGCATCACAGATCAGATTTAATTTATCACGTGAGGAGAGTGAATCGAGCTGACTGACAAGAACAGTGAGGTGAGACAGACAAGACGATGGCAGAAGAGTTTCAAAATGAAATGTAAAAACGCCTGTTTTAAAAAAAAATATTTTGGATTTTGAAAAGCCTGTTGATTTCTGCCATTAATCTACGTAATAATAGACGTTTTTTTTTAAAAACATTCGTTTCTCATTTATTTGGTTCCACAGTATTTGCTGATTTTTATTTTATTTAAACTATGTATTTTTTTTTTTTTTCATTATTTTGCATCAAGGTGTTAGGCGTCAGTGCCTCCAAACATTCTTATTCGTTTTGCTTCTACATTTCATAATTATTTGTTCCTCATTCTTTACTGATTTTTAGTTTTTCTATACATATTTAAACTTTATATAAGCAGCAGTAAGCTATTTGTTATTTTATATTAGGCATATCATGTTTTTTTTTTTTTTTTTAGTAAAAGTTATATGTTATATGTAATACATTGTATTTTGTTGTTGCCGAATTGCCGCTAATTTAAAAGTGAAAGTAAAATGCGCAGGATGCTTTTATAAGCTATATAAGCAAAGGAAAGTGAGGGAAAGAGGGAAAACACAAACAAACTAAAAACGAACAACTGCTTGATACAGAACCGCCAATTTAAAAGTGAAAGTAAAATGTGCACGGTGCTTTTTCAAACTAGGCTATTTAAAATTGAAGTAAAGTGAGGGAAAGAGAGAAAACTCAAACGAACTAAAAGCAAACAACTGCTTGACACCGAATTGCCCTAATTTGAAAGTGAAAGTAAAAGCTCACGGCGCTTATTTAAATCTGAAGGAAAGCGAGGAAAAGAGGGAAAACTCAAGGCGTGAAGATTTTTGTTAATAAACGTTTCATTTCGTTTAAAATAACTGAGTTGGTCTTTATTGTTGCTGTGTTTTCATTAAAAAAAATAATGATGAACCCAGGGGCGTAAATTTCATCTAACAGTAGGGGGGGACAATAAACGTAAAATTTCTCAAGAGCAATTTTTGAGGGGGACACAAATAATACAGCCAAAATTGTACTTGTAAGGGTAGATATGTACACAGCATGTGTACATAGCATGGAGACCGTGTTTAAATATGAGTTCATGGTTCACCACGCGGTCATATTATAATTATTATTTTGCGTCATCCATAGTATTTAAGGTTTCGTCTGAAACCTAGTATGTCTCTTTCGCATTAATTCAACCGCATTAAACCCACTGATCTGCCACTTAACATCATATTGAACGAAACCCAACACATAGGTCTACAATATTAGCCTAATATCAGTTCACACACAGGCTTATCGCCGTGTTAGTTGTAGTGGGTGACAAGCTAAGGTATTAAGCTTGTTAACCTTATAATTGCTCATAGAAAATACATCGGATGTCATAATTTTTTTGTCATGACTAATTTATTAATGATCCAGCATCATCTGTATTAAAGAGAAATAATAATTTCACCCGATGTTTAATGAGAATAAAATAGCCTTAACAGCCTACTTACACATAACTAACTTGCTCTCTCTCACCGGACTCGTGTGTGTGTGTGTCTGTAAAGAAGGAAAGCAGGCAGTGGACCAAACCACTGTGAGGCAAGGGAGGGGGGAATCAAAACATTTCTGAACTTAAAACGTTTTTTTGTGTTTATTTTGTTTTACTAATCACACAATTATTTTAAATATATGTCCATTATATCATTTTCAATACACAGAGTCGCTTGTAATGATATTTTTAGGGGGGATAGGGGGGGGGTCCCGTCCCCCCCGGGATTTACGCCTATGGATGAACCACAAACTAAGCATTCGTTTTAAATAAGGGAAACCTTATTTATTTGGATTACAAAGCAAGTAGGCCTAGAAAGTAGTTACTATTAACAAATTGAAGAAGATGTAGCCTAGTTGCATGTTTAATAAGTGCAAATTTGCCATTGTACTACTTTATGACTGATCTGTTTTAATAATAACGAAGCACAAACGATTGTTTTAAAAGGGGAAATCCATTTTATTTGCGTTACAAATTTTATACACAAAATTGTAATTGAAGTTTTATTAACAAAGTTTAATATTATTTTAATATTCTTCAGTTTAATTAAAAGTGAATTTCTTAATGGCACTATTTTATTGTGGGCCTATATGTTTTTTTTTTATTTATTTATTATTATTATTATTAATAATAATAATAATAATGAGCCACAACGGGGAAAATACAAAGACGTTTTATTTTTATGTTGCAACGCGGTTACACGTCATCAGTTTATCCGTTTTGTTCAAGTTTTATGTTTAATATAAGCTAAGCGACTTCATCATTGTACTATTTTATTGTAACTTTTTTTTTTTTTTTTAATTATTATATACTGAATTAACCTTAAGCATTGATCCACGAAAAGATAACGTTAAAGATCAGAATGCGACATAGTTGCTGCTGAGGTATGGACTCTAATGCTCTTTCTTGGTTTCTTTGTAATAGCTGTAGATATGCTCATTAATTCTTAATTTGGGTACAGACGTGTTACAGGGAAAAATAGGATCAAAAACTATTTTTTTTTTTTTTTTAATCAGTATGATTCAAAACTACTTGCACAGTCAAATAGATTTTACTTAACTCATGTTTTATCAGGAAGAATTGTTAATTTAACGTTTTTTTTTGTTTTGTTTTTTTTGTTTGTTTTGTTTTTTACTTAATACTACTAAAACAAATTAAGATTAATGCGTATTCCTATAGCCAAAGCATGAAACACAAAATCTCCAGAACACAAAGTACACAACTTCAGGCCCCTGGCGATAGCACACTGAGTGAGTGAGTGAGTGAGTGAGAGAGAGAGAGAGAGAGAGAGAGAGAGAGAGAGAGTAGTATAAACAATTTTATATCAGAAATTTCTTGTAAATTACACAAAAAATTGCAAAGAATCTAAAAGTAACAATGAATTTAATATGACATTTGGAAGTAAAAGACTGAAATAGCAGCGTATTTTTAAATCTTAAATGACGGATGCGGACGTGGTGACGTCACGCGACAATTGTTGCTTATTGTCATTATAGCCCTAAGCTCCCCCCCCCCCCCCCCCCCTATGATTTTTAATGAATATTCAAATTAATAAAATTAGTTTTATTTCTTTTTTGTTACAAAATTTAAATTGAATTATTTTTAACACCGCAGCACCCTCAGCACCCCTACTTCCCGCGGTACTGTATCTGGGATATATATTAGGGCTGCAGATAAACTCTTAAAAGTGCTGGGTTGTTCTGGGTTATTCATGCTGTGTCAAATGGACTGCAAGGGATTCTTTCACCACACCTGGGTTGGGTTATTTTGACCCAACCGGTTTTTTTATTTTTCCTCTTCATCGAATTTTCTGGATTCTTCACTCATCTCGTCGTCAGATGGTCAAGCAACTCGCAGCAGCAAGCAGCTAAGGTAAATTAATATGATATGATTATTTACCTCTATTTTTAATAAGCTGTGGTAAGAGCACACTGATTTCGTGGTTAATGTGATATTTGATCTGTCGCTGTGCGGGTTAGTGTTATTCTGTGAATGAAGTAGCGGCCTACATTTGTTGTTGATAAAAAAGGCCTCAACAATCTCTTTATAGTTATATAAAAGTGGTGTGTGTGTGTAGGTGTGTCTGTGTGTGTGTGTGTGTGTGTGCAAAGTTGTATATATTTAACGCCTCATGGAAGAGGTATGAACGTTAGGTCAGAAATACAGGGTTAAAGGAAAACGCCACCAGTTTTCCATATTCTAATATGTTCTTCCCTCAAATTAGACGAGTTGATGCGTACCTCTCCCGTCTCAGTGCGTGCACTTAATCGCTCTAGCGCACGGCGCAACTATGTTAGAGTTCAGCTTAGCACCATTCATTCCTTGGGATCCAAACAGGGATTAATTTAGAAGCCACCAAACACTTCCATGTTTTCCCTATTTAAAGATGGTTACATGAGTAGTTACACGAGTAAGTATGGTGACACAAAATAAAACTTGATTTTCTAAGCGGATAAAAAATGATAACTATAATGTATGGCGGAAGATCACTTCGCAGTTAACTTACTGTCTGTGTAACGTTTGCTTTTTAATGTTTTGTCAGAATTAGATAATTTCATACTGTTAGCTATACCCTTAATGTTAAGCCACAATATTACTGATATGTAATATTATTCTTAAATATTGTTACTTAAATGTAATGTTGTCTTATACAGTATGTAAAGTTAGACTTAATCTCTCATGGTGTATGAGGTCCTTTTACTCTTCCTCCGTTTTATTGAATGCTTATGTTGCTTTAATCATGACACGAGGTTTATCCAGGTTAACAGTAAGTTAGAGAGGCCATGTAAAGTGTTCTTTATATGTTACTGTTAGAAATAATAATTTGTATTTGAGACTGATGAATCTCTGGATCACTGGATTTCCAGGCTGGCATACTGTATGGTTTTGCTATTTTAACCCAGTTTTTCATCCTTATTTTACAGAATCTGTTTTGCCTCCCAAAAACATTTGAGAAATTCACACCATCTTGAAGGAGTTCCCCGAGCTTCTAGGAAAACTTGGCGTGGTAAGAAATCATTTTGATTTCATGCTTTCGTTTACAGAAATTTGAAATGGTTAAATTGTTAGTGGGGTTGTGCAGATAGATATCCCAGATAGCACACGTGCGTCTGCAAGATGTCTGTTAAAGATCTCTTGATCTGGAAAGCATGACAGACTTTCAGATGTCAGTTTTACATACATTCTAAATCATAAACATCTTAAAGACATCTAATAGATGTCTATTTGACATCTAAAAGGAGACGTCCTATAGACGTATTGCAGATGAGCAAACACCCTAAAAAATACGTCTTGCAGATGTAAATGCAGATGTCAAATAGACGTCTCCTAGATGTACATGTGCTATCAGGGATGGAAGCCCGTTTCCGCCACTGAACAAAAAAATAAAAAAGGTTATTGCGACTTTTTATCTCAGAATTCTGAGATATAAACTAGCAATTCTGAGATATAAAGTCGCAATTCTGACTTTTTTTTCTCAGAATTCTGAGATATAAACTCGCAATTCTGACTTTTTTTCCTCAGAATTCTGAGATATAAACTCGCAATTCTGAGATATAAACTCGCAATTGCGACTTTTTATCTCGCAATTCTGACTTTTTTTCTCGCAATTGCGAGTTTCACAACTCTGACTTTCTCGCACAATAGGAAACTCTGTGTAAGGCTTTGCAGTGCTTTGTTTAATTTGCACTATCAAAATGAACTAGATGAATGCTGCGTCCGAATTTGATTTTTGAACAAACATACAAACGACTAATTATTCTCCATTTCCGTGTTGCGCTCGCGGTTGGACAGTACCATTACCGCCGGGCAGGGTGCGGGAGGGGGGACGGTGTGCACAGCTTTCAGACACAATATTCTTCATTTCTTTATATTTCTGAGTTTGAGGCAGCTTCTATCGCGTTATTTTAACAACAGCTGTCAAGTAAAGAGCGTATTATTTTAACATGAGATTGAATATATGAATGCATGCAGGTGGATTTCCTTCACTCTCGCATAAAACGCGCTTTCATCTGTATGTTCTTGCTCTAGAATTATCTTATCTCCTGTATTTAATGTTGTAAGATATCGACCAAGCAAGGTCGATCACAAAATTGTAAATAAATTAAGGATTCATTATTTATTAGTTAGTAGCCTATTAGTTATTATTTTAAGTATTTTATAATTTTTATTTAGTCAATTATATAGTTATAAGTCTTCATATATAATTGACTAAATAAAAATAATAAAATGGGGTGCTTTCCTGTAGCTCAAGTAGTAGAGCATGGCGCTAGCAACGCCAAGATCATGGGTTCGATTCCCAGGGAAAGCAAGAGCTGATAAACTGTAACTTGAATGCAATGTAAGTCGCTTTGGATAAAAGCGTCTGCTAAATGCATAAATGTAAATGTAAATGTAAAATACTGAAAAATGAGAGCATTTTTCTCAGGTACAGCTTCTTTTCATTGTCATTAAAGTGAAATAACTGAATATAAACATAGGAGAAAATCTCAGATAGCACTTAGAGGCTTTTGCATCTGAACCCTTCATATATAATTGACTAAATAAAAATAATAAAATACTTAAAATAATAACTAATAGGCTACTAACTAATAAAAAATGAATCCTTAATTTATTTACAATTTTCATCGGAGATGCCTTGCTTGGTCGATATCTTACAACATTAAATACAGGAGATAGGATAATGCTAGAGCAAGAACAGAGAGATGAAAGCACGTTTTATGCGAGAGTGAAGAAAATCCACCTGCGTGCATTCATATCCCAGCCAACATTCTATCATGGGGCCCGTGTGGGCCCCATATGGGCTGTAAATGTGGGCCCTACATGGGTTTGTCCATGGGTTCCATGTGGGCCCCATCTGAAGTAGCCCATATGAATCTCATATGGGGCATGACTGGGGCTAATGTGGGGCCCAACTGGGCAACACATATAAGACCCATATTGGTCCCACTTATGACCCAGCCAACAATATAAGGTGGGGCTAATTTGGGGCCTGGATGGGTTTGTTCGCGGGTTCCACTTGGGCCCTATATGAATTAGCCCATATAAATCTCATATAGAACCTGAATGGGGCCCAACTGGGCAACATACATAAGACCCATATTGATCCCATTTTTAAACCCATATGGCATACACCCAGCATGTGTGCCTGTTCTTATGAGGTTTTTCGAAGCATCACGCCTGAACAGTATAATTATCAATTCTAATTTACCTGTGCTATAAAAAAAAGATTAATTGATAAAAGCAACATCAGTATTTTAGTTAGGTAAATGTCAGTTTTTTGCTTGAATATTCCACTGTTCATTAATCTACAAAATCTCAAAACATTAAAGGTGCAATTAAAAAAAAAAAAAATTAATCCGAAATTAAAATGTAAAAGTTCAGTATGTAAAATACTTTATTATAATTCAGACATTTTCAATAAAACTTGGAAGTTTTTGTAAAGTGTTAAACACCAACATTAACAGTTTAATTTATCCCAACAGCTGATTTTACATAACCAAACTTATGTAACAATTAAAAAATAATACTAATAAAAAGACAGTCAAGAAATCCCTCACGTTACTCCAAACCCATAAGAAATTATTTCATTTTTTGGAACACAAAACATTTTTATTGAATCCTGGGAATTTTCTGTCCCTTCATTGAAAGTCTGTTCACCCAAACTAAGATGCTTTTAATTAGAGTTGGAGCTAAATTCTGTAGGGCTGTGGCCCTCCAGGATCAGAGTTTGACACCCTTGGTTTAAATCAATAGAACAGATAGTATAGATTTTTTTTTTTAATTTTAGATGAACTATGCCTTTTAAGAAACCCTTTTAAAACCTCAATGACAACATAAAACACAAAAACTCTGTTTAACTTACAATACAGTATGACAATACTTGGACTCAACACAATTTGTACAGATGGACACACAAAATTGATCACAGTCCTGAAGACTGCTGTGACCTGATTGCTCTGCCCCTGTCTCTAGCTCCTGTGAACCATTTTGAGAGTGCCTTTTCTTTGTCTTTCTGGTTCACGGTCTTGGTCATTGCATTCTTCTTGAGTCCACCTATAAAAACCCAAGTTTACACATATAATCATCTGAAAATGTCCAGCTACATACTTTGGTTACATTTTATTTTATTTATAGTGTCCTTGTCAGTGTAGGTGTACATTTAAGTACTCAGTAATATTAATTAACAACATTTACTTACTATAGGTTTAAAAAGTTAGTTCACCCCAAAATGAAAACTGTCATTTACTCACCCTTAGGTTGTTCCAAACCCATAAAACTTGTTTGTCTTCTAAACACAATTGAAGATATTTTAATGAAATCTGAGAGATTTCTGTCCCTCCACTGGAATGAATTTCTTAAGGGTTTGTACTGACGTCAGGCCAAGTATATGACGACCATTTTCATTTTGGGGTGAACTATTCCTATAGGGTCTGGATTAGGGATTGGTTTAAATTAGTTTATTTCTATAAATTCAATTTATTTCTATAATAAGTACATGTAAAATGTAACATGAACACTGTAAAATAGAGTGTAACCCATATTTGTTAATATTTCCTGCTGTACAAAAGAGAATAACAAGCCAAATATTAACAAACTGATGCTTTATGTCTCTCTAACATTACAAGCTTGAGAAAGATATGAACACGACTACAATATATCTACATATTTAAGGCGGTTTCACACTGGGCATTTTTCAGAAATATATTTCTCTCACCTAAATGTTTGATCATGCAGTGCATTTTTGTTTTGACAATCGTGAAATTGTTGCACAGTAGCTTACACACAGCACAAGCCTGATTTCATGAGCTGTGTGTGAGATGGGCCTTTTACACCAGATTCATACATACTCTTTTTGCAGTGCGTATGCAGTCCATGTGTGTTACGTAAGCGGTACAGAATCAGCACGGACTATTATTGGCTACGTTTACATGCACAATGTTTGGTTCAATCGGACTGAATTCATTCCGAATCTGAATGTAGTGTTGACATGAACGCTAAATAAGGGATCGGGTTGATGTGCGCGTTTACTTGTCACAAGCTTCAAATCGGAATTGATTTTTGCGCATTTTGTGCATACTGCACAAATATATAGAGTTAATCTAGAATTAATCGCACATTTTTATTTGTTCTAAACGTACCTTAAATTAGTTTTTAAAACCCTAATCAACAATGTGAACATAAGTTTTTCAGCCTGGTTCTCATATGAGAACCTGGAGATTTGGTTTGGTCCTCACACAGGCCATGGCATGTAGTGTGACCCATAAACTATAACTATAAAAAAAATATTAATAATAGTAATAATAATATTATTGCACTTCATTTATTTTTTTTGTTTTTATATATATAAATTAACTAACTAAAAAAAAAACTAAATAATCAAGTGTGATAATACAAATGCAATTATTTCATAGTAAACTTAAAAATAAAATGTTAATATTTTTATTATTATCAGTATTTTAATTTTCATCATTTTCAAACATAAAATCAGCAAGCTTTTATTTTGGCGGGTTGCCGGCAAGTAAGTATTATGCTCTTCCGGGTTTAGCGCTGCTGATGGAATTGCGTCAGTGTATGAAATATCACAGACAGTTTTGCTTTGAAAACGGCAGCAGGTAGCCTAGATTATGCTTTCAGTTTGAATAGAAATCTTATACAGTACAGTTTGTCGATCTAAAATGGTAATTGTGCATTAACAGCTGTCAACCATGTCGGTACGCAAATGCGCTATCAGAACTTATTTACGCAGCGCATTTTTAATTTTGGTCGTGCATGCGGGCCTGCGGACCACTTATGTGCACCCTGTCTATATAGAATAAACATTAGTGCTGTCAAAATTAATGATTAATCCAAGTGATTAATAAACTCAATCCTGATACCTTCCTGGTTTGTACTATGCTCAATTCTATAGCTAATGGCAACAATGTCACATTTAACTAGAAGATGTAACAAACACCTTGGACTCAATCCTGTATGTACAACAACAGGGTAATCTACATCAGTTACATTTCGCTCGAGTTCTCTTCTTGAGTCTCTGCCACGGACATCTTCATACTTGGCTCCATACGTCTGCTATGTCCAGTGTTGGGGGTAACGAGTTACGAAGTTAGTATAGCCTACTTATCACAACATTGTCAATCGGAAACGCTAATTTATTCAAACGTCTCTCTACCGAACTACTTACTGTAGCTTAATTAGCAGAGGACGAAGAGAAAGCACCCCATTGATAAATGAGCCAGTAGTGGAGAAATAATAACTTTTAAGAAATAATCTTTTTTGAGTAACGACCCCAACACTGGATATGTCCTTTCTGGAGTGTGACGTGATATGTGTCATGTGCAGGTGCGATGGATCGCGTACAAACCAATAGGGTGTTGGAATGGTATATGTTTATACTTCTCATCCAACCACAATCAAATTCACTTTATCTGGATAGGTTTTTTTTTTTTTTTTTGAACGATGACAAGCCGAAATGAAATAGGAGTAACGAGGCTATTTTTAAAATCTAAGGAGTAGAAAGTACAGATAATTGCGTGAAAATGTAAGGAGTAGAAGTAAAAAGTCGGCTGAAAAATAATTACTCCAGTAAAGTATAGATACCCAAAATTTCTACTTAAGTAAGGTAACAAAGTATTTGTACTTCGTTACTTGACACCTCTGAAACAGAGTAATGTAAACCTGGCATTATGATTGCTATTGATACGTGGATGTCGTACCGAATGGTTCAATATTATTTTGAGAATTGTAGTATCTGTAAGTGTGTATTGTGAAAAGTGCTTTACACATAAATCTGTATGAGTAGTTAAACAATAAAACACATTTACCACATATGACGTCAAAAAGGTGCTGATCTCGAAATCTTTTTTTGCCATGACGGCCAAAGAGTTTGTACTGGATCGCCAATTCATTTGAAATCAGGAATCTCATCATCCTCCTTGTAGCATCATCCAATGAAGAACCACCAATATCTGCTACCATTGCAACCTAAGAACAAACACCAACATAATTATTTGTAGATTACATGCGTAAATCAGTTCACCTGTAGAGTGATCTCAGAACCTGAATTTCAATTTAGATTTTCTCTTTCTTATAGTGTTGTCAAAAGTACTTCAGTACCAGTCGGTGCTGACATTTTTTTTAAATAATAGTATTCATTTTAATAATAATAATAAAAATAATAATAATAATTTTTATTTATATTGCACCTTTCCAACACCCAAATGTGGTGATACCAGCATTTTCAGCACTTGTGTTCACGCGCTTAACAGATATGTCTGTGATTGACTGCAATAATCATCGCTTCATCGCTGAGCGCTTACAGATATACACATGGGAGCATTTGAAAGCCGCGTCTCAGAGGATCTGTCTAGGAGTAGATATATTAGGGATCTGCTGACAGATCTGCCGATAGATGCGGATTTCAAATGCCCCAATATGTGTCTGTGTAAGCACTTAGTGAAGAGCGTGAATCAATGATCATTGTACCCAATCATAGACATATCTGTTGAGCACACGAAAACAATGGCCAATCAAAGGTGTTTTAAGAATCCGCTCAAAATGCTCGCAGGAAATTGCTGGTATCGTAACATTTTTAAAATTTCAATACCAACTGATACCGAAGTCGGTACCTTTGACAACACAACTCTCTTATTTTGTTTGATTAACATTAGTGACACTAAAAATAATTCAATTCAGTAGACGCACACTGTCTGAGGCAGCTTTAGCTTAATCATATCTTAGTGAGCACGCAAGCATAATACCCACATTGAAATTCAAGCCCTGGATCACCACACAAAAATAAGACCAGCAAGCAACGTTAACTCTGAACATGAACTTACAACAATGGACATTAATCTTGGGTCCTGCAACTTTTCATTTATCGCAAGTCTTGAATTGTTGTTATAGGGAAGACAATTCCTTCAGTATCCTCTGGGAAAGGCTCATCATGTTGCTTGAGCAAAGCATTTAACATATTGCTATGTACCCTCTGGGTCTCCTTCACTTCCTCTAATAGAGTTAAAAGTTTGATGAACATAGCACTCTCTGAGCGGCAGCTCCTGTAGCGGTGACTCTCTGAGCGCCAGGTCCTGTAGCGGCAGCTCCTGTAGCGGTGACTCTCTGAGTGGCAGCTCCGGTTTCAGTCTGGCCATCCAGTCTCTTGGTGGTAATCATCTGGGTTCTAATTTTCAGTTGGTGGGGAGGTGTGGGTGGTAGTTCATCCTCAGTACTGTCTGACTCGTCGCTTGTGCAAGGAAAAAACTTTCTATTTGGCCTAAAAAGATATTTGAAAATATTATATTTGAAAAATCAGTAAAAACCTTTTGAATAAATGTCCTTAAAAAAACACTCCACTTTTTTTTTGGAAATAGGCTCATTTTACAACTCCTCTAGAGTTAAACAGTTGAGTTTTACCGCTTTTGAATCCATTCAGCCGATCTCCGGGTCTGCTGGTAACACTTTTAGCTTAGCTTTGCATAGATCATTGAATTGGATTTTCAAGGCCAATATGGCTAGGAACTATACTTTCATTCCGGCGTAATAATCAAGGAACTTTGCTGCCGGCACAATGATATTTGCTGCAGGCACAATGATATTACGCAGCGCATGAAAGTAGGCCCCAGCTACGTAACTAGTTATGATTGGAGATTTATTTCAGAGGGTAATTAATGACATAATTAATTTTTGGGTGAACTAACCCTTTAATCAAACAGTACAAGTCAAGGATAAATTTAAAAAAAAAAAAAAATCACTCACTGGTTTTGACTAAATAACCTCTGTAGTTTTAATAAGAATTAATAGGTATTTAAATTATATAGTGAAGACTATACAGTGTTAATTTACATTTGATAACTTTAACTGAATATTATTGTTATACCAACCTGAATAAACTTTTTACTTCACTTGTATCTTTGTGCTATTGTATTTATTTGTACTGTTCATATTTTATTACTTACTGTTCACTTGTCTTTATAATGTACACATTTTAAATTAGTCAGTCTAGTATTATTATTATTTTTTTGGAGTAAAAAAAATTGAGAATTGTGAAATTTTACTGTTATCTAAAATGTTGGTGTCACCCACAGCCATATTTTATATATAAAATAATGTGTTTTTGGTACATTATAGCTCCTAACCCGAACTAGCATCACTTATAGAGAAAACGAGTTTTAACTTACAGTTGTGGCCAAAAGTTTTGCGAATAACATAAATATTAGTTTTCACAAAGTTTGCTGCTAAACTGCTTTTAGATATTGGTTTCAGTTGTTTCTGTGATGTACTGAAATATAATTACAAGCACTTCATACGTTTCAAAGGCTTTTATCGACAATTACATGACATTTATACAAAGAGTCAGTATTTGCAGTGTTGGCCGTTCTTTTTCAAGACCTCTGGAATTCGACTGGGCATGCTCTCAATCAACTTCTGGGCCAAATACTGACTGATAGCAACCAATTCTTTCATAATCACTTCTTGGAGTTTGTCAGAATTAGTGGGTTTTTGTTTGTCCACCCGCCTCTTGAGGATTGACCACAAGTTCTCAATGGGATTAAGATCTGGGGAGTTTCCAGGCCATGGACCCAAAATTTCAACGTTCTGGTCCCCGAGCCACTTAGTTATCACTTTTGCCTTATGGCACGGTGCTCCATCGTGCTGGAAAATGCATTGTTCTTCACCAAACTGTTGTTGGATTGTTGGAAGAAGTTGCTGTTGGAGGGTGTTTTAGTACCATTCTTTATTCATGGCTGTGTTTTTGGGTAGAATTGTGAGTGAGCCCACTCCCTTGGATGAGAAGCAACCCCACACATGAATGGTCTCAGGATGCTTTACTGTTGGCATGACACAGGACTGATGGTAGCGCTCACCTTTTCTTCTCCTGACAAGCCTTTTTCCAGATGCCCCAAACAATCAGAAAGGGGCTTCATCGGAGAATATGACTTTGCCCCAGTCCTCAGCAGTCCATTCACGATACTTTCTGCAGAAGATCAATCTGTCCCTGATGTTTTTTTGGAGAGAAGTGGCTTCTTTGCTGGCCTTCTTGACACCAGGCCATCCTCCAAAAGTCTTGGCCTCACTGTGGGTGCAGATGCACTCACACCTGCCCGCTGCCATTCCTGAGCAAGCTCTGCACTGGAGGTGCCCTGATCCCACAGCTGAATCAACTTTAGGAGACCAAAGTTTTGAGAATGACACAAAAACATCCTCCGAGAGCAACTTCTCCCAACCATCCAAGAACAGTTTGGTGACAAACAATATCTTTTCCAGCATGATGGAGCACCTTGCCATAAGGCAAAAGTGATAAGTAAGTGGCCTGGGGAACAAAACATCGAAATTTTGGGTCCATGACCAGGAAACTCCCCAGAACTTAATCCCATTGAGAACTTGCAGTCAATCCTCAAGAGGCGGGTGGACAAACAAAAACCCACAAATTCTGACAAACTCCCAGCATTGATTATGTAAGAATGGGCTGCCATCAGTCAGGATGTAGCCCAGTAGTTGATTGACAGCATGCCAGTCGAATTGCAGAGGTCTTGAAAAAGAAGGGTCAACACTGCAAAGTCTTTGCTTAAACTTCATGTAATTGTCAATGAAAGCCATTGGCACTTATGAAATGCTTGTAATTTTACTTCAGTATACCATAGTAACATCTGACAAAAAGATCTAAAAACACTGAAGTAGCAGACTTTGTGAAAATTAATATTTATGACATTCTCAAAGCTTTTGGCCACGACTGTACATTCTTTTGCGCTTCACTGGCACTTCAGAGTCAGTTTGTTAATCTGAGGTATCCTCGGCTGTTGTTGCAAAGTCCTAGGTTAACTTCACTTGTATTACAGCGGCAGGAAAAATGGGTTCTTACTCGTCAAAGATGCCAGTCAAAAATCCGTAACGTTAACAAGTGCGAGTTTAATAAACACAAAAATTCAAAATGTACAAAATTCCTGTTGTTTCCTGTATCCTATTATATTACACTTGTCAAACCTTTATCTTGTGTTATCTTAAACCTTTAAACACAAGATTTGTCCATAAATGACAGACAAGACGGTAAGAAAACTGTTTCTCCCTTTCTTCCTATGCACAAAACGTGCCCCAGTTCAATCTTCCGCAACAACAAGTGGGCGTAACCATTAAAGAAACAGAACAGAAATTATACATCAGAAACATAGAAAATAATACTGAAATATATAAACAGGAAATATCAGAATTGCCTCTCAAAGAAAATTACATAATACTTTCAGTTATTACTTGTAAAATCAACACTCAAAGCAACAATAATATACAAATTGTTGACCTATTAAATTGGCTCTTACATACCAGCCCCTAATTGTCTTTGTGTTCAACAAAACAATTACCAATCTATTTACCAAAGAGCTAAACAAATTATTTAAAGATAACAAATAGTCTTGATCAAATCTCAAAAAAAAAGATGTTAACCTGAATTAACACAATAGACCCATACCACATCCTTCAAATAGGATTTTGTGTAAGAAACTATAAGTCTGCCTCTAAAAGTAAACAAAGCTTAGTAACAGGCCGTAAAAGAGTGTTTGTGTTGGTTTTCACTTGGGCCTGACGCACAAGACCCTTGTTGTCTGTGAATGTTTGTAGCACACGTCCCATTACCCAAGAGTTTCGTGGTGCGGAATGGTCAGCAACCAATACAATGTCCCCAGGCTTGAGATTTTTCATTAGGCTTTGCCACTTTTGTCTTTCTTGCAGGTCTGGTAAGTACTCTTTGATCCAGCGCTTCCAGAATAGGTCAGCCATATACTGAACTTGGCGCCACCTACGTCTGGAATACAGGTCTGTTTCGTCAAAAACCCCGGGAGACAAGGACGGCTTTACTTTCAGCAGCAGCAAATGATTTGGAGTGAGGGCCTCCAAGTCATTTGGGTCGTTGGACACCTTAGTGATGGGACGGCTATTGATTATTGACTCCACCTCACACAAGAGCGTTTGAAGACTTTCTTCATCAAGAGACTGCTGTTTTACAATGGAGTTGAGAATTTTTCTCACAGTCCGTATTTGTCGTTCCCAAATTCCTCCATGGTGGGATGCAGTTGGGGGGTTGAAAATCCACTGTACACCTTTTGCGAGCAATGTGGTTTGAATCCTGTCATTATTCAAACTTTGTATGGCCTTTTGCAACTCCCTTTCTGCACCAATGAAATTCGTTCCATTGTCAGATCTGATTGTCTGAACCTGACCCCTTCTAGAAATGAACCTCCTTAGTGCATGAATGCACGAGTCAGTGTCCAAAGAGCTAGCAATCTCAATGTGAACAGCTCTTAACGTCAAGCAAGTAAAGATTACCCCATATCTTTTAATCAATGACCTTCCTCTTTTGATTTCAAATGGGCCAAAATAATCAATGCCTACATTTGTAAATGGGGGTTCGTCTGGTAAAAGTCTGTCACGTGGAAGATCAGCCATGAATTGTTTGCTTGTAATGCCGTGCTGGCGTTTACAAACTGTGCATTGAGACAGGATTTTTCTGATGGCTGTTTGCGCTTTTGGAATCCAGTATTTCTCTCGCAACTTTGACAAGATGTGATTACGGCCACTATGACCTACATCTACATGAATTGATCTTAAGATCAGATGTGAAACATGATGGTCCTTCGCTAAAATAGCAGGATGCTTGGACTCCTCAGGCATAGCTGATCTGCTTAGTCTGCCACCTACTCTTAGGATTTTGTCTTGCAAAACTGGTGACAACCTGTAGAGAGCGCTACTGCGTTTCACAGTTTTACCTTGCTGGAGGGTTTTGATTTCCTCGGGAAACATGACTGTTTGGCTGTAGCGAATGATCTCTTTCTCAGCCTTTTCAACATCACTTACAGTCAATGTAACACTTGACAGTGAAGCTTTGAAGTTCTCCATTTCCCTTTCAAGATCAGAATTCACTGTTACATTGTGTTTTAGACTGTGGCACAGCTCTTTCCTTTTTTCCATCAGTGCCTTCAGAATGTCTTTAAATTTGAGAAACCGTGCAACGGCTCTTTTCAAACGGTACCAATCTGAGTAGTGTGAAAAGAACTGAGAAGTATAGTCATAACAATCTGCACACACTGCATTGACAGAGACTTCCTTGACTTCCAGATCACTGCCAGATAGCTTAAGAGTGTGATTTGGCATTTTTGGCCATTCTGATTCTGGCTTTGTCAGAAAGGATGGACCTGTAAGCCATGAATTTGCTTTAAGGAAAGCATCTACAGTGAGTCCTCTTGAGGCAATGTCGGCTGGGTTGGAAGAAGAACTCACATACCTCCATTGTGACACCTTTGAGAGCTCTCTGATTGCAGTTACCCTGTTGGCCATGAATGTACGGAACCGTGCGCTTTCATTGTTGAGATACTTCAGGACTGAAGTACTATCTGTCCAAAATACAGACTCCTGAAGAATCAAGTCCAATTCAGATTTCAGCATATTGTCCATTCTAGCAGCCATTGTAGCAGCAGTGAGCTCGAGGCATGGCACGGTTACTGATTTTACTGGAGCAACCCTTGCTTTACCCATAATAAAGGCACAATGTTGGTCACCTCTGCAGTTCTCCATAAGCAAGTAAGACACTGTGCCATAACCCAGCTCACTGGCGTCTGCAAAATGATGCAGCTGCGCTGAGGTGACTTCTCCAAAGCCAGGTGGCTTTATGCATCTCTCAACCTGAAAGTCGTTTAAGTTCTGAAGACTAGCCAACCACAGGTTCCACTGATGTCTGAGCATTTCTGGAATACTGTCATCCCATTCATGTTTTGTTCTACAAAGCTCTTGCAGTATTTGTTTTGCAGAAAGAATGACTGGAGAAAGTATTCCAAGGGGATCATAAATGGAGCTGACCATGGACAAGATACCTCTTCTTGTAAGAGGCTTTTCCTGTAGAGTTACTTTGAACTGCAAAGTGTCTGTCTCTACACACCATTGAACCCCTAAAGCTCTTTCCAATGGTAACTTTTCTTTCTCCATATCCAAGTCCTTCACTGTCTTTGCTTTGCTCTCCTCACTTATTGATGCAAGTACAGTGCGACTGTTGGACATCCACTTGGTCAAATTAAATCCTCCTGATGCACACACCTCCCTTAATTCATGCATTAGAGCAATACCCTGCTGTTCAGTAGCCACAGATGTCAAACAGTCGTCTACATAGAAATTTCTAAGAACTGTATGAATTACCTCTGATCTGTGCTGTGCACTGTTGTCTTTTGCACACCTTTGTAGAGCGTAGATTGCACAACTTGGGGAGGATGTAGCACCAAATAAGTGAACAGTCATTCTGTATTCCTCCATTTCCTGTGCAGTGTCCCCTTTAGGCCACCAAAGGAATCTTAACAGGTCTTTGTCTTTAGCAGGGACTTTGACCTAATGAAACATCCCTTCTACATCTGCTGCAAGGGCAATCGGCTCATGTCTGAATCTCGTCAGCACACCAATGAGAGAATTATTCAAGTTGGGTCCTTGTAACAGTTGAGAGTTGAGTGATTTTCCTTGGTAGGTAGCTGCGCAATCAAACACCACTCGAAGTTTGTGTTTCTGTGGGTGATACACTCCGTGGTGTGGGATATACCAGATTCTGCCAGGGTTTCCTTCAGCTCCACTTGCAGGGATCTTCTCAGCATGGCCTTTAAGTAACATGTCTTCCATGAAACTAAAATAGTCATTGTGGAAAGCTGAACTTCTTTTGAATTTTCTTTTCAGAAATTGAGCACGCAAAGAAGCAACAACATAGTTGTTTGGAAACACTACATCCTTTTTTCTCAAAGGAAGGTCAATGCAGTAATGTCCATCAACAAGCTCTATGGACTGTGATACAGACTCCATAAACTGTCTATCCTCTATAGACATTTCCAAAATTTCAGCTTGTTTGCATTCAGGAAAATCATAACTCATTTGCTGTTGAATTAGGTTCTCCAGGCTTACCACAGAAATCCTGTTTACCATCACCGGTGGCCATCCTGTGTTTCTGTCAGCTTGGATGTTCTCTCTCTCCAATGGTCCATTTACAATCCAACCCAGGATGGTCTTGACAGCATAAGGCCCATCTCCTCTGCTGTTGATGACTTTCCATGGCTCAAGAATCTTGGGTACATTTGTTCCTATTAGTAAGCCAATACCTGCATCGATCTGAGGAAGATGCACCTCTTCAAGGTATTTCCATTTCTTAACATCCTTCTGTTGCGGAATGTTTTCTCTTTTAACTGGAATCTCCTTTTGTGAGAACACCCGAGGGAGATCCACAAAATTGTTCTCATTCAGTCCACTTATTTCCAGTTCGGTAAAAATATGTGTACTAACAGACCTTTCCTGTCCCATAGTACGCAGCAGGATGCTTGCTTTCCTACCAGTTAGCTTGAATTCCTTCATTAGTTGTTCTGTGCAAAATGTCGCAGAACTTCCTGGGTCCAAGAAGGCGTAGGTCGTAACCTCATGATTGCTTTTTTTGGACTTAACTCTAACTGGTACAATGGCCAAAGAGCATACCAATCCACCAGCCCCAGTACAGCCACAAGTTTCACTGGTTGCGGTACACAACTCTGTAACAGTTGTGGAACTGTCTCCATCTTGAGATCCTGGAAGCACTGGCTTTTCTGGGAGATGAAGGATGGTTGGATGCTTTAGTGAGCACTTTTGACAAGTAAGTCTTTGAACACAACCTTTACTCATGTGACCTGGTAATAAGCATCCATAGCACAAGCCCTTAGATTTCAGAAAGTCTAGTTTTTCTTTGTGTGGCTTATGCTTCAAAATGTTGCAAACGTCCAATCCATGGTCTTTATTACAGCATAAGCAGAGGGTTCCATGGCTTGCTTTTGCTCCATCTTGTACCTTTTATTCTTTGTTTTTTGAGGTCTGGAACCGGTGTCACACTTGTTGCAAATGTGGTTTTCCTTTCTTTCACTTGTAAGTTACTTGATTTGTTTGGTTTGAATCTGATATTGTCTTTCACCATTTTGTTGTCCTGAATATTGCCAAACAGCGGATGTGAAACAATCTTTGCCTGTTTGTCTACAAAACTAACCAAGTCAGAGAATCTTGCTCTCTTGCCAGTCCTTTCTTGCAGCTCACAGGCAACTACCCTCCACCTTTCTCTCAGTTTGAAAGGAAGCTTTGTTACAATCGCACGCATGTTGCTTGGACTGTCCATCTCTTCAACATATTCCACACTGTCAACAGTGTTGCGACAACCAGTAAGGAAAAGAGCAAAATCTGTTAAGGCTTTGTTGTCCTCAGGCTTTAAAGCTGGCCAGTTCAGTGCCTTTTCAGTATAGGCAGTGGCAATTGTGTACTCATTGCCAAAATGTTGGTAGAGTAGTTTCTTAGCTTCTTTGTAGCCCCTTTCAGAAGGCATTTGTTGACAACTGCGTACCAGCACCTTTGGTTGCCCTGTGGTGAACTGCTCTAGGAAGTACAACCGGTCTCTGTTATTTGTGGTCTTATTCTCTACTCCATGTTCAAAGGCTCGAATAAAGAATGTGAATTCAAGCGGGTCTCCACTAAAGACTGGAATGTTCATTGGCGGGAGAGTAGATGAAGATTGCCGTTTCATGAAAACCTCAGCAATGTCATTTTGACGTTGCATGATGTTCAACAAGCTCCCTGTATCAACATGTGAAGGAATGCTCACATCTGTCCTTGGAGGCTGTGCAAAATCCTGTTGCATATCACTGACTCTTGGAGCTGCATCAGCGTCAGGTGCTAACTCACGGAAAAATGTTTTTGGCCGTACTACTTTATCAGATGTAGCTTTAAGGTTTCCTTTAGTTGTGGCTGCTCGTGCTGCACTACCAGATGCATCAGAAACACTACGAGCTGGCTCGTACATGGAATAAACCTGAAGTTTGGCTTCAGCCGCAGCAATAGCAGTTTGGAGTTCTAAATTTTCCTTCTTTGCTTTGAGCTCAGCTTCCTCCTTCTCAAGCTCTTGTTTCTGCTTCAAAGTATTAGCTCGTGCCAACAGCTCTGCCCTTTCAGCTTCAATTTTCAGCCTAGAAGAAGCTGTAGATGAAACACCTGAGGCCACCTGACTACCAGATTTTTTCAGAAAGAGAGGCAGTTGTGAAGAAGAAATAACCATTGAGGCACTGTCAGTACATTCAACCTCTGCATCACATTGCTCTGCCTCTTTGGATTGGAGTTTTACTCTTTCAACCCAATCTTTGACCTTATCTACAAAGTGCTTAACTGCTTGTGACTTGGGTTCAAACCAGTTTATCTGATCTAAATATACCTCATCATCTGACATAAGTTCTCTGGTTACATTATTAATGTCTTGGAATACAATGAAAGACTGTGCAAACTCACCATTTATGCATTCATACACAGTGTCAACATTACCAGAGTCCTCAAGCAAAGTTTCAATTTCTCTCATTTGCCTTGTTAAATGTCCCAGTTTGGCTCTTCTACTTCCCATCAACTGATTAAGCCGTTCCTCTTGTGCTTTAACAGTCATCTTCGACACTCTTTTAGAGGTAGCGTTCAGTTCCTCTGTTTCCATAGTAATCAATGCTCTTGTTCAAAGCGCGCATTGCGTTCATCACGAAAGCAGATGAGATCGCCCTCTTGTGGTGTTGTTTGACGGCGCAAACATGGTGGGTCCATGACGCAGCAAAGTTCAACAATATCCAAAGGTCCAAAAATATATCCAAAACGTCCAAAAATAGTGTTAAAGTTCACCAAAGTCCGATCAGCTAAATCCGTAGTGTGTGAAATCCAAATGCCATCAGAGAATCTCAGCCGCGATAGTCCATTAAATCCAAATATCGTCTCTGATGATGCACGAATCACTCGATAATCCTCTCGTTTAACAAAATTATTGCTCGTATCAGACGAAAAAGAGAAGTTTTCTTACTAAATGTTGTTGCAAAGTCCTAGGTTAACTTCACTTGTATTACAGCGGCAGGAAAAATGGGTTCTTACTCGTCAAAGATGCCAGTCAAAAATCCGTAACGTTAACAAGTGCGAGTTTAATAAACACAAAAATTCAAAATGTACAAAATTCCTGTTGTTTCCTGTATCCTATTATATTACACTTGTCAAACCTTTATCTTGTGTTATCTTAAACCTTTAAACACAAGATTTGTCCATAAATGACAGACAAGACGGTAAGAAAACTGTTTCTCCCTTTCTTCCTATGCACAAAACGCGCCCCAGTTCAATCTTCCGCAACAACAAGTGGGCGTAACCATTAAAGAAACAGAACAGAAATTATACATCAGAAACATAGAAAATAATACTGAAATATATAAACAGGAAATATCAGAATTGCCTCTCAAAGAAAATTACATAATACTTTCAGTTATTACTTGTAAAATCAACACTCAAAGCAACAATAATATACAAATTGTTGACCTATTAAATTGGCTCTTACATCGGCCCTGCTAAGTTTAGCTCTTGCTGCAGCATATGTGTCTGTAAAAAAACAAACATAAAACAAATACATTTAGGAACACAAGACTACCATTTGGAAAATTTTAAACCATATGGTTCAAGTTACCTGCATTTCCTATGACACGTATGCTGTACTTTGCCCAGTCTGCTCCAGGAGTTAATAGTTTTTTTTAACAGCCTTGCTAATGGGCACAGTCCTACTAGTTGGCCAAAAGCATTCTTCTCTTTCTGGTCCAGTTATCCAGCTTGTAGGGATGACATCAATGACAGTCCTTCCATCATCTGTGTACTCATCAGTGAACTCCACTACACTATAAAGGGACATTCTGAACCATTAAAGTACAGAGTCAGTAATCATGCAGCTGAGGCAAAGCCACATACACATCAGTCATAGGGAGAAGAACAGGTTTTTTTTTAAAGTTGTGCCACTGGAACAACAAAAAACTGGCCGGTGAGTGCTGAGACAACAGTAATTCCCAAACTTGAAGAAGCAACAGGGTAATCAAAAAAACATGTCCCTGTATTAAAAAACCCACATACTGCAAAAATGTCTGTCATGGAAGAGACCAAAAGATTTCTAACCAGGGCAACTCTGCTATTAATTTCAAAGCAGTTGTTTCCCGGATAGCAGGAGATTGTCATTCCTTTGTATTGGCATTGCTTAAACTGTGTGCATGTGGAAAATCCTGGTGGAGTAGGTCCAGAGAAATGTGGCTGTTTAAGATGTTCTTCTAATGCTGAACTTCCTTTTGAGTCCCTATTAAAAGTTTGTTTCTCATCCACACGTCTCACAATTTGTTCAACGGGATTTTGAGGTCTCCTAACCATCCTTTTCAAATGTCCTAAATAATTTTCAAATGGAAAGCACGATACAGAGTCAAGAGCACCATATTTACGAGCATCTTGTGCCAAGTGTATAAGGCCGTGTGTGTTGTATACAAGAAACTCAGATCCATAGATTTTGGCAAAATTTGTGACAAAAAACTTCAATAACTTTTCAGCATAATCACAATAGTCACTGCACAGTTCTGGACTCAAAAGAATTCTTATAGCAACTGATAAGACTAAAAAGTTGTTATATACACATTTAGGCAATGCTTTAAACAACACAACAGGGCCAGTATATAACAAAAACTGCCTAAACTCTGTGGCTTTCCATTGACTATATTCGTAAAGGGATCGTGGCTTTCTTGAGAAATTCCTAGGCAAATTTTGCCTAAGTCGTTTCAAGTTCTCAGATACAACAGAAAGAACACTTGATGAAATCCTACATGTCAAGGGTCCCTTGACCCACAGTGAAACAAGCTTGCGGACAATTCCTAAGCACACTAAATGCATGTAATCAAGTACAAAAGATGTAACTAAACCTACTCCCAACTCCCGAAGAGGTGACATATCACGATGGTGTTCCTCATCTAACATTTCATCAAACTGGGCATCTGTTCTCAGGGCTGCTTCCATGTCTGGGTACACTATTTTTCCTTTTAAATGAACACCAGGTTGCACACAACGCTCACAAGAGCTGTAACCTGAGTGACCTTTTATACATTTGAGAAAAGCCTGTTGTAAGGGTTTTATACATAAATATAATTTAATTTAGCTCAAAGGGAATCATTAATGATTTTATAGGGAATTTGAACAGAATCACTGTTTTACGGCTGATCACTGAGCGATTCACTGAACGAGCCATATAACATTAATTCTGCACTGGATATTAAAATCCAAAATATAGTGAAAACACTATTAATAAGCACAGTAACAAGATCGGCAGATTAAGACATTAACTTGTAAGCACAAAACACAAGATACTTCTCTTTAAAATATAAATAAGACTTTATTTATATAAAGCTAAGACATAAACTAATCTAACATGAACACACGCATTCACACATTCACACGTTACAGAAAAAGAGAAAGGATGAGTTTAGAGAATGAGAATGTGAAATCCCAAGTTTACAGCAATATGTGCTATTGCATAGACCTGAACAACCATCAATCACTTAGTTAACCCTCGCGTTGAGTTTCTCAATGAGGCTAAAATTTATATTAAATACACCAGCTCAGTTATAATCTGGAGTTTGTACTTGCGTTGCCTTGTGTTGCAGGGATTCCCTTTTGTCTTCGTCGTCGTTGCAGGAAAGGGGTTTTCCCGAGTTGGTGATTGGCTGGAAGTTCAGTAGTCTTTGAAGTGAGGTCTTGGGAAGCCAATGGTTGGGCCGTTGGCTGAGGATGGTCTTGGAGTCCGTTTCTGGTTGAAGTTTGAAGCGGGTGCAGTCGCTGGACTTTGCGGCAAACTTAACTTTTGAACACGAGACACAACGGAAAGAAAAGAAACTAAAGTAAAAGAATAAAATGAGTAATGAGACTAGGTGTTTTTTCTTCTCATCGTGGTGTTAAGTAGCAACTGGCCTGTAGGCCAGAGCATGCTCAAAGAGCGCTAAAACAGCGTCAAAACGCTGTGGCGAGAAGAAGAAGGGTAGAAGGGAAGAGAAGAGAAGAGGAGTTTTGAGAGAGATTTGATGGTGTCCTGAGTTCTTAAACTCGGCTTTGGGACACATCCCATTTGGTGTTTTGACCAATTAGATAGGCTATTGTCTTAGCTAGGGTTGTTCCTTCCATCATAAATCAGCCTGTTATCAGTCACATGGTCTGAATTTTACACACTCTTGCAAAGTATACTTTTGGACATGATTTCTATAACCAGAATATGATACATTTGACACAGAATTAATTGAAAGAAACATTTCAAGCTAGAAATGTCAAACTCATACATACCAAACACGACTAACCTTAAAGTCATTCAATAGTTATTAGAAAGACATACATAATATGTGCTTAAAACATGATAGTCTAATATGTGATTACATACATAATATAGTGTTATGCCTAGAGATGTCCTTTTAGGATGATTTTATGTGCTTATGAAAAAGAAAGTCTCTGTATACTTCTGTGGAGACCAAAAGACATGTTCTTTGGACAAAGGAATTTCAGTCTGGTTCTTTGTCTTCTATGTGTGGGGGAGAAGTCAATCTAAAGAAGCTTGTGATTTCTCTTGTGGAACGCCATGTGATGGCCATCTCTTTGACCATTAATCTTGACTATTTACCCCAAATTTGATGATCTCCTTCCTGCGTAGAACACTTATCAATAAGTGTTCTTTTGTCTTAATGTTGCGAGCTGTTCTGTGAAAGAGGCTTTTTGGTTAGGCTTGCTCCAGAAGTCGGAGATAGGAATCTTTACGACGTTGTCCGGTTCTCTTGGAATTTCAGCTCCTCATGTTTCGATCTTCTGATCGAATCTTAGTTTTGTCTGACTCGTTCTGACGCTACATACCCCCCTTGATTGGCGATGTGTCGAGTTGGAGACATCGGCAAGCACTGGATAAACAGAGGCAGAAGAAGCAGACACAAAAACAGCAAACAACAAGACAACACCTCCATGACAGTTACTGTACTGGTGCAGGGCATCAGGTTATTCGGGTACAGGCGGTTATATTCAATCAGTCAATCTAGTTTGGTAAACTGAATAGTTTTCGTTCAATTTTGGAAATTGTTGTTCTAATTTAGTTTAGTACGTTGATTCTTCGATCAAATTTTGTGATTAGATTTGTCTGTTTCTTAAGAGTGTTCACCTTTAGTTTCTGGTGACATCATTTGTAGTAAAATGAATTGACCTATCGTGCGTGGAGCTCTCTGGCTTCCATTCGGTTTAGAGTGGTTTGCGGATATTAGGTGTGGTGAGTCAATCCTAATATCAGACCTTTGACCCTTGCAGGGTCTCTAGGTTTTTCACCTACTAAAGAAAGAGGGGAATGAAAAGGATAGGTAAAAGAAGAACAAAACAAACAAAGCTACTGTGGGTTTTCCTAGCATGGTTTGCAACTACTGTTGAGCCAATATGTCATGTGCAGCTAGGGAGTCATGTACCTTAACTTAGTGTCAGGTGTTCTAACTATGGTGAGGATAGCTGCATGTTTCTTCATGGTGGTGGATGTAACTATGTTACGCTAAAATTCGGATATTCTACTTGTGGGAAGAATATGTTTGTTAAATGTGTTATCAGTAGATGTGGTTACCTCGGGATGTAGGTAATGTTGTGTGTGTTACTGGTGTAGTGTAGGTGTGGTCAGATCTGTTTCAGTCTGTGTTGTCTCCCCCCTTTTCGGGTATGTCAGTGAAGACGGGCTCTCTGCATCCTTGGCTTGGATGGGGGCGTGTCCATGATCTAATGGGGGTCAGTCCAGAAAGGCAGGAAGTTCTTTAGCAGACAGTCGGAGGTAGTTTGGCATGGCTGTGTGAAGCTGGGATGCAAACTTCGTCTCCTGTGTTGCATTCCTCTCGTGCTGCCTTCTGGATGTGGCAGACTTTCTGACCTTCTGTGCTTTGATGATTGCTGTTGCACAGACAGGAATGTGGTTCTTGGAGTTGGAGTTCATTTACCAGTTTGTTAGTGAGTGATGGGTGACTGAAGTGATGTTCTCTGGTACCTCAGTTTTCATCAACAGTTGGCCGTGAGAGAATTGCTCGTTCGGGGTGGTTGTTGAACAGGTGCTTGTCATCTCTGATATGGTGGTGTACCATGTGATCACCGGCCTTCCATTCCGTCGCTGGTCACAGCGAGCATGACTCAATTTTGTAGTCATCCGTGTTCAGCTTATCTTGAAGGAACTCTTTCAGTTGTCTCATGACTTGTTCCATGTCTTCTGATGGTAAGCTGTCTTGATCTTGTGCATACTCAGCACTGTGCACGTCTGAGTGGTGCTGAGGTGGGTTTCGTTGTCGCTTACCCACACGAGTTGCTCTTGGATGAGTCAGGTGATTACCTTTGGATGTCTGGTTAGGTTTCCAGTTGTTCTTATCTTGTGGGTTTCTTGAGAAGCGTGGCTTGTCCCATGGATTTTTCCAGCGGTTGGGCTGATAGCTGTCGTGGATATGGGGGTCACGTTCTCCGTGCTCTGGTGTTGTGATGCAACTGGGTGTCATCCAGTGCAAGGTTAGAGTCTTTAGTGACAGAGTTCAAGAGTGTGGAGGTTTTGTTACCTTTCTTTGAGGCCATCTTCTGCTTGTTGTAGGCCTTCTGTGTTAGGTCACGCAACTGTTGGATGGTCATGGAGCGTGGACAGGCCATGACGCCTAGATGGTGACTGACTCCAGGGTGCAGATTTTTTAGGAAGAGGCTTTTGAAGTTCACATCCTCTTCAAGGTCAGGTTCGTTGTGTGCACCAAAGTAAGCTTGTCGGAGTCGGTTGTAGTAAGCTTGTGGAGTCTCTTGTCGACCTTGTTTGGTTTCCAAGGCAGTTAACAGTCCATGTTCAGACTCTGGGTCTGTAAATTCTTTAATCAGGACCTCACAAAGTAGTTGGTAGTCTGACTTCGTTCAACTGGGCTGTCGATCTAGGAAGTTTCGTACCTCGGGACTGGATGTTGCTCTAAGGAGGTATAACCTGTCTCTGTCAGTCACATGAGGTCTCATTTCTAGATAGAAGTCGATATCTTGCAGATGAGCCTCGATGGTGTGGCCCTCTGTGGAGTTCGGGTTGAACTTGCTGATGTTTTAGACAGCTTGTCAAGGTCTTTGACGGTCATCCCAAGCGCAGCTCCAAGGTCTGCTTGGATGGGAGGTTTTCTTTCGTTGACAGGAAAGAGTTCTGTGGCGAAGGCAGATGAGGTTTTGGGTTGTGGCCCTTCGCTTCTTTCGTTGCATGCCAGTTCTTGGACGTAGGACTCGGCTCTGCTCAGCAGTGGTGAGGCTGAGAGATGTTTCTCTTGCCTTGGCTCTTGTTTCTGCTCATAAGCATGTTTGAGTTCTTTTCTGACCATATAGAACTCATAGTTGGTATCGTCTAGTTGTTGGGTCAGATTGTCCATTTCAGTTCCATACCTTTCAAGGTTGTCTTTCAAGGAACTGGTTTCGGCGTTCTTGTTGCTGATGTCATTCTTAGCTTTCTCTAGTAGTTGTTCGGCATACTGGAGCCTGTTTACCAGGTCTTTCTGGGCAGCTTTTGCATGTTGTTGGTCAAGCTGAGCTGCTTTCAGGGCTGCTTGGAGCTCCTTAACTTGTTCCGTTGTTTCCTGCTCCCTCTCGTTGGGTGCTTTGAGTTGATCTTGAACTTTCACTTCCAGCTTGTCTATGCGGCGTTGAGCACATGTCAGCTCCTCTTGAAGATGGGTGATGTGCTTGTCGCTCAGTTTCAGCTGGGTCGTGAAGGCATAGCTTAGGGAGCTGGTGATTTTGACTAGCTCCTCGTGGTTGGTGTTCTGGCTCGAATCTTGTGTCAGGAATCTTCTCAGAATTAGGATTATTATTAAAAATAATAACAGTTCAAGGGTCTTGGGGGTGAGGCTGTCTGTCGTGCCTCTCAGCCAAGTGTTCCCATCTTCCCCTTGGGCAAAGGGGGCTGCAGTCTGCGGCATGTTAGCACGCTGGGGAGAAGAGAGACTGACACAGATCTGTGTGGAGTAGAAGCCTATGTGTGGTGGGACAACTAAGTGTTGTGTCAGTGATTTTGAACCACTAGTGTAATGTGGTGATGACTGTGTTGGTCTCAGGGTATCTAGGTAGACTAGAGATGTGAAGACTTCGTCACTTCTAATGAGGAAGAGGGAAAAGAGAGAAAAAAAGTGAAAAACAAATTCAATTAAAGAAACAATTTCCTTTTTTTTTTTTTAAATGAGGAAAATTATTTTTTTTTTCTCAATTAAATGTTATCAACGAGGCAAACAATATTATTAAATCTCTGTCTTAGACAAATGAATATAATAATAATTCTGATATCTCTTTCTTAGTCTGACAGGATTGACAACATACACCTTACAGTTGGACCGCTCACCAGGGAGGCTGCAAAGGCAACGGTTGCCCAAAACTTATCTCTATTAAATTGATCTCAGCGTTGGATGAGATGTTAAAATTTGGATTGCGTTTTCAAATGTGGGGAGGCTAGGAAGAACGAAAGAGTGTTTGATTACAATCAAATTCGTAAGGATGATTCTCCTTTTGACAGGATTGTGTATTTCATTCACTTAGAATTAATTGATGGTTCTTACAGGTCCCTACAAATGTGAAAAGTGAAGAGTGAAGAAAGTAGGAGAGGACAGGAGAGAGACAGTAGATTAAGTGGATCGGAAGCTTGTGATTTCTCTTGTGGAACGCCATGTGATGGCCATCTCTTTGACCATTAATCTTGACTATTTACCCCAAATTTGATGATCTCCTTCCTGCGTAGAACACTTATCAATAAGTGTTCTTTTGTCTTAATGTTGCGAGCTGTTCTGTGAAAGAGGCTTTTTGGTTAGGCTTGCTCCAGAAGTCGGAGATAGGAATCTTTACGACGTTGTCCGGTTCTCTTGGAATTTCAGCTCCTCATGTTTCGATCTTCTGATCGAATCTTAGTTTTGTCTGACTCGTTCTGACGCTACACCGTGCAGGGGTATCACATATAAATGCATCAGGCAAGGGAACACTGTAATGTTTCTCATTGAAGTACAAGCCTTCCTTTGTGAGTCTTTTAAATTCCTCAACAACATCTTTCATGTACTCATGAACTGATGGTGGTTTAGATGGGCCAGCATACAGACTTATCATGAACACCTTCGAGCTAGGTAGCTCCTTAATTTTACCAAGTATGGGCCACAACTGTGCATTGGAACTTCTGAAAAGTGGTATTCCATCAACATTTAGTCTTAGAGTTAATGTGTCTGTTAATGTGTCATCTTGTGCATTGTTCAGCTCTGTACATATTGCATCACAAAGGCCAAAATTATAGTAACTTCCACTCCCCATTTTTTTGACTTCACAGTCTTTTAAAGTAGACATAAGTGTTCTTGGATCTTTTGGTAAGTTAAAGGAACACTCCACTTTTTTTGGAAATAGGCTCATTCTCCAACTCCCCCAGAGTTAATAAGTTGAGTTTTACCGTTTTTGAATCCATTCAGCCGATCTCCGCTCGTCCGTCCCGCCGTAGCCCACAGCAAGTGAGCATGGGAGTTCGGCGGAATCACCGCGAGTCCAGGGCCACGAGCACCTCCAGTTTGCCACCGTCCACGGCTCTCTTCAGCCTGCCGATCGCGGGGAACTCATCGCCGCCGTCCGCGGCTCGGTTCAGCCCGCCGTTCGCAGGGAAAGTGCCGCCGCCGTCCGCGGCTCACCCTGACCCGCCGTTTGCGGGACATCACGCCGACGTCCGCGGGGAAAGCCCACCCGCCGTCGGCAGCTCCCTCAAGTCTGCCGCCGTCCGCGGGGAAAGCCAACCCCCCGACCGCGGCTCACGGCGGTCCTTGCCGATGATGGAGCCCGCCGTTCGCGGCTCACTTCGCGCCGCCATCCGCGGCTCACCCAGACCCGCCGTTCGCGGGAGATCACGCCGCCGTCCGCGGCTCACCCAGACCCGCCGTTTGCGGGACATCACGCCGACGTCCGCGGGGAAAGCCCACCCGCTGTCGGCAGCTCCCTCAAGTCTGCCGCCGTCTGCGGGGAAAGCCAACCCGCCGTCCGCGGCTCACCCAGGCCCGCCGTTCGCGGGAGAAGCACGCCCCGTCCGCGGGGAAAGCCAACCCGCCGAACACGGCACACCCAGGCCCGCCGTTCGCGGGAGATCACGCCGCCGTCCGCGGCTCACCCTAGCCCGCCTGGAAATGCATGGGGCAAGCCAACATGGGGTGTGGCAAGCCCGCCAGGAGTGCGTACGGCAAGCCCATCTGGAGCATATATGGCAAGCCCGCCTGGAGCTCAAGCCCGCCGGCCGCCGCTGACTCAATGCCCACCGGCCGCCGCTGACTCAAGCCCGCCGGAAGCCGCTGACTCAAGCCCGCCGGATGCCGCTGACCCAAGCCCGCCGGCCGCCGACTCCAGTCCAGTTCCCGGGTCCCAGTGGAGCAAGTCCACCCGTAACGGCCAGGAGTGCCGTTTTGTCAGTGCCCACAGGAACATTTTAAATAAACCCTAGTCTTGTCTTGTCCATGGAGACTCGTCGAGGGCAGGCGGCTCTTCTTGTTGTGGCCATGGAGGCCATTCCTACCGCCTGCCCCCCTGTCGTGGAAGTGGAGGCGGTTTCTGAGGGACATTGGGAGGGCCCCTGACTCCCTGTCATGCCCAGAAGAAGCCTCAGCTTCCGAGCTGTTCCTGTGGGCTGTCCTGTCTGTGTGTCTGGCCTGTCCTGTCCCTGTCCTGTCGCTGTCTGTTTAGCCTTGGAGGGCTATCCTGTCTTGTCTTGTCTAGTGTGTGTCTGGCCAGTGTCCTGTCCTGTTCGTTTAGCCCTGGAGGGCTCCTGATACCCCCTGGATTCCCCAAGGAAATTTGGGGGGTAGTAGAGCTCCGGGTGGAGTGGCCGGGCCGAGGGATCCGAGGCCTGAGCTCCCAGCCCTGCCAGGGACTCCGTCTGTCTGTTACGCTCTGGAGGTCCCCGTCCTGTGTTACTGTCCATGTCTGTCCTGAGGGGCCTCCAGAGTGCCCCCCCCCCCCCCCCCCCAGTGGAACTGTTATGGCGCGGGTCACGCCTTTCGGGAGGGGGAAGTACTGTTACGTCCTCTGTCGTGTGTGTCATGTGTTCCCGCCTCTTGTGTCCATATTTGGTCTTGTTCCTGTCCTCGTTAAGTGTGATTATTAGTTAAGTCTTGTCCAGCTGTGTTTTAGTCATTATCAGTAATTGTCATGTGTATTTAGTTCCTGCCTGTTTAGTTAGCTTTTGTCTGGTCTACTCGTTATTCCCCGGTGTTCCTTTCCGTGTCTGCCTTGCCTTGTCTTGCCCTGCCTTGATGTCCTCATTAAAGACTATTATTTTGAAGTTACTCCTCGTGTCCGTCTTCCTCGTTCCTCCCTGCTGTGTGCACCGTAACACCCGCCAAGCTAAACGAAATACCTCTAATTTATTTTAGCCTCCAGCTTGCACTATCTTTAGGGCGCGAGTGTGCTCATTATACCACGGTGTTGGACTCTTATCCTTAATCTTCCTGTAGCGTAAAGGAGCAACCGCATCTAAAGTGCTAGAAAAGAGAGAGTTCATAGTTCCTGTTACATCAAGTTGTTCTGAGCTATTGGATATACTGAGGAACTGAGATAAGTCAGGAAGATTATTTATAAAGCAGTCTTTTGTGGTAGAGGTAATGGTTCTACCATATTTGTAACAAGAAGTTGGCTTTACAGCTTTAGCTATATGGAATATACAGGAGACTAGATAATGATCTGAGATATCATCGCTCTGCTGCAAAATTTCTACCCCTCTAACATCAATTCCATGTGACAGTATTAAATCTAGAGTATGATTTCGACAATGAGTAGGTCCTGACACATGTTGTTTAACACCAATAGAGTTTAAAATGTCTATAAATGCTGATCCCAACAAATCTTTTTCATTATCAACATGGATATTAAAATCACCAACGATTAGGACTTTATCTGCAGTCAGCACTAACTCCGATAGAAAATCAGAAAACTCTTTTAATAAAGTCTGTATGGTGTCCTGGTGGCCTGTATACAGTAGCCAGTACAAACATCACAGGGGATTTATCATTAATACTTGTTTCTTTGGATAACGTTATATGGAGCACCATTACTTCAAACGAATTATACTTGAAACCCAACCTCTGAGAGATACTGAAAATATTTCTATAAATTGTAGCAACACCTCCCCCTTTACCTTTTGGACGCGGTTCATGTTTGTTACAGTAATCTTGGGGTGTAGACTCGTTTAAAGTAATGTAATCATCTTGTTTTAGCCAGGTTTCTGTCAGACAAAGCACATCTAGTTTATGGTCAGTGAACATATCATTTACAAAAAGTGCTTTGGAAGAAAGGGATCTAATATTCAATAAGCCAAGCTTTATCATGTCTTTATCTGTATTATATCGTTTTTTTATTTGTTGAACATCAATTAAATTGTTACTATTACTTTGGTTTGGATGTTTTCTGTATGTTCTAGTTCGGGGAACAGACACAGTCTCTATAGAGTGATATCTAGGTGAAAAAGTTTCTATGTGCTGAGAGTTAACTGAATTCTGTGACGTGAGGCGGCTAGCAGACGATCGGTTTAGCCAGTCTGTCTGCTTCCTGACCTGGGCTCCAGTTAGTCAAGTACAAACTCTAAGAGTATGTGCCATATTTCTAGAGAGAAGAGCAGCACCACCCCAGGAGGGATGAACACCATCTCTTTTCAACAGGTCAGGTCTGCCCCAAAAACTCATCCAATTATCTATAAAGCCTATGTTATTTTGCGGGCACCACTTAGACATCCAGCCATTAAGTGACCAGAGCATATTACAGTGTCTGACATCGTACTTGCAAGTTCACACACCTCTTTAACATTATTTTTAGTGATCTCCGACTGGCGAAGTCGAACATCATTAGCGCCGACGTGGATAACAATCTTACTGAATTTACGTTTAGCATTAGCCAGCACTTTTAAATTTGCCAAGATGTCAGGCGCTCTGCCTCCTGGTAAACAATGGACTATGGTGGCTGGTGTCTATATTTTCACATTCCGTACAATAGAATCGCCAATAACTAGAGCACTTTCATCAGGTTTCTCAGTGGGTGCTTCACTGAGTGGGGAGAACCTGTTTGATGTTCTGATCGGAACGGAAGAGTGGTGTATTGACCCGCGACTATGCCGCCTCACTGTTACCCAGCTGCCCTGCTGCACGGGCTCAACCGAAACCGAACAATGTACAGGACTCCCTGATCTAGTCGCATCCAAAGCAGTAACTACAGCCCTCACATTCTTACTATCCTCAACTAAAGTCTGGATGCCTGTCTCTAGTTCTAAAACCTTCTCTGTCAGCCTAACTATTTCCCTGCATTTATCACACGTGAATCCCTCGCTGCTGACAGAGACAGATAAACTATACATGTGGCAAACAGTGCAAACAACAATAGCAGGAGAAGAAGCCATTACTCACCATGATTGATGAATGATACCAACTTAACTTACCACTTACCACTGTTGTTTGATGAGCTTGTGAAAAACGGAGCGAGGAAAAAATAAAAATAAATAAATAATAGGCGCGAAATGCAAATGTAATCCTGATGCCTCAGAGAAAGGTCGGAGAATACTCAATGCTACAGGAATTTGTGAAGAATCATACAAAAATAAAGCTGTGTCATCTGCTAATTGGCTTATTATAATTGTATTGTTTCCAATTGTGATACCCTTTAAATGCCTACTATTAATATGCATGCTAAGGAACTGTGTTGCAATTAAAAATAAATATGGGGAAACTCATTACTCAGTTTAATTGAGCTGTTTCCGCTTATATACAGCATTTTAATCATTCTACAGAACGAGTTGCCAAAGCCAATTTTTTCAAGAGCCTGAAATAAAAATGCGTGTTCCAATGTATCAAAAGCTTTGTAATAATCTAAAAAGAGAATAAAACCATCACTATTAATATAATCTGAGTAATCCATCATATCTAATACTAGCCTTATGTTATTAGAAATATGTCTTTTCTGCATGAATCCTGACTGTGTTTCATCAATGATAGAACTCAAAACATGTTTTAATCTTTTTGCTAAAAAAAAAACTAAAGCTAATATTTTATAATCATTGTTCAGCAGTGTGATTGGACGCCAATTATCTATGAAGAGGGGATCTTTTTTCGATTTTGGAATAAGAGTAATTAGGCCTTGGCATAAAGTTGCTGGAAGTACTGTCTTCTCTATACTTTCTTGACAAACTTTTAATAAAAAAGGAGCTATAACCTGACTAGACAGCTTATAAAATTCTGAACTAAGTTCATCTGTTCCGGGAGATTTGTTGGCTTTTAAAGAGTTAATAGCTTCCTCAATTTCTTTTAGTGTGATAGATGCATCACAAAAATGCTGATCTGAAATACTCAATTGCTTTATGTTAGATAACATCTGAAAACAATCATTCATATGTTTTGGGGATAATTTTGAAGTATATAAATCGCCGTAAAATTTGCCACAGAACTTTGCAATATTTCTTGGATCATCAGTAATATTGCCATCAACCATAAGTTTTTTAATTTGGTTATTTTTAGCTTGTTCTCTTTCCAGTCTGAAAAAATACGCAGAGTTTTGTTCACCTCCCTCAATCCATTTCCTACACGATCTAATAAATGCCCCTTCAGCTTTACGTTTATATAAATGATCCAATTTGTGTTGTAAATCTGCCAACTCTGCTTTTTCACACTCGAGTAAACTACCTACACTTTTAGATAAGAGATTTGTGATTCTACATATAACAATATTTTCATCTATTTTTTTCTGTTTTGCCAAATCACTACAAAATTTTCTAATATATTTACCAATTTCATACTTGGTAAATTCCCAATAACTACTGTACCTATTCTCCTCTCTCGCTTTATTCCAATTGTTTTGAATTATTTTAAGAATTTTGCCTTTCACCTCATCATAAAGGAGAACTGAATTGTTAACTTTCCAGTAAGAGGAAAACCCACTCGTATTAACGGAAGCTAGAAAGTGAGTTTGAATAAAAATACTCTTGTGATCAGATAATGGTGATGCCAAAATATTGGTAGATGTGTTGCATAATTCCTTAGAAATCAGCCAAAAATCAATTCGAGACTGAGAAGAGAACGAGTTGTTGCACCATGTGAACTTCTTTTCAAAAGGATGTGACTCCCTCCAACTATCTATTAAAGAAAAATGTTCATGCAAAGATTTTATATAGGCAAGACTTATCCAGTGGTTTTGGGGGCCACCTATCAATACTGCTGTCTAAAGCCACATTAAAGTCTCCACCAAAAATAAGCATGGCATTTGGGTATTTAGTCAATAGATTTAACACTTGTTCCTCTAGACGGCTAATAAAAGCTTCATTTTTTTTTGGCTGGTTATAACCATAAACACAAACAAGAATACATGTCAAATTTGAAATTTCAACAACAAGGCAGATAAAATGGCCACTTAAATCACTTTTATGGAGCAAAATCTCCCCTTTAAACTTATTTTTTAATATGCATACACCTGCTGAGTGTGTCGTGCCATGAGACATCCATAAGTCCAGGCCCCACTGTGACCTCCAGAAATTTAAGTCCTCTACAGATGAGTGACTTTCTTGCAGGAAACAAAAATCACTATTGAATTGTTTGAGATATAAAAATATAGCTTTTCGTTTGGTAAGATTTCTCAGCCCTCTAGCATTTAAAGAAACAATGGATAAAGACATAAAATAGGAAACAAACAACAAAGGAAAAAACTAAATAGACTTAAGTGAGCAAAAAAGAAGTCTAAATAGAACTTTAACCAGTCAAAAATTAGCCTAAGGATGAGAACCACAACTCTGATAACAGGAAAAAGAACTGGAATGGAGTATGAAAAGCATACTTGAAACAAAATTTTATAAACTATTAAAAGTAAAATACCAGATAATTTAGGCCAACAAGAAACATGTTCTACAAAACCCAAAGGGGTTTAACTGAGGCATAGAACGTTTCAATATTTTCTCAACAAACTGAAACAAATTATAGGATAAAACTCTTTGAACCATATGAAAACGCGTCTCATTAAATGTCTTTCATAGTAAACGTGTAGACCCACCAGAAATGTCTTATGAGTCTTAAGAAGGATCGCAGGTGATAAAGTCGACGTCAACCAGTTCCGAAGATGGAACCAATAAACAAGTCAGTAGCCCGTGAAAAGTGAACATCTTAGGTGGGAGGGAATATTTCAACTCCCTCCACGAATGCTCTTCCGCCCACAAAGTATGCCCGTTTATTCTCTTTCCTCGCTTTTTCCACCGCAGGCCATAGCTTGTTTCTTCGCTCCCTGTCTGCAGGCGACAGATCCTCAGAAATTTTCAGATTATTATTTCTCAAAAAGATCGAGTCCTTGTCAGCACGCCAGATTGCATCGCGTTGAAAACGGGAGGTAAACTGGACGATGATACCTCTGGGTTTGTTGTCGTTCAGCCGCTTGCGACCCAGCCGATGAACAGTGTCCACGGCATCTGGGAGTTTATCCTTGGCATCTGGCAGAAGCTGCTGGCATACATTGACGATCTTTCCTCGGACATCCTCTCTCTCATTTTCAGGAACCCCGTGAACTCTTAGATTCCATCAACGGGAGTAGGCCTCGAGGTGAAGAAGTCGCTCCTTCTGTTGACGCGAATTGAGTTCTGCTCTTTTGGCTAATGACTCAGTCACACCGAGTTTAACTTTTAGATCTTTAACCTCGGCACACATAAAGTCAATGACATCTTTTATCCCAGAGATCTGCTTGGTGTTTTCATTGATCGATTCTTTCATACTTGCGATTCCACGTGAATTTTCTCCTACCATCTTCTCCAATGCATCGGAGCGATTATTAATAAGCCTCGAAAGCCCCCCGAGTTGAGAAAGAATAGCAGATGTGTCACCCTCCGTTTTGCGTTGTTTAGCGGCGGGAGATTTACAAGGGGTTTCTGGAAGAGAAGGAAGGAGACAGGGGAATTCTTCCTCACACATCTCGAATTCAACGGATTCAGTGTCTTGGCACAAGTAGTCGTGCATATTTTCAGCCAGGGGATCTTCGTAGACTTGACTAGCCAATTCATTAGCTGTTTTGATAACATTAACTGCGGTTTTAGGTCCATTTCGGTTCTTCTTTTTTTCAGATTTTCCCATTCTGACAGTCAAAGCTTCGCGCAGTTAAAATTAATCTGGTATAAATGATTAAGTCAAATTTCCGAACTGCATTCCCTGATAAAATAAACCACTGAGTTTGCGGAGTTCAACAGAACTTAACCGATCAGAGCGCCATGAACCCCTCCCTCCATAGAATTGACTATTAGACAAATGCGTCGATGGTTGCTGACGTCACTTGCGCGCCAGCTCGTGGTGAGAGAGATGCGAGCCGCGTTTCGGCTGTCGCTTAATCTTAACCATCCTCACCAATTCTTCTTTAAATATATGCCTGAACTGTTTCATTGCATTAGGTAAGTCACAATCATTCTTATTTTCTGCATATTTGATATGAATATTAATTTGTTAATGTAAGATGACTAATTCTGTTCGTGAATCGGACAAAGTGCACAAAAGGACAAATGTAAATTGTTTTCGTTATATTAGTAGACCTGTTAAACATGTTTGTACAATCGTTTTGTAGAAATAATGTTGTAAGTTTAAGTTATCAATGTTATGTTAAGTTAATGGATGATTTGGCTGACGCCACTTGCGCGCCAGCTCGTGGTGAGAGAGATGCGAGCCGCGTTTCGGCTGTCGCTTAATCTTAACCATCCTCACCAATTCTTCTTTAAATATATGCCTTAACTGTTTCATTGCATTAGTGATCGGAGGATGCCGTTTGTGCTCAAAGACATCAGACTGTTTCATCGCATCGTGGTTGTTTTGGATTCACGCCAGGAGGGGGAACACGAGTTGGATTTCACTACGGATGGATTGCGCAATCAGAGGGCTCGTTTCTTCACGAAAAGTTTCTTCACCGTTCGTTTCTGCGAGGACTCTGTAGGCACCTATACACTCATATTGACTGAACTGAGCCAACCACATTCCTACCTCTTTCAAGACTTTGGTATTTATCTATTTTTTATTTTTTTTTTGATTGTTTTGGACTTTCCTTTCTAATATTTTTTTTTTTCTCTTCAATTGTAATTGTTGATTGACAGCTTTACTGTTCAAGGGCTGAATTTAATAAACTAAATTCATTAGTTGATTTATTGTTTGAATGTGTGAAAAGGTTTTTAAGCATACTGCAAAGCAGTAAAAAGAGAAAAAAAGATATACTGAATACAAAAAGTATACTCTAAAAACTGATTTTTTGTGTTTGTCTTATTCAAGCAGTTAGTGACTAAATTGAGATCTGAATTGCATACAAGTGCAGACACTTTTCATTAACACAATTTATTTGAAATTTTGTGTTCAGTGTGAGACCCCGAACCCGAGCCTCCTTTTTTTTACTTATTTGGTGAGCTCAGACCCGGTAGATATTTTTCCTCCTTTTCACTGATATAAATCCAAAACGCGGGTTACAGTGTAATAACACTGGGAAGTTTTATCATAGTTGACAGTCCGTTTTTAAATAAATGAGCCCAGGCGAGGCTTGTCCAATCCATCACAGTTAAACGACTAACAATGACTTTAAATGCTTTGTTAGCCAGTGCAGAGAGCGGGTTTGGTGCGTGCGTCTCAAAACTCGCGCAATCGTTCCCACGGTGCTGACGGCAACTCCAGTGGATTTTAAGATGAACGCAAATCATTTCTCCATCTCTGTAGGTGAATTAAACCCGTCATGATTATATAGGCAACTTGGGCTTAGTTCACACTGCAGGCTAAAGTGGCCCAAATCTAACTTTTTTGCCCAAATGTGACCCATATCTGATTTTCTTATGACAGTCTGAACAGTACAAATCCGATTTTTTTCAAATCAGGCCCAGGCCACTTTCATATGTGGTCCTATATCGGATACATATCCGATGTTTTGCAATGTGACTTTTACATCACTGAAATGCGACAGACGTCACAATTCTGCGCTGGAGGAAATCATGCTATCCTTCTTAATATTCTTCTTATCACTTCGTTATTTAGGCTCCGATTGCACATTAACTTAAAAAACTTAAACACATGCTAACAGCATCCATTTTTATTTCTGCAAACACAGTGCGCTGCGTCTGACATCACATCGTCTTCTGCATATGCGGGTCACTTCAGGGCCGTATACGGTTCACACATGAGACTGATGGCAGTCGCATTTAAATGACAATGTGAACAACAGCGCAAAAAAAAAACAGATTTCAGCAAAAAATCCGATCTGAGCATTAAGACCTGCAGTGTGAACTAAATCTTGATGTCCCGTGCTGTTCCGTTCATTCAGCACAGCTTTGAATGCGAGAATGCGGTTGGGAATTCTGACAATGTAAACAGCGTCAGTTCGGCTATATATATATATATATATATATTAGGGGTGTGACGAGACACTAATCCCACGAGACGAGACAAATGAATATATATATTCATTTGAACAATTAAAAAATAAATTCAATGAAGGAGTCAGTGTCTCACTTCATAAAGACTTGTTTCACTATTGGAATCTCCTGAATGAATGATTCAATGTCAAATACATTTTTAAACGGGGTTGTCGCCACCTCCTGGCGGAAGATGATAAGCGTTACTATACAAGTGTTAAGATACTTTCGTTTTGATCGCTACTGTAGACAATAAGTGTTTATACCCAAACTATAAACCTTTATCCCAGTGCTTCTGTTATTTAAATGTCTGTAACACAGAAATAATGATTTGTGGTTGAAAAAACTCTTTCTGGATCAGCAGCATGAATGCAGATTTGAATGTTTTTAACACCTGTTTCACATGTAAGCGTCAGTTGAGCGTGTTTAGTCTGACAGCATTCACATCGGAAGCGTGATGATGATCGACCCTCTGATTCATCAACATCTCATGCTCCACTGACACTAGAATCGGTGTCATTCAGGAATAAGATCGCGTGGGTGTTTGAATCAAGATCACAAGCGCAATTTTTAATGATTAATGGTGCAGCTCTAATGTTTACATTGCAAAATATTTTGCGAGGATATCGTCACGTTCTCGTGAGACCAGTAGGATCTCGTGAGATCTCATGCCACGAGATCTCGTCACACCCCTAATATATATATATATATATATATATATATCTCGTATAATAATAAAATGCTCTATAAATGCAACTCTACACTGTAAAAAATGACCGTGATTTTAACGGTAAAAAAACTGAAAAAACTACGGTAAAAACCTGTTAAATGGTTAATGGTAAGTTCCCCTAATATATACGGTGAAAAACTGTAATAGACATTTCAGCCAATTTTACAGTGAAATACCGCTTTTGGAAGTGAAAAAGAATGTAAAATTTACGAAAAACCGTAAATTGACGTTCCCAGAATTCCCTGCATTGCATTTCAAATTTTGTTTGAATTTGATGTTTTTTCTTTGAAATAACTAGGTTTCTTCTTAGTTTTTTTCTTATCAGTTATGTTTATTAGGGTTGTATGTTACATCTAATGTTGTTAAATTAATGTTTATTGCATATTTCAGTTTAATGAGTCTCACCATGATGGTGTTTAGTGTTTGTGTGAATGACACTGTGCACCTTCTATATATGTTATTATTTAAAAGCTGCTTGTGATGGGCTTTGGTTCATCGTGACTTTCTCATCACATTCTGTATTTGGTGGTTATCAGTGTATTTTAAAGGTACAAAAACAGATTTCAGTACTTCAGTAAGTTGTTATATTAACATTATATCAGTTAATGAAATTATGGTATTTAACTGTAAATTTAAGTTAAAACCGTAAAACCTAAAACGTTGCTACCGTACATTTTACGGTAGAATTCTGGCAACCACAGCTGCCAGTTTTTTACCGTAAATTTTACGGCATTTTTTTTTATAGTCTATGAAGTGAAGTAGCCATACTAGCCTTTACGTTCTGCTCTAGATTCTTGTTTTGTGTTAGACATGGCAGAAAAACAGCCTTAAGTAGGGATAACTGCAGGCTCGTGCAATGGGCGTGGCTAAAAGGTGTGACACATCGGCGCATTCCATGCTAATCAATGTATTTTCATAATAGACGTGATTGATGACATCGACGAATCGCTGCAGCCCTTATATATATATATATATTATACAGAGAGAGAGAGAGAGATTACAGAGATGTGTTGCACTATGTGAGGCAAATGGTGGTCACACCAGATACTGACTGATATTCGGACCCCCCTAATACAGTAAAACTGCACATTTTAGAGTGGTCTTTTTTATGGCAAGCTTATGGCACACCTGTGCAATAATCATGCTGTCTAATCAGCATCTTGATATGCCACACCTTTGAGGTGGATGAATTATCTCGGCAAAGAAGAAGTGCTCACTAACACAGATTTAGACAGATTTGTGAACAGTATTTGAGAGAAATAGGCCTTTTGTGTACATAGAAAAAGTCTTAGTTCAGCTCATGAAAAATGGGGGCAAAAACAAAAATGTTGCGTTTATAATTTTGTTCAGTGTATATAGTAGATATTATAAGTAGGGCTGTCAATCGAATAAAATTTGTGATCACGATTAATCGCATGGTTGTCCTGAGTTAACTCGTGATTAATCACAACTTACTCGCACATTTTTATTTGTTATAAATGTACCGTAAATTAATACTTCAAGTTTTTAATACTCTAATCAACATGGGCATGGACAAATGAGGATGCTTTATGCAAATGTATGTTTATTATTATTGAAACCATAGTCAGCATAGAGCATAAAGACTAGACATGTTTCAAAGGTCATAGATGTTTTTCAAGAACTTGTTCATGTCTATTAGACACATGAAAAAAGAAATTCCAGGTTCCCATTACTTCTCTTTCTTTGCACTGAGCAATTTACTTACACAAACCTGTTTACATTTTTGCAGGACAGGTCAGCTCACTTCTTCTGAACATGCAAAATGTACATTTATTATTAGATTTGTTTGCCTCTCTGTGCCCATATACTGTATTTTGATGCAGCTAAATTCTTAATAAAACTGTTTGCATTGGTATATTTTACTGTTTCTGTTGTCAGACAATGGAATGAATATAAAATAGTGACTGAAACGCGACCCATTAAGACTACATAACCAGCTCTCTCTTCCAAGATGTTAATCTGCACACAAATCCTGATAATCGAGCCGTCATCTGATGAAATCAAATACACATAAGATAATGACAATAGCTATGCTTTGATTTCGGCTATACTTGCATGTACAATTAGAGAAGCAACATAATATCTGTGTTTAACTGAAAGCGCTGCTCCTCTCTGCCGCTCGCTGTACAGAGCAGACGCACAGAGAGAGAGAGAGGTGTGTGCGTGCACCGGGACAGCGTATCTCAGAAACTAGTCTGCAAATTCGCTAAGTTGGCAACACTGTGCATCTCCATTTCTCCAACTATGGGCTAAGCCACGGGACGGGTCAAATCGTGCGTTAATAAAATTAGTGCCGTTAAAATGAATTTGTGTTAACGCGTTATTAACGTTAACTTTGACAGCACTAATTATAAGATGATAAAAAGATAAGCGGGAACAGTGGAACAAGCACATGCGCGTGCTCTGTGCTTTGTTTGCATAGCGTGAACGCTAAACTAAGGGGAAACATAGTGGAACAGACTTCGACACAAGACCAGCACAGACGTGCATGTTCAGCTAATCGCCCAGAACGTAAGTTCTGAATATAACTATGGATTTGTGAGACCGAAGGATGATCGTCACTACGGTCTTAATAGAATGATAACCTTCATTCCACCTCCCGAGACCTTATGTAAACAAAGTCATGCCCATGACCCTGGAGGCAGAGCTACCTGCACTATAAAAGCGGGATGAACTTCTGGCTCCTTCTCTTACCTTGAACACCTAGTGTTCTGAGCGACAAGGATAGTGATGGTCATCCTTCGGTCTCACATATCCAAAGTTATATTCATAACTTATGATCTGTTTCAACCGCACTCTGACCATCACTATGGTCTTAATAGGATGACTCATACCAAAAGGGTCGCAAGGAATAGAAGAATTAGATTTTCCTAAATCTCGCTGTGCAACAGACATCAGAACTGCAGTGCTCACAGGTGATGCACGGGTTACATCAATTCTATAAAATTTCAAATAGTGTACATGATGTAGTAGACTATGAAGTTGCCACACAAATATCTCCCACAGAACTCCTTTTAGTGCAGTGGGATCGTGGCTCATTGTGGGAGTGGGCTCATATTCCTGTAGGAACTGAAAAACCCCTTTCAGCATAAGAAATAACATTGACTATCCAATGTGACAAAATGCTGTTTATTATATAGTACGCAGTGCCCCTACTGAACACAGGTTAAGTAACTGCTCCTGTTCTGCATGTGAGGAAAATTATTCATATTGAACCACCTACAGTACCTAAATTGTAAACTGGGGCTTAAATACTTTTGGCAAAAATGCAGGGTTAGGCCAAGTGACACTTCCGTGCCATCTAACAAAGAAGCCGACTAGTCACCGAAGAGACGGACGGCAACGCGTAAGTGTTTTTAATTCTTGTTCTTAGTTCTGTTGTTTATATTAATTACTTGCTGCTAGGAAAGAATAGTTCGTTTCCTACGTATTTCTATTCTGATTTTTCGTTGTGGTTTATATTTGTGATTGCACTTACTGGTCGTTTGAATAACTGGCCCTTTAGCTTAAACTCCTTCCTGCACTTAAGTGAGAATTGTTAGTTTCGATTGGAGCCATTGCCCTGCGATTGGCTGTTGTCTGTGCTAATTAAAAGCGGCCACAGCTTTTTTCACTCCAGAGTGTGTATTTGTTTGAAGTCTGTGCGCTGACGCGGAAGCGTCTGCGGAAGCGTTCAGCCATCGTGTTCAGCCTCCTCGTGTGAAGACCGAGGAGTGTAAAGACTTGCGACTTTTTCCTGCGCGACTTTAACCGAGCAACGACACCGAGCTACACACAAGTACCCTTTCTTCCTTCCTCACTCACTCGACTTTCCTATCCTCTTTTCTTCTACCTCTATCATGTGTCTCCAAAAAATTCCGGTTCTCTATCGACCACGCCCTAACATCACACACAGACGGCAACGTAATCCTGCTAACCTACGCCCTATCTCTACATCTTCCACTACACCTCTGGCTTTCTCTGTGGGTCTCTGGAATTGTCAGTCAGCCGTCAACAAAGCTGATTTCATTTCTGCCTTTTCTTTAAAATCCACTCTTAGCATCCTGGGCTTGACTGAGACCTGGATTCGTCCAGAAGACTCAGCAACCCCAGCTGCTCTTTCTACTAATTTCTCTTTCTCTCACACCTCGCGTCAAGTTGGCAGGGGTGGGGGCACTGGCCTGCTCGTTTCAAACAATTGGAAATACTCAACCCGCTCTACCCTATGCAATTACAACTCTTTTGAATCTCATCCCATTACTGTGTCAGCACCGATTAAACTCCAGATTGTGGTAATCTACCGTCCGCCTGGACAAATTCTAGCCACCTTCCTAGAGGAGCTGGACGGGTTGCTGTCCTCTTTCGTGGAGGATGGCACTCCACTCCTAGTCTTTGGTGATTTCAACATTCACCTAGACAAGCCTTATGCTACAGACTTCCACTCACTCATAGCCTCATTTGATCTCAATCGCCTTACCACTACCAGCACGCACAAATCAGGCAACCAACTTGATTTAATCTACACACGCAATTGTACTGCAGATAACATTCTGGTACAACCGCTACATATCTCAGACCATTTCTTCATTACATTTACACTACACTTTGCTGCCCGTGTCCCAACAACCCCCCTACCGGTTACTTTTAGACGAAACCTACGCTCCCTTTCTCCCTCCCATCTTTCCTCTGTAGTATCCGCCTCTCTTCCCTCACCTAGCCATTTCTCATCTCTGGATGTAAACACAGCTACTGAAACTTTATGCTCTACCTTAACTTCTTGTCTAGACGACATTTGTCCTCTCTCCTCTAGGCCAGCACGGGCTGCCCCTTCTAACCCCTGGTTATCTGATGTTCTCCGTGAACATCGGACTAAACTCAGAGCGGCAGAGAGGAAATGGCGCAAATCAAACAACCCGTCGGACCTGAGTAGGTATCAGTCTCTGCTCTCATCTTTCTCTGCTGATGTCCACACTGCCAAATCCTCACATTTCCACAACAAAATCAACAGCGCTCCAGACATGCGTAACCTCTTCAGAACATTTAATTCTCTACTCTGTCCCCCTCCACCACCTCCTACCACTTCTATTACAGCCGATGACTTTGCAACCTTTTTTACTGACAAAACTAGATCAACCAGGTCTCATTGTTCCTTTCGCAGAACAACAAACTGGACTCTAAACAGTCAGGTTTCAGGAGTGGACATTCAACTGAGACTGCCCTTCTCTCTGTCACTGAAGCCCTGCGAACTGCGAAAGCTGACTCCAAATCATCAGTCCTCATTCTGCTGGACCTATCTGCCGCGTTTGACACTGTCAATCATCAGATACTCCTCTCCACCCTCTCATCACTGGGCATCACTGGAATTCCACTTCGCTGGTTTGAATCCTATCTCACTGGTAGGTCTTTCAGGGTGGCCTGGGGAGGGGAGGTATCCAAAGCACATACACTGGTCACTGGGGTTCCTCAGGGATCGGTTCTTGGACCCCTCCTCTTCTCCACATACACTACATCGCTGGGTCCAATCATACAGGCACATGGATTCTCCTACCACTGCTATGCTGATGACACACAACTTTATCTCTCCTTTCAACCAGATGATCCAACGGTAGCTGCAAGGATCTCAGGTTGCCTGGCGGACATTTCGGCATGGATGAAAGAACATCACCTTCAGCTCAACCTGGCAAAGTCTGAGCTTCTTGTCCTTCCCGCCGCTCCAACTCTACAGCATGACATCACGATCCAGTTAGGTTCATCAACTATTACCCCATCAACCTCGGTCAGAAATCTTGGTGTAATCTTTGATGACCAGCTGACCTTCAAAGACCACATTGCAAAGACTGCTCGAGCTTGCAGGTTTGCACTACACAACATCAGAAAGATCAGGCCCTTTCTGACGGAGCGTGCTGCACAACTTCTCGTCCAGGCCCTTGTCATTTCTAAGCTGGACTACTGCAATGCTCTTCTGGCTGGACTTCCATCAAACACATTCAAACCTCTACAAATGATTCAGAATGCAGCGGCACGACTGGTCTTTAAGGAACCCAAAAGAGCCCATGTCACACCTCTCTTCATCTCATTGCATTGGCTACCAATCGCAGCCCGCATCAAGTTCAAGACACTGATGCTTGCTTATAGAACAACCACAAGCTCAGCACCCGCCTACATGCACTCACTACTAAGAATCTACATCCCCTCCAGAAGTCTGAGATCTGCTAGTGAGCGACGTCTCGTGGTACCATCACAAAGAGACTCAAAATCTCTCTCCAGAACATTCTCGTTCACCATTCCTAGCTGGTGGAATGATCTTCCCACCCACATTCGGAGTGCCGGATCCTTGTCAATCTTCAAGCAACAGCTGAAAACTCATCTCTTTCGACACTACTTGACTATACCCCACACATAAAAAAAAAAAAAAAAAAAAAAACTTTCTCCTTATTTATTCCTTCCCCTGCTAGCTTGTACTTATTTAAACAACGCCTGAGACTTGGTGTTACAAGCACTTCGTTTGTCGGATTGCCTCCTCAAGATGAATCGCTTTTTGTATCCCCAATTGTAAGTCGCTTTGGATAAAAGCGTCTGCAAAATGGCTAAATGTAAATGTAAATGTAAACAAAGAGAGCACAGAGCTTTCCTACCTGCTTAGCAGAGCAGAGAGCCAAGAGAAAATCCATTTAGAGAGACATATTTAAAATATTTTCATACTGGCCCATACTGGGACTTAGTGAGAGAGTTCAATTCAAGAGGCAAGTCCAAACTCGGAGCCTGCAGAGTACGGACACAAGTAAACTCCTTTTGGAAACTTACTTATTAAAGGATGTCGGCCTAATAGCTGGTCATTGGCCTTTCATGAAATGCTGAAATAGCCAAGGCATGACTCTTGTTTGTACTGACTGCCTTGCCTTGATCCAGCTGAAACTGTAAAAAATCTTATCTGTGACCGAAGATCCGCTCGAACTGGCAGCTGCCATGGGCAGCCCTGTAACAGTTGAATCAGGTCTGGAACCATGGCCTTCCTGGCCATCATGGAGCCACCATTAGCACAGAGTAATGACCCTCCTTCATCCACAGAATGACTTGAGGAATCAACGGAAAAGGGGGGAAAAGCATACAACAATCCTGTTGCCCATTCTTGAGATTCTGAGAACACCTAGGCCAGAGCAGTCCTCCTGTTCTATAAGGGAGAACCATTCCTGACCATAAGTTGTTTCCCTGGATGCATAAAAATCGACTTGGGCTTACCTGTAATGGGTTCGAATTTGGCCCACTACTTTGGGTGTAAGAGCCACTCTCCTGGGAGAGGCCCTGTCCTGGACAGGATATCGGCTGCCACAACTGGGATGTTAATTGTTCTCAGGGATGGAGATGCTAGCCAGGGCCATGCCCAAGTCAGTAGCTACTTGGTCACCTGGAGACAGCACAGCGTAGCGACTTCCCACCCTGGTGAATTATATGATACACCACAGAGGTGCTGTCTGTTCTCACTAACACATGCTTGTGATGAATGAAGTGTAGCAACCCCTTGAGGGCAAGATAAACTGGCTTTAGTTCGAGCACATTTGTGTGTTCCAAAGACCAATGGAGCTTCCATGTGTCCCTCAATGACCAGCCCTCCCAGACAGCTCTCCAGACTGTCAGTGATCCATCTGAAGAACTCCCAGTGGAACTCCTCTGAGAAGAAAGTTTCTGTTCCTCCAGGGGAGCAGAGCCTCCATGCAGAGCTGTGTCACCAACAGCACCAGTCACCTTTGTCTTTTTTGGATGGAGATGAAATGAATTGAACCAACACTGTATGCCACGTGCTCTCAACAGGCCCAGAAGTATCACCACTGATTCTGCTGCTGCTGCTGCTATCAGCCAAAACAACTATTGTAATTTGTGCGCATTCACTAGTTTTCCTGACTGGAAATGTCTTAATACTTTTCCCAGACTGTTGGCCCTCTGAGGTGAGATGTGCATTCATTGTCACAGAATCAAAATGGATCCCGAGAAATTTCACTTGTTGTCAAGGCTGGAGACTGCTGTTCTTTCAGTTTACAGTGGAACCAAGGGATTGATTATGGGCTAGTACTTTCTCTGTGTCCATTACTACTTGATTTAAAGTGGGGATGCAGATCAATCAGTCGTCTAGATATGGAAGAATTTTGATACCCTGTAACTGAAGGGGGGCTAAGGCCTGAGGACCACTCGGTGAATCATTTTGAATGAGAGTACCTTTAAGTATTAGTTGAGACACATGAGGTCGGGAATGGGCCAATAACCACCCTTTTTTCTTTCAATTGTGGAGTAAAACCCATTTTGCTGTGCGCTGGGAGGCACCACTGAAATGGCTCCTTTTTTTCACTTCTTTTTTCTTTGCCAGCTACATCTGCCTGCAACATAAGACAGCTGATGACATAACCTCACTTGCACCATGTGTCTGTTGTGAATGCGCAACCAAAACTGAATAAATTAACATTTTGAGATCTTTATCTTCCACACACGTTGTTTTCTGTAAGGCCATCATGAGAATAGCCAATGCATTACCCATACGAGCCGCACGTTCAGCAGCATAAACAGTGAGAGATCAGGCAGTCAGCCTTATCCCCAAGTCCAGTGTCTACTGGTTAACGAGTATTTTTATAAATCCAGATACGTGCGTGAAAAACAGCGTACGCACATTTCTATGCCCATTTTGTGTGTGCGCAACGTTTATACATGAGGCCCCTGGTGATTCCTCATCTCTGCAGCATCTGAATGGCAGTCTTCCGATTCTGATTAATGCCCACTATCAAACAGTGAGTTGAGGGCAAAAATAGACCGCACATCTTCATCTATGGCCTCTTCTCCCCGAGGCACAGATGGAGGAATGCTTTCCTGGCCGGGGGAAGAGATGATCAGGAAAAGGAATGATGAGATTCAAATCAAAAAAGTTAAGCTCTGAAGAGTAGTCAGAATCTTAAGATGTACATCTGTACTTTCTGTTGGTGGAGAAGTGGTTGGTTTATCCACACGCTTATGACTTGTTGGTTTGAAATTGTAGTCATACTGGTGGTCACGCAAATGTTTGCGAGAGCACTTATGATCATGACTAAAAGGATCTTTTCGAGTACATGCAGGGCAGGGCCTTGGTTAAAACCATTGATTCAGCAGTGGGATTCAAACTCACGCCTCCGAAGAGACCGGAGCCTAAATCCAGCGCCTTAGACCACTCTCAAAAACTGCACTGCTAGGATTATCCATATACTCTGTCAGGTGAGCAATCCTAGACATGAGGGGCATCTCGATGTCCATTGCCGATTGACAAAACCAGCAGCACTGAGATGACATGATCGCAATTTTAACTGCAGTAAATTAAGCCAACAAATTGTGATTGTGAGCATTAGTAAGAGTTAAGTAAATGCAACTACAAAAATTGACCTTAAGCGATCATACTCTGCCGATCCAAAATAAACCCCACAAACTGCGAACAGTAGTCAAGGCTAAATTAACCCACACAAGGAACTGACGTGCACCAGTACGTAATGTACCAGGCAAGTCAAAACAATCCGCAACCACTGTGATCAGTGATATAAGGTATAATAGGGTTTAATGTTACCAAAAACTTTGCAATAGAAATATTCACTATTTTTCATTGATAGATTTATGAAAGAGAACAGAATTACACCAACAATGCATAGCTTAGCATACTAGCTAGCTACAAAACAATGCAATGGAGATACTACCATGTAGCAATAATGCCATATAACCACCACAGTTCACAGCGACACAAGGCACCTGCACCACTTAGATGACAAATTGAATGGTGGATAATGAATTTGAATTCTGCTTCAATATTTATTTATATTTTTTTATATTTGATTTTTTGTCTTGATTGTGCAAAATGTCACCAGTGTATGTCCTTCATGCTGCATCAAGAATTGCAATTGTAACTCAGATTATCGTTCTGAGAGCAAACAGGACAATGCAGTATGTTTTTTTTTTTGCCTTTTCTATGTGTAAAAACGCCAAGGGAGGCAGGTCGTGGATAAGATGCCGAATAGTAAATCTGTTAATGTCACCGATTAAACCCACCGACTCTCACTCTATATAATATTCGTATTGCTGTGTGTTTTTGAAAGTTTTGATTTTGTTGGTTTAATAATTAACATTACTGTTGTGTTATCTTAAAATGTTATGTTATATTAACATGCTGCCCACTAGGTGTCACTCCTTGGGAGAAACCAGGCTCAGTCGGGGGCCAGTTCTCCTCTGGCCAGACGAAACCCACAGTTCAATTCCAACCGCAGCCATGTCAGATTGTGTAAAGGGCTTATCTGATTCCCGTGGTCTTGTCTTGATGGAGCATTTTAATTTATAATTTAATTTATTTGTTATATTTGTTTTATTCATTATTTGAAGTTTTTCATTTATATGATTTATTCATTTGCTATAATTGAAATGTATAGTTTAATGCATTTATTGTTTCTCGGTCTATTTTAATAATATATATTTGTTTGTTTATTATAATTTAAATTTATAGTTTATATTTATAATTTAATATATTTCAGTTGTGTGTGTATATATATTAGGGGTGGCACGGTACATGTATTCGTCCCGAACCGTCACGGTACGGGCGTCTCGGTTCAGTGCATGAGGCCTCACGACGAATACAGGCAATTCACCCCCAATCCAGAAGGGGGCGCCCGCAGTAATGCAGCGCTGTTTGATAACCACCAGCAGAAGAACAGCGAATGCCATGAGCTGCGCACTTGAAAACAAAGCCCCCGAGACAGTGACTATGTGCTGATTCTGAACGCGTCTCTCACGTTGACTGACAAGGGAGTATACTTTAAAGGCTTGCGCACTCAACTGTTTGCGAAATGGAGCTTTGTGCTCGAGTATCCTAGCGTTACCTCTCTCATTCGGCACAAATCCAAATATTGCATAATATTTCCATATTTGCGATGTAATGTATCTGAATGCGAAACTATAATTTATTATGTAAATGATAGGCTTTGTACTTCAGTCGCGTTCCAACGGTGACACAGAGGCGCGCGCGCTGATGTTTGGCTTAATGAATTTTATTTTGATAAAGTACCAACTGGGTTGTCAAGTTAGCAATGCTGGAACTGATGTGTTTTTTGTGTGTGTGTGTGTGCGTGCGCACGCTCCGGCGCGATCACATCAACTGTTTCCTTATACCAGCAGAATCAGCTTTAAACACATATTGTCTTATTCATAATCACTGTATAAAGGTCTGCTTTTATTTGTGTACACTCACAATGAAAACAAAACAGATTATATATATATATTTATATATATATAACATGTAATAATATTTAGTATTTTCACACCTAGATGGAAAAAAATTGTAATTTGCACTACTGTCTGTTCAAAAGTACCGAACCGTGACCCCCGAACCGAGGTATGTACCGAACCGTGACATCTGTGTACCGTGCCACCCCTAATACATATATATATATTATACTATTTATTATTTTAGAATGTATTTTTTCATATTTGTATATTATGTTTTAATTAAAATTTTAAATGTATAAATGTATTATATTTTATATTGTTGCAATTTCTAACAATAATAGTATTGTGTAGTTAGGTATTTTATTATATTTTTAGTTGTATTGTATTTTAGTCAAGGTCTTCACTGGGGATATGTGTCTGGGGCTCATCCAGGTGTCCTGTTCTCCACTGATGATCAGGGCTGTAGACATCATCTCCTGGTGCTGATCCACCATCTGATCGGATACGGGCTGAAAAACAGAATAAGAAAGAAACAAACAAATATTAGCTTAGATGCCATTTTTCTTACGATGTAACGAGTACATCGTGTGTTATGGGGAGTGTTCCCGGTTCCGGTTGATCTAATTAATGCAGCCTAACAATCCTTTAAGGGATTTGAATAATAGAAGCGTATTAGTGTGTTAGTGTAAAAGTAATAGCTTTCTTTGAAAGTGCCGCAATTTTTCTCTGGTTCCGCGTGAGGTGCAGCGGTCACGTGGTACAAGCTATAGCTCTCAGAAGATCTCTGCTCCCCTTGTTCTGAGCAACCCTTCGCGGTAACGCGGTGTGATTTGACACACTCCACACTTACCAGCCGCTGCGGTCAATAGCAAGTAAGCAGCAAGCAGCAAACTGAGTGAGCTACATACCTTTAGCTCAGTTCTCCTGTGCGGACAGAATCCGAGAGGCTAACAAAGAGAAATCCAGATTGTAGAATCTGGCAAAAGTGTTTTGCGAAGCCCATCCAGCTGCAGAACAAATATCCTCAATGGGTATTCCGCTAGCCCAGTGATGGGCAAACTTGGCCCTTCCAGGCCACTTTCCTGCAGAGATTTGATCCAACCCTGATAAAACTCACCTGCCTGTATCCTTGTAGTCTTGCAGACAATGATTAGCTGGTTCAGGTGCATTTGATTAGGATTGGAGCTAAACTCTGAAGGAAAGTGGCCTGGAAGCAGCCCTTTATTGCGGCCGCCAAAACAAATAAAGAGCTGGTTGCGGAGTGGGGCTTTCCCCCGTTGCAAAACCACTCGGGGCGAATGCTGACAGAGTTATAACCTGGTCTCTGAACGGTGTTGAAGAGCACTTTAGGGACATAACCCTCCCTGGGTTTGAGAATTACCTTTCAGTCACCGGGGGCCGAAATCCATACAGGAGTTGCTGACTGAAAGAGCGTGCATGTCGCCTACACACTTTAATGACGCTAGCACTAGTAAAAATGCGGTCTTATAGGAGAACATTTTTAATGAAGATGACTGAAGTGGCTCAAACGGTGGGCATAACAAAGCCTTTCGAACCAAAGCTAAATCCCAGATGGGGACAGTGGGCGGGCAGGCGGGCGGCGAGAGGGGTTCATCCGTCTCGACCCTCGTAGAAATGTGATTACCAGATCATTCCTGCCAACTGGCTGCCTGTAAATCCCATTATGATATACAGATATAGCAGCTATGTATACTTTGAGTGTGGAAGGCGCACGTCCCGTGTCCAAATGCTCTTGCAAAAAGGACAGAATAACTGCCGTAGGGCAATTTACGGGTCTTCCGTTAGTGAACTGCACCAGATCTCAAATACCCTCCATTTGTGAGCATACAGACGTAATAGTATCCAGCACGTGCTGAGGGAGTGTAGCTATTGGCGAGTTCCGCTGAGCGGCCAAACATGCAGATCCCATAGTTCTGGTTGGGGATGGCAGATCGAGCCTACCGCTTGAGACATAAGGTCCTTCCTCAGTGGAATTGTCCAAGGCTGTCCCGACTTCTGAACCGCCTTCAATTCCATGCAATTTATGTGCCATGTTTTCTCAGTGTCCGTTCAGACACTGAAAGCTGGGCTGCCATTGCAAAGGGCTCCCCATCCCTTGCATGATGCATCCGTCTTGACAATTTTGTGTCTGCTTACCGGTCATCACGCCCTGTCTGTACAGCGCATCGCTTATCCAAGAGAACATCGCAGACATTTGTGAGTCACCTACATGCGCATCGATCCCGAATGCCATGCGTGCGCCGGGATGCGGGCTTTTAGCCAAAGCTGGAGAGGGCACATGTGGATTGGAGTTTGCTTTTTTGGAAATTGATTGTAAGCCCCAAAAACTGCAGGTGGTTTATAAGCATACCCTTGTGAACATCTAGCACTCTCTGAATGAGACATCAGCAGCCAGTCATCCAGATAGAGGGGAGAGAATGGTGTTCATACATTTCGTAAACGTGCATGGTGCCAGGGACAGGCCAAACAGAAGGACTGTAAACTGGTATGCAACTCTCTCGAATGCAAATCTCAGATAGTGCCTATGTTGGGGGGACTATCTGGATATAGATGTACGCGTCTTTTAGATCTACAGAAGCGAACCAATCCCCCGGTCGAATTATTTGTTATAAGGTGATCATTCTGAATGAGCGCTTTGTCAGAGTTCGATTCAGTTGGTGCAGGTCCAGAATAGCGTGGAGTCTACCGTCTTTCTTGGGAACCAGAAAATAATGACTGTAAAACCCGCTCTCGTGTTCTTCTGGATGAACTACCTCTATCGCCCCTTTTTCCAGGAGGCTGTGAATCTCCGCTCTCAGAAAAGAGCTGTTTTGAGTCTGCACTGCAGACATCACCATGCCGTTGAAGCGGGGTGGTCTACGGGCAAACTGCAATGTGTACCCTTTTTCTATAATACTCATAACCCACTTTGACGCGCTTGGCAGTGCTCTCTACTTTTCTGCATAGAGTGCGAGAGATTTCATAGTGTGATGTGACATCTCGCTGATGGGGGGCCACGAGCGGTCCGCACAACGAGTGTGAGTGGTGATTGGAAGAGGAAAACAGCTCTTTTTGTGAGGTTGTTTCATTTTTAATGCACGACAAACAATAGACTTTGACGTTGGCTCAGCTTCGGTGCTGAACTGCAGGTTCCTCTTCCTTCCCGGTCCCTCAGGAATGCGGCTGCACTTTCGGGGTCTGGATTCCCAATGGCCGGGGACTCTGCCGTTTAGGCAAGGATGCTCCTCGGGTCTGACCGAAGGCTCCTGCTCTGTCCGTGGCCTAGAGGCGGGGGCTGGCCACAATCTAGATGACGAGCGCTGTGCCGAGGATGAGAGCGAACGAGGGCGCATGGGAGGGGGGACTCCGATGCGCTTTGGCATGAAATGCTTTATATCCCTAGACTGCTCCGCGAAAGATTCCACCGAGCTTCTGGAGGGGTTGACGGTGTTAAGGAGGGCCGTCTTCTTGGCGTCCTTCATGTCTGTCAGTGTCAGCCAGAGGTGGTGGTTCAGCACAACGAGGTTCCCCTTCGCTCGACCAATGGACTGAGCAGGGCGAAATCAGTAGCGCTGCGAAGCTCTTTGAAGATCTCGGGATCTGGGCCATGCTCGTCCATCTGCTTCAACATTTTGGCCTGGAAAACTTGTAGCACAACCATCGTATGGAGGGCTGAAGCTGCTTGGCCGGGTGCTGTATAGGCCTTTCCAGCTATGTTCGCCATTCAAGTCAGATGCCGCGGTTGACATGGCTTCCTCGCTGTCTTCATCTGGTGCTCCAAATGATACCAGGTCCTCAACACCAGAGGGGGGGTGGAAGCCAGGAGAGCGGGAGGCACGTGGGTGGTGTGCCGACATGTGCTCACCAGCAGGCCTGCCGGTTTCCACCTCAGGGTGATGCGACTTCGTCTTCCACAGCTTAACATAGCTGGCAGAGGGACACTGCTGAGAGCTGAGAATGGGCTGCTTGTTGAGCAAGATGGCTATCCGCATCCGGAGAGCCTTGACACTCATCTCCCCGCAGTGAGGGCAGTTGGAATTGATGACTGCGGCCTCCGCGTGGGCACGGCCCAGGCAGAAGACGCATGAGTCATATCCGTCTGGGAGCTCGATGGGTCCCTCGCAGACTCCACAAGTTTTGATAGACATCGTCATTCTCACCAGAACACTCAAAGGGGAAAAATAATACACTTATTCCAGCGATGAATCCACGGTGAGAAGCTTCTAAGGGTCAACAAGCTTGCCCCCCCCCCCCCCCCCCCCCCCCAAATTTGGAATCATATCACAGCAAACAATTTTGGGTGACATGCGCAGTTTGTCCTGTAAACAATACATATTTAAAAAAGAAAAACATCACCAGCTGCTAAATTCAAATCTGCGTTCGCTGGCTGGCACAGAGCCAGAGACACACACGTTTTTAAAACACTGCACATTATAACCAATCACATACGATTCTGTTGAGCTTATGAATGCAAGGACCAATTAGAAGAGTTCAGATGCGTCATCACTAAAACACGCTGTTTCATCAATTCTCTGACTAATTCTCTCATCAGAAACAACAAAGTGAAGATGTACGAATGTAAGTAAGATATTAATTTCACAGTGTAAACAGCTTTTGAGATTATGGCATTTTTTGAGAGTGCTTGAACTCGCTAGACTGAAGTGAAAATGTTCTTTGATAATGTAAATGTTCTTTTGCTCTCTTTTTGTTCAATGAAAGTGTTATAGGCTAATTAGTAACTTACAATATTTTTTATTGAATTCACATTAAATACAAAGTCAGTCGTATTAAAAGTATTTTATGGTATGACACCCATATCTGGTACTTAAGTAAAAAGACGGGCTTTTATGCGTAGTTAATAGATTACAGTATTAGGCTACTTTGCCCATGGCCCATTATAGATCAACTAACATAATCTATAAAGGTGCAAAATGCATTTAATTACACATATTTGAGAATCAAGATAATTCATGATATATTTTGGGGATATATCGAATAAAAAAATAAAACAATTTAATAAAACCCCTGCTGAAAAAAAAACAAACAAAAAAAAAAAAACAATAGACACCATTACAAAATTTGTAATTGTTTTACTGGTTCTAATGGGACTTGTGTTGGTTTTAAGGGAAACTGTAATGGGCCCTGTTGGTTTCTACTGGTAACTGGTTGCCTTCTATTGGTGGCTTGTTAAAACCAATACATCTTAGTGGAATATGTCCCAAAACACACTACAGAAAACCATTTTTATTGGTTAAAAGTTGATGGTTTGTAATGGAGTGGAGACCATTAAAATTCTCTGTGATGGTTTTATTGTTTGTTTGTTTTTCAGTAGGGACATAAGCCTATATCAGTTATACAATGGTATTGTGGCTGCTGTGTGTCACATGACAAGCATGAGAGCCCCTCCCCCACTCATGCCCCCTCAAAAATAAGTGCATAATGCCCCTGACACTACAATACAAAATTATTTGTCAAATAAATGAAACCTGATGAAACATTCTTTTAGTTTAAATTGTTATAGGTTACTTCTAGAGATTGCAGTGATACATGACATGGTGAAAAATGTCTGAATGAATAATATTAAAGTAGATTAAGATGTATTTTAAAATTGTGCCCCCTAAAAGCACTAGTGGCCCCTGTCTGGTGTAACCATGGGAACGTATCCTGCTAACATGGCGGTGCCTTCCTGAAATACAACGTGGAATGAAAATATTGTGACATACCTACTCATTCTCTATAAATCATCCTTAAGCATGCAGACACAAGATTAAAACCAAATTCGCTAAACAAACAATTAATTTAATATCAATTCTTAAAGAAGAATAAATAAGAGTCCTAATTTTTTATCTTGCATAACATAATGACATTGAACATCAGTGTCGAATTATTTTCAGCAAATTAATTTTTCATGAATTGGAATCTGTGCAATGGATTGTAGGCGATTGAATGTCAAAAAGGGTACACCTGATGTATCCTTCACAATAGGCCGCAGGAAATTAAACGATGGGTACTACTAAGTACCCTTTAAACTGAAATGTCCTTCGGCAGAGCTTTATGATGTGGCAGCTTAAATATGCAGCCTTAGGAGGATGTGCCTTTCTTCCTTTTGAGAAATGCCCAATGATATTCCAACTCTCCAGTTTAATCAAATCTGTTATTTGATATTACTTTTTTAAAAAAATATTCAATTATAGGCCTAATAATAATAATAATAATAAATATAGATAGATAGATAGATAGATAGATAGATAGATAGATAGATAGAAAGTAAGCTAATAATAATAATAATAATAATTATTATTATTATTATTATTAATAATAATAATAAAACAGAACAATAATCAACATTTATATTCAGGAAAGACATTTATCCGGTTACACTTTATTTTGATAGGCCACTTTAGACATTCTACTGACTATAAATAACTTTGCAACTACTTGTCTACTAATTCTCATTCATTTGCAACTACATATCCACTAACTCTCAGAGTGGACTTTCTCATAGTCATTATGTTGTATGTTGTGAACCCATCAAAATAAAGTGTTAGAAGATATTAAACAGACAGTGTATTAATACTCTAATGACTCCTAGTTGACATGTAGTTGCAAAGTTACTTACTGTTAGTAGACTGTCTAAAGTGGACTATCAAAATCAAAATAAAGTGTTACCATTTATCCTTTTTTGAGTGTTTAAATAAACAATGTCAAGATGTGAGACATATACGTATGATAAATTATAACTGGGAATACAATACAATGCGTAAAACATTATAACATGCTGTTTATCATGTGTTATATATTACCATACTATTACAAGTTATACTAATAGGTTAGTATTATAATGTATTATATCCATTGTTATGATTATTCATTATATTAAATTTGCATTTTTTTTAAAGGCCATTATGCATGCATTATAATGCATTATAAATACAGGTTTCATAGAAACGTTTTACCAGTAGACATACACATACACATACATACACACACACACACACACACACACACACACACACACACACACACACACACACACACACACACACACACACACACACACTACAGGACTTCAGGTTCAGAGGACAGTGCAACAGTGTCCCCTTGTCCTGGTACATTTATATTTGGCCCAGGTTGGGCAAAGGGCTGAGACACATATTGTTTGTGTTCATTTAAATAAGGAGAAATGTCAGCTTTCCATGGCTGCAGGCTGCTTGCATGTTAGACGATCCAGTCATTGGTGCCTGTGGTTGTGGGGTCGTGGCTGGTCCTTCCAGGTCAGTGTCAGCCATGTGGCGGTTTCGGGCCATAATTGACCTTTTGACAGAGCACAGGGAGACAGCTCCTCTCCCAGGGCTGGAATAATCACTTCAGATCTCCTGGTGCGGAAAACTCACCTCGAGTAATTAAAAATACTTGCAGTTTGTTTTTTGTTTTGAAAAAATACAATTTACGTAATACAATGTCTCTCTTCACAAGTCACTGCATATGATTTCCCAAAGCTTCCAATTTAATCTCAAATGTCCAAATACGTAATATTTTATCTGTTTCTGTCTTACCTCCACTTAGTCCACTCTATTTTATAAGAACTCTACTTTGTATCTAATAGCTACTTTGGGATATCCCCAGTGTAAAGCAGGTACAGTAGACTGAATTAAGATTTAAGGCTTAAGTGTGTGTTCCATGTTTGATCATTGAGCCTCCACAAAACACACACACACATCCCCAGGTCCGCCCTAAGGATGCAGAGCTTCACCCGGATCTCTGACATCTGATTTGTTAACCATGTGACCCATGGCAATGTCTTTCCCCTCACCCCACTCAGACCTTTTGTTGTTTAACCTTCTTTTTCCCCTACACATTATGTTTTTTTGGCCTTCTCTACTCTCATTCTGTTATTACAAAGCTTGCAATTATGGAATTTAAGGAGTAAAAAAATGCATAAAACAACAGATGCAGAAATGCATTGTAACTGAAAACGAAATACTCCATCAAATGATACCAGATACCAGCAGCATACAAACTACATACTTTACCACTATCACTAGTGTGTTTTCTTTTTCAACACATAGGATTTTTCAAGCACATTATCATTCTGTCATCAAAATATGTTTGCATATAGTGAACTAAAGCCTCTCATATAACAAACCAAATGCAATAGTATAATTTCAAAGTGTACAGAGGGAGAAACAGGCTTCAAGCATTTTTGCTTATTTCTTTAAAATGTTTAGAAGACAGAAAAATAAAGACACAGCTTCAAACGCTACAGGCTTGATTGTTGAAAATAGAGTATTATGATATTAATTAAAACACAAGTCAGCCTTCCCCCCTCTCTACGTATAGCCCAGGGGTATACAATGTTGCACACTTGATTGAATCAGGTAGTAGCAGTCAGCTAGGCATTTTGTATTTTGCGCTTGAAGGGCTGAGAAAATCTGAGTGCGGCTCCATTATTCTCAACTTGATGGGGAAATGCTTACTGATAGCAACCTGCTGCTACTGCTCAGAAGGAAGCACTACATAGTTTGGAACATGCTTACATTTTTAGATGAACATGATGAATTTATGAATTTAGAGGAGACCAAAATCTGGAAGCTCAATGTCGAGCCCTGCCATTTGTAAAATATGTTTTCATAGTATCGTTGCTCTTTTGTTGATTATGATTGCTTCCATTGTCATCATTTGTAAGTCACTTTGGATAAAAGCGTCTGCTAAATGACTAATCAATGTAATAGATTTAAATGTAATGTAAATGTATGTATGTAGAGTGATAACTCTAGCACTCTATTCTAATTTTATTTGATCTATTTGTCTATTTTATATATTATCTTTTTATTAAAAAAAAAAAAAAAAACTAATTCACATTTGACCCTCCATCAATTGCATATTTATTCTCTAACTGCTAGCTTTTCTTGTAAAACTAACACTCGCTTTCTTTTTTTTTCTATTCTATCTACTTGTTTCATAAAAAAAACAAAAACAAACAACAACAACAACAAAAAAAAAAAAAACACTAGGTTTCTTTTTTCTATATTCTATCTACTATCAACTTTTTATGTGTACTGCGTTAGGCTAACCAAGACTTGTAATAGCACTTGCATGTTGTTCTTTTGTTGGTTTTGATTGTTTCTAAGGTCCTCATTTGTAAGTCGCTTTGGATAAAAGTGTCTACTATTATATATTTATATATTAATGTGTGTGTATATAATATATATATTATATACACACACATATACACATTAATATATATATATATATATATATATATATATATTAGTCGTTTTTCAGTTGGTGGGTCATTATGTTGTAGAAAAGATGTTTAAAAATTGTAAAATGTTAAATAACAAAAACAAAACAAACCATATAATTAAGCCTATAGAACAGATTTTTGGCACAGAAGCTGTCACCTGTAAGAAGCTAACCAAATTCAACACATGGACAGGATATGTCACATGCCCTAATTCTTGAAAACCATAAACATAAACCATAAACTTCATAGGGTGAAATAAAATATAACCCAAACTAAATTGCAAAAGAATCTCACACTTCTGATTCTGTTTATGCATGACTTTTTATGTCAAATGTTACTAATTTTTTTATATTGTTGTGACTATGCAGTACATTATCATATTATTAATATTTTTTTTTTTTGTATGATATGTCCAATCAATGTAAAATCTGAGTCCTGAAAACAAAGCCAGTTTAAAAGCACCATCTAATAGGCAATAGGTTTCCCTCTGGATTTGGATGTGAGTGTTAATAAGTTATGTAGTATGCGACTCTTTCTGAAATGAGATCATGGATCTAAATTGATTGTATAAGAATGGTATTATTGTCCAAAGCATTTCTATAATTAGCTTATACAAATTCACTTTTGTGTTTCAGCTATCAATGCAATCAATAGCTTATGATTCTACTTTCTCCACTGTAGAATCATATTATTGACCGGCACTATATAGAAACTGTTCCTTTTCTAGCCATGTCCCTCTGTTAGGACCCCGCTCATTATTGCTCTTAGTTTGTGTGATGGAAACGGACGGAAAAACTCCATTAGTGAGTCCTCTTCTGCTCATTAAGGATCTGTCCTGCTGAGCTGTGAATATGTAAAGTTTTAATAAGCACAGTGACAGGATGAAGGCACATCTACTAGGTTTTAATGCAGAAGAAAAGAAAGGTAATATAACACAATAGAGCAGAAAGATGGCTGTAATTAGATGCACATGCATCACATGGCTCTGTGCCTGCTGAAGACTACAGTTTGTGGCTAACAATGTGAGGCTAAAGCTGTCAGAGCAATTTCTTTATAGGTCATATTAAAGTAATTAATTTTAAGGTAATGGATTTAGGTAGATGCTAATGTTTAAATACAAATGCAAACAATACACAGCTAAAATCAATATTAAGCTGAAAACACTTGTGGATGCACTAGCTGAAAAAAATAAAAATAAAATACTGAGTGAGTGATGTGACACGGCAACACATCAAAATTAGAATGCTGCCCTTATAATCAACAAAGTTGTCTAAACTGCAAGTGCACAAAGTAATAAATATAGCATTGCATTGCTTGCTATTATTAGAAATTGCAGCTATTAGTGTAAACTGTCTTTTTTACTTTTTAATTTCAAGTCAACTTCACACTTGGCCAAACCTTTAAGTCTGTTTGTCTGCATATTCTGGCCTCACTCTTTGTCACTCTATTTGTTTCTCAATTTTCCTAATTTCCAATCTCTCTCTTCTTGTCTTCTTTACCTTCGCCTCTGTTTTTCACTGACCCCAAATCTGGCTCTGTTAGATGTAGTCCAGGTCATAATGGATGGTTGAAATATCACAGGATGCCCTAGGCTTACACATTTCCTTTTATGCTGCAGGTACAGAGAGAGTGCAGAGGCACAGAGCGTCTTCTCCTCCAGGCCGATATGGTTTACATAGGGCTGTAGTCAGCCACTCATCCTATTTATGCTGTCACATGCAGATCGTAGGGTTAATTAGGTCTTTAATCCTGTGGAGCTTCTAATATATAAAACACCACACTTTCTAAATGAGATGTAATGGTTTAAAATAGAACAAGCAGAGAATGTAAGCCCAAGTGGTGTTTTATCAATGATTTGTTTTTGAATTAATCTTTTATGTGAATTAATTGTTCGTTGTCTTCCATGCACTGACTTGAATTCTGTCCCTCTTATCAAGCATATGTGATTTCCTTGGTGTCTTTTTCTGCATTCAAAGACCAACTATAGCACCAATACATAGCATTTGAGTTAAGGCTTTAAAAGAAGCAATTTTTTTTTTTAATTTATTTTATTTTTTTATAAAAGTAAAAAAAAGAAACAAACGCGATAATACAAGGTGACACTTTATTTTACAATGTCCTTGTTACATATACTTACTATAGCAATAACAATAAATTATGCATAATTACATGCAACTTACCCTAAACCAAACCTTCATCCTGTTATGGAGTGAACGAGATGAGAGGAATGCGGGTCCATATGCAAAGCTTTATTCAATGACATGGTCAAACAGGCATGGATCGACAGCAACAACAAGTATGACACAGGCAAGACAAAGGCAGGCGTGGGAAAAACAGTGGCGAACGTAATCCGGAGGGCAAGACGTAGTAGTAATCCAGCTAACAGGCTATAGTCCAGATGAGTGGCAAACAGTATCCAAGCGGGGCGAGACGAAGGAGTAATCTGAGGTAGGTTATAGTCCAAGACAGGCAGAAAACAGACAAAACGAGGTGAACAGGCTAGGATCAAGACATAAGTGAACCAAGCAAAGAACAAAACTAAACTAGGGCTGGGTTACAGACTCCGTAAAGTAGCTACCACTAGCATAGGCGATAAGCGCTAACAATACTTGGCGATCTGAGAAGGCTTTGAGTGGGTGTTATATAGTGTGTATAATTGGTTACAAGTGAGCATGAGATTAGTGAAATGGCACATGGGAAATGTAGTCCAAAGTACCGTGAAACAGTCTGTGTAGTGTGAGAGTCAATATAATGGAAGGGTTAACTCTGGACGGAAGGCCACGGACCGGATTCATGACACATCCCAAACCATGCAGTAAGTTATTTTATGTTTACACTGTAAAGCTGTACACTGTAAATAAAGTGGGCAATACTTTATTGTAAGGTGTTCTTGTTACATGTTACATGTACATACTATTACATTAAAAATAAATTATGTATAATTACATGCAAATAACCCTAAACCTAATCCTATCCCTACCCATATAGTAAGTGCATGCAGTTGATTAATATTACTCAGTACTTTAATGTATAATTACACTGTAGCAACACCTTAAAATAAAGTGTAACCATAATGCAGGGGTCGGCAAGTAAGTTTGGCATTGGGCCAAAAAAAAAAATTCGCCACTAAATGGTGGCCCAGAACAGAGTCAAAGGATAATTTAAGAAATTAATTGATGAAAAATGCAACTAGAAATGCCTGTGACAGACTGTTACAGTGTCTTTTGTCACTGTGAGCTGTTACACTGTGTTAAATCCTGTAGGAGGACAGTCATTAACAAAAAGCCACATTTGTGTAGCGCTGTCCGGCAGAGTGGAGCGTCAACAATTTCCCCTCTGTGCTCCGAGCATTTAATTATCACTCCTCTCCAGCTCTGCTCCGGGTTCACCATTTCCCACTCCAGCTCCACTGCTCGCTCACTGATATCAGAAACATCGCTCCGTATCTAAAGTATTTCAGTATGTTTGAAATATCACAGTTCTGTTCATAACGTATATTAAAAAAATAAAATAAGAGAGTTTCAATGTGGCTTATTGGAACAGTGTGCAAACGTTTTTCCTATCACATGACAAGCTATGGTTGTCAGCTTAAAAAGGGTATAATTGCTACTTTTTCCAGTGCAAATTTTGTTTGTGATGAAAATAACAGTACGTTTTCATCAGTTATTTTAGCGATGTATCGATGCATTTCTTACAGATTTCTGCTCATTCGGAATCGGATACAGATGAAGTAGCACTGTAAGATTAGTCTACATTTGTTTGAATGCATTATTGAGAGAGCGATTGCATGTGAATAAATTTTGAAATACTTGTTTAAATCATGCTTTCAGCTGAAAATATTCAGTATTTAGAAGGAACAAACAAATTCCTTGAACTATAACTTTCCGCTCATGTCCATTGCCGTCATGTCAAGTCATCTTTATTTATATAGCACTTTTAACAATACAGATTGTGTCAAAGCACTTAACAGTATCAAATTGAAGGATAGAGTGTCAGTTATGTATAATGATAAGATTGCCTTTAAACACTCAATTTTCTAAATTTTCAGTTATTTCATTATTGAATTCAGAGATATCATTGTCTAGCTCAGTTTCGTTTAAATAGTATCTGTGCAACCAAATCGACGATAATTGCTAGAGATTAAGTGTCCCCAACTGAGCAAGCCATAGGCGACAGCGGCAAGGAACCAAAACTCCCTCTGTGACAGAATGGAGAAGAAAAAACCTTGGGAGAAACCAGGCTCAGTCGGGGGGCCAGTTCTCCTCTGGCCAGACGAAACCCACAGTTCAGTTCCATCCGCAGCCAAGTCAGATTGTGTAAAGGGCTTATCTGATTCCTGTGGTCTTTTTTTTCTGTCCCGATGGAGCATTTTAATTTATCATTTAATGTATTTGTTATGTTTGTGTTTTATTCATTATTTGAAGTTTTTCATTTATATGATTTATTCATTTGCTATAATTGTAATGTATAGTTTAATGCATTTATTGTTTCCCATTGTATTTTTATAATATATATTTGTTTGTTTATTATAATTTAAATTTATGTCTTAGGGGCTCTCCGCTGATGATCAGGGCTGCAGACATCATCTCTTGGTACTGATCCACCATCTGATCGGATACGGACTGAGAAACAGAATAAGAAAGAAACAGACAAATATTAGCATAGATGCCATTCTTCTTACGATGTAACAAGTACATCGTGTGTTATGGAGAGTGTCCCCGGTTCTGGTTGATCTAATTAATGCAGCCTAACAATCCTTTAAGGGATTTGAATAATAGAAGCGTATTAGTGTGTTATGTGTACGCCAGGATAAAGAGATGTGTCTTTAATTTAGATTTAAACTGATAGAGTGTGTCTGGCCTCCCTAACAGTGTTAGGTAGATTGTTCCAGAGTTTGGGCGCTAAATAGGAAAAGGATCTGCCGGCCGCAGTCGATTTTGATATTCTAGGTATTATCAAACGGCCAGAATTTTGAGAACGCAGTGGACGTCGAGGACTATAATGTGATAAGAGTTTACTCAAGTACTGAGGAGCTAAGCCATTCAGGGCTTCATAAGTAATTAACAAGATTTTAAAATCTATCCGATGTTTGATCGGGTTCTAGTAAAGACTCTAGCTGCTGCATTTTGGACCAACTGTAGTTTGTTGACCAAGCGTGCAGAACAACCACCCAATAAAGCATTACAATAGTCTAACATTGAGGTCATAATGCATGAATTAGTATTTCTGCATTTGACCTTGAGAGCATAGGTCGCAATTTAGATATGTTTTTGAGATGAAAAACACAGTTTTACAGATGCTAGAAACATGACTTTCAAATGAAAGATTGCTATCAAACAGCACACCTGGGTTCCTAACTGATGAAAAAGAATTGACAGAGCAGCCATCAAGTGTTAGATAGTGTACTAGGTTATTACATGTGGGGTTTTTAGTTCCGATAATTAACACCTCTGTTTTTTCCGAATTTAGCAGTAAGAAATTACTCGTCATCCAGTTTTTATATCGACTATGCATTGTGTTAGTTTCTCAATTTGGTGTGTTTCACCGGGCTGCAAAGAAATATAGAGCTGATTATCATCAGTTTAACAGTGAAAGCTAACACCATGTCTCCTGATAAAATCTCCCAAGGGTAACATGTAAAGCGTGAAAAGTAACGGCCCTAGTACTGAGCCTTGAGGTACTCCATACTGCACTTGTGATTGATATGATACCTCTTCATTCACTGCTATGAACTGATGGCGGTCAGATAAGTACGATTTGAACCATGCTAAGGCACTTCCACTAATGCCAAAAAAGTTTTTGGTCCCACTTTATATTAGGTGGCCTTAACTACTATGTACTTACATTTGAATTAATAATTTGGTACAATGTACTTATTGTGTACATACATGTTTTTTACATTGTACTTACATTTTTAAAAATACCTATATGTAATTATATCTGTAATTAATTTCTGTAATTACACTTATAATTACACTGTTGACCCATCCCTTACACCTTAACCCGCCCTTAAACTTACCCACACCATCAAACCTGTCCCTAACCTTACCCGTATCCCACCTCAATAGCAGCAATAGTGTTTTGCAATACAATATGAACAAAATAAGTACATTGTACTTATTTTTTTATATAAGTACATAGTAGTTAAGGCCACCTAATGTAAAGTGTGACCAAGTTTTCTAGTCTATTCAAAAGAATATTGTGGTCAATTGTGTCGAACACAGCACTAAGATCCAGTAGAACTAATAAAGAGATACAACCACGATCAGATGAGAGAAGCAGGTCATTTGTAACTCTAATGAGAGCAGTCTCAGTACTATGATACAGTCTAAATCCTGACTGGAATTCCTCACAGATACCATTTTTCTCTAAGAAGGAATATAATTGTGAGGATACTACCTTTTCTAGTATCTTTGACCGAAAAGGGAGATTTGAGATCGGTCTGTAATTAACTAGATCTTTGGGGTCAAGTTGTGGTTTTTTAATGAGAGGCTTAATAACAGCCAATTTGAAGGTTTTGGGAACATATCCTAATGACAATGATGAATTAATAATAGCCAAAAGAGGATCTATGACTTCTGGAAGCAGCTCTTTTAGTAGTTTAGATGGAATAGGGTCTAACGTACATGTTATTGGTTTAGATTATTTAACAAGTTTGTACAATTCTTCCTCTCCTACAGTAGAGAATGAGTGGAATTGTTCCTCAGGGGATCTATAGTGCAATATCTGATGTGATACTGTAGCTGACGGCTGCATGGTTACAATTTTATCTCTGATAGCATCGATCTTGAAAGTAAAGTAGTTCATAAAGTCATTACTGCTGTGCTGTTGGGAAATGCCAACACCTGTTGATGCTTTATTTTTCATTAATTTAGTCACTGTTTGTTTTCTTCTAGAAGAGACTAAAAGTAATCAGATCTAGCAGTTTTTAATGCTTTTCTGAAGGATAGGGTACTTTCCCACCAAGCTATACGAAATACCTCTAATTTAGTTTTCCTCCAGCTGCGCTCCATTTTCCGGGCTGCTCTCTTTAGGGTGCGAGTGTGCTCATTATACCACGGTGTTGGACTCTTATCCTTAATCTTCCTTAAGCGTAAAGGAGCAACTGCATCTAAAGTGCTAGAAAAGAGGGAGTTCATAGTTCCTGTTACATCATCAAGTTGTTCTGAGCTATTGGATATACTGAGGAACTGAGATAAGTCAGGAAGATTATTTATAAAGCAGTCTTTTGTGGTAGAGGTAACTGTTCTACCATATTTGTAACAAGAAGTTGGCTTTACAGCTTTAGCTACATGGAATATACAGGAGACTAGATAATGATCTGAGATATCATCGCTCTGCTGCAAAATTTCAACCCCACTGACATCAATTCCATGTGAGTATGATTTCGACAATGAGTAGGTCCTGACGTGTTGTTTAACACCAATAGAGTTTAGAATGTCTATAAATGCTGATCCCAACAAATCTTTTTCATTATCAGCATGGATATTAAAATCACCAACAATTAGGACTTTATCTGCAGCCAGCACTAACTCCAATAGAAAATCTGCAAATTCTTCAATAAAGTACGTATGGTGCCCTGGTGGCCTGTATACAGTAGCCAGTACAAACATCACAGCAGATTTATCATTAACACTTGTTTCTTTGATAACGTTATATGAAGCACCATTACTTTGAACGAATTATACTTGAAACCCGACCTCTGAGAAATACTTTACCTTTTGGACGCAATTCATGTTTGTAACAGTAATCTTGGGGTGTAGACTCGTTTAAAGTAATGTAATCATCTGGTTTTAGCCAGGTCTCTGTCAGACAAAGCACATCTAGCTTATGTTCAGTGATCATATCATTTACAAAAAGTGCTTTTGTAGAAAGGGATCTAATATTCAATAAGCCAAGCGTTATCATGTGTTTATCTGTATTATATATTTTTATTTGTTGAACATCAATTAAATTGTTACTATTACTTTGGTTTGGATGTGTCCTGTATTTTCTAGTTGGGGAAAAGACACAGTCTATATAGTGTGATATCTAGGTGAAAGAGTCTCTATGTGCTGATAATTAACTGACTTCTGTGACGCGAGGCGGCTAACAGATGGTCTGTTTAGCCAGTCTGTCTGCTTCCTGACCTGGGCTCCAGTTAGTCAAATACAAACTCTAAGACTATGTGCCATATTTCTAGAGAGAAGAGCGGCACCACCCCAGGAGAGATGAACACCATCTCTTTTCAGCAGGTCAGGTTACATCTGCATATATCACATGTGAATCCCGTGCTGCTGACAGAGACAGATAAACTGTACATGTGGCAAACAGTGCAAACAACAATAGCAGGAGAAGAAGTCATTACTCACCGTGATTGATGAATGATACCAACTTAACTTACCACTGTTGTTTGATGAACTTGTGAAAAACAGAGCGAGAGAGAAAGAAAAGAAAACAATAATAGGCGCGAATAGAAACGTGAGTGACAAACTAACTGGCTAACGTGTTGCACTCACGGTTTTAAAAGCGAACGATCAAATTAGTTAGATTAGTTTGAAAGATAACACCAGAAATATGGTGGGAATTAAGTTATATATTATCACTTTAAACAACAGGGTGTGAAAGTAAGGTAGAGATTCAATAAAAAGTGAAGCTACACGGAGCTACAATCGCGAACCTCTCAGCAGCACAACAGACAGGAACAGACTGAAGCCAAGTGGCATCTGTGCTAATATTAGTCTGTTTCATTCTTATTCCGAGTTGAATGTAGATCCAGTCCATATCCAGATCAGATTGTGGATCAGCACCTAGAGATGACCTCTACAGCCCTGAATGTCAGCGATGACCATGTCAGCTAGATGAGCTCCAGAGACAGATCCCCTCTGATCTCGTTGCCATTGGGACAAGACCACGAGAACCAGACAAGTCCTCTGCTCAGGACTGATTTTGTCTGGCCAGAGGAGAAACCCCCCCCCCCCCCCCCCCCCCACTTGGCTGATTGCACAGACATTATTGGAAGAGAGCTGAACTGGATGATGTCAACACTGAATCACCAATGAACTGGCTTTAACTGGAAAAATTGGTTACACTTCATTTTGATAGTCCACTTTAGACATTCTACTAACAGTAAGTAATTTTGCAACTACATGTCAACTAGCAGTCATTAGAGTGTTAATACACTATCTGCTTAATATCTTCTAACACTTTATTTTGGTGGGTCCACAACATACAACATACTGAATATGATAATATTTGCAAGTATATATCAACTTATTCTACTAACCCTAAACCTACCCTACTGAGAGTTAGTAGACATGTAGTTACAAAGTTACTTATAGTTAGTAGAATGTCTAAAGAGGACTATCGAAATAAAGTGTAACCAAAAAATGATTTGTTAATGTCCTCTTGCATTATTGACTAACTATTTTCCTGTTTGACTCTGTAGAGCCGCTTTGACACAATCAGTATTGTATAAAGATCTATGTAAATAAAGGTGACTTGATATGATTTGTTTTGATATACTGTAACACCTGGTTCATTTTTTTTTTTTTTTTTTTTTTTTTTACTCCTGCCTCATTTTAAAGATGTAATTGTGAGTAGTTGTAATATTTGTAAATGTTTGTTTGCTAACATTTTGTTTAGCTTGTTTAGTTTTTTCTTAGTTCATTAAACAAAGTTTAAACTGAATATTGCAGTTGTATTACAAATGTAATGTTTGTCAGGTGGAGGTTTAAAGGGATAGTTCACCCACAAATGAAAATTTGCTGTTAATTTACTGACCCTAAAGCCATCCAAGATGTAGGTGACTTTTTTTCTTCATTCCTGTATGTCTAGTTTGTATGAAAAATGTTATAATTGACATAACTTGCTGTAGTCTTCTAAATGTTTGACCAATTAAAACATTTTAATTGAATGGACTATAAAACTGGTTCACTAAAGGTTAAGCCAACTAAAAAATAACAATTTAGATAACACTTTGAAGTCAGAAATTGACTGAACGTAAAATTTCTGTGGAACTAGTTGCTAAATAATAATTAGTTGAAACTGCTTGAAATTTTTTACATAGTGTGATGGTCTGAGGATGCTTTGCAGCTTCAGGTCCTGGATGACCAATATAACCATGAATTCTGCACTCTATCAGAAAATCCTGAAGGAGAATGTCCGGCCATCAGTTTGTGACCTCAAGCTCAAGCGAACTTGGGTTATGAAGCAGGACAGTGATCCCAAACACACCAGCAAGTCCACCTCTGAATGGCTCAAGAAAAACAAAATTAAGGTTTTGGAGTGGCCAAGGCAAAGTCCGGACTTAAATCCGATTAAGATGCTATGGCATGACCTTAAACAGTCCTTTCATGATTGAAAACCCTCCAATGTGGCTGAATTAAAACAATTCTGCAAAGAAGAGTGGGCCAAAATTCCTCCACAGCGATGTGAAAGACTCATTGCCTGTTATCGCAAATGCTTGATTGCAGTTATTGCTGCAAAGGGTGGCACAACCAGTTATTAGATTTAGGGGGCAATTACTTTTTCACATAGGGCCAGGCGGGTTAGGTGAGCATTTTTCCCTTAATAAATAAAATCATTATTTCAAAACTGCATTTTGTATTTACTCTGGTAATCTTTGTGTGTAAAATTTGTTTGATGATCTGAATCATTCAAGTGTCACAAATATGCAAAAAAAAAAAAAAAAAAAACCTTTTTCACATCACTGTATCTCAAGTTTATTTTTCATTCTCCTTTCATATTTTCACACGTGAACCAGATGACTCCTCTACACAATCTGACTTTGCTACAGTTGGAATTCAACTGCTGTTTCGTCTGGTCAGAGGAGAACTGGCCCCCCGACTGAGCCTGGTTTCTCCCAAGGTTTTTCTCCATTCTGTCACTGATGGAGTTTTGGTTCCTTGCCGCTGTCGCCTCTGGCTTGCTTAGTTGGAAACACTTCATTTCCAGCGATATCGTCGACTTGATTGCACAGATACTATTTAAACTGAACTGAGCTGGACGATGACATCACTAAATTCAATAATGAAATTCCTTTAACTGAAAATTGAGTGTTTAATATTGTCCTTTTACATTACTGACACACTATTTTCCTATTTTGATATTGTGAAGTTGGTTTGACACAATCTGTATTGTTAAAAGAACTATATAAATAAAGCTGACTTGACTTGACTTGACTCTTTATAAATGAACTAAACAAATAAGGACTTTTATTCAAGTTTGTTCTGATATAAAAAGTTATCCTGATTGTAAATTTTACATAATATGTACACACAAAAAAAGACAAACAATAGGATACAAACGTATTTATATTCACCCCCCCCACACACACACACAAAACAAATACTTCTAATATGCAGAAAGCACCTGTCTTTCTCTGAAAATTGGGTTTGTAGGGCTGAACGAATATTGATGCAACTCTTCTCTGCTCTAGTACAACAGTAACCTATTTAAAAAGTATACAGGTGAATTAAAAATGGGAGAATGCTCCTCATCATCACAGAATGCTAATATGCTGTAAAGCATTTATCAACATGCTGATTGAAGACGATTGAAACAATGCAGGCTTAGGATGGTTCTTTCAGGATGGTTCTTTCTGAGTAGAGATAGTCAAATATTCTAATGCACAATCTATCTTCCAATGCATTAAAACTGACACAAACATTTGCATACTGTCAATGCAAATGATATTTTTAAGGATATGGTTATATGTAAATATAGTTTGACCCACTTTCTTCTCCGTGACCAGCGAGTGTCAGGATTGTTTTTGTAAATCCTCATGCATTTGACCAGCCACAAAAGACCTCTTCCTCTCTGCCTATTGACCTAATTCTTAAACATTAGCTACAGATTTAAACTCTACCAGTTGAAATCCAAAAAGAAAAAAAATAATTTTTTACTAGTGCTGATTCTAAACATAAACTCACAAAGTTCGGTGTAATTATGCAGCTATCAGATCAGAAGCAAATCTGCTGCTCTTCGTATCCCTTTTCCATTGTGTCCTCTCACATTTGTATGTAACTTGCAAGTTTATTCTGCAATATTAAAATAGGAGATCAGAAAAAGCCCATACATACTGTATACTGTATCTGCCCATGTGTGTCCTGGAGTAACCAGGATTTTTCTGCTTTTCTATAAGCGCCACCTACTTTCAGAGAATGAATCTGCATTTCAGCATTCAGCCCGCCTGTTTTTTTTTATGCATTGGTCTGAAAATCGCAATTGTATGTGAAAATCTGACCAAATTTTCAGGTTGATCATTCATGTTTTTGTCAACAGGCCTATAACAAACAAACAAACAAACAAACAAACAAACAAACACATGAGTATGCTTTCAGCAAACAGCAGAAGAATCTTTGAAGAAATGTTAAGTATTACGCAAATTCTGTCTGAAAGTGAGGTGTGCTGGGTTGTCAGCCACAGTAGACTGCTTGAAGAGAGGCTGTGTGTTATTGATAACCAGGCTTGTGTTTTTAAACCCACCCTGAACAATAGCTGCTTGCCCTGCTGTGCCCCACTGCACAACAATATCTGCTCTCAGCACACATCATAAACAATCACACCACAACAAAAGCCTTGCTGCCTGTGTGTGTTGGCAGCTCTGTGCAGCTCTACACTGCCAAAGTGTTTTTATACCAACATTCTTAAACTTATATTCAGTTTATTTAAATCTGCTTAAAATGCTAAGCTAAATGTACAAACTGAAAAAAAAAAAATAGCAATTTGAGTGAAGACGGTAGTTTTCACATTTTCTAAAGAAAATCTGAACGGTGCTTGTCTGCGCAAAAAAAAATAAAACATGCCACCAAAGGCTGTGTTGGGTAGTTATAGTTTCTTACATCTGGTCCAAAGTATTAAAGCTTTAACTAGAATATATATCACCCCTTAGTGTTCACACAATCAATATTTGACTATTTTCCCAATCCTATGATGTTAAAGGAAAAGAAGGATATTAACCATAGAAGAAAATTATACCATCCTTTACTTTCTTTTATCTCCCATGTACTTTCTCAGAAAATGCACAAAAAAAAAAAAAAATATATATATATATATATATATATATATATATATATATAAAAATAAAAGCATTTATATATAATGCTTATATAGACTGATTTGGAGCTGGGCAGGATATGTCCTAGCATGTCTCACTGTCGCTAGAGGTCTGAGGGCATTCATCAGCCGCAAACATTTATTTTACTGGCAGGCCAGACTGTGCAGCTAAATGGCATCGTTACAACGCACTTCCGTGATGTGTTGACAGGTCCGTATGCTAATTTTAATGGATACCGAAAGGCTGCAATGTGTACCACGTCGCCCAACGCGGAGCCGAGTGTGAGCACACTAATGTAAGTGCAGTAAATTGAAATTAGCTCATTATAGACTGAATGTGCTGTTTCCAGTGGTTAAACTGAATTATTTTCCTCAAGGACTCCATTAGGAACACTAATTTGTGACTAGGATTAGGATTGTATTGTCCAAGTATTCTTATTTTTAATGGTGGTCAGATAAAATGAGACTCTGTACAAAAAGCCAAAACTGAGTTACATTTGAGACTTGCTAAATGTGAATATGATGTTGCTTCTGCGATTTGTAACAGTTTTCAGAGATTTGGGGTATATCTTAGTATATATGGTTATAGAAGAGACACACATGAGATTAATACAACCTTTTTCTCAAGACAAATATGTAAGGAGCTGGAAACTTCAGTAAAGGTCTCCATTTGCTCTGATTTAATATCATTGCTGTTTAACACAAACACTTTATATAATAAAACTGTATATACATTTGTTTTTTGTTTGTATAGCTGGATAAAGTAATTTTACAAGGTTCTCCACACAATGTATGTCCTCATGTATGTTTGTCCAAGCGTGTGCGCATGCCTTTAGGACTGACACCAGCATCTCAAACACGCTGTGACCAGCCCATCCTTCCTAGTGAGAAGAGCCTGTGGACAGGCTGGTAGGGTTTAAGTGACTGGGCCCAAACCCAGACTGTGTGGCGACTGCACTGGAGTGTAAATGCCAGGTGCTGCTGGTGGCATACAGGACTGAAGCCATGAGCGCATCTCTTACTTAAGTTTTTATATTTTTTATTTCATTTAGACATGTACAAATGTACCCAATGTAAAAGTATGTTATGATTTATAAGTTCTCATTAATGTTGATATAGTTGCTACAGCAAATGGGTAACACTTTAGAATACTGTTCAATCATTAATGAATAACTACACAAGAACACAAGTAATGCAATATTAGCACTCTAGTAACTACTAGTAACTAACAGGCAACTCTGATTAATGAATTAGTAAGTAATACTGCTTAGTCGAATGTGGTAGTTCACTATTAGTTAATCAGTAACTATTATTTTTTTCATACCTCCCCAATAACTACTGTATACAGGTTGATAATTAATATGAATAATACATAATGAATAATTCATTCTAAAGTAAAGGTTATGGTAACCCACTAATAATGACTCAAGTATTACCAAATTCTTCAGAAGGAATTACTCATTATTTGGATCAGTATTTTAAAGTGAAGATCATGCTAACTCCCTAGTAATGACTGAAATCATTGTAAGCTTTTGAGGTTTTTGTAAAGTATTGAATAGTAATTATTCAGGTGTTACTACATCCTTCTAAAGGAATTAGTCATTTTTTTGGATCAGTATTCTAAAGTGAAGATCGTGATAACTCCCTAGTAATTACTGAAGTCATTGTAAACTTTTGAGGTTTTTGTAAGGTCCTGCTTAGTAATTCATTTAGCTAGATTTGGTAACACTTAAATCATTACTAGTGGGTTACCGTGATCTTCACTTTAGAATACTGATCCAAATAATTAGTAGTTTCTTCAGAAGGATGCAGTAACACTTGAGTCATTACTATCCAAAACCTTAAATATATCTCAAAAGCTCACAATCACATCAGTCAATATTAGGAAGTTATGAAGATTTTGACTTTAGAATACTGATCCAAGTAATTAGTAGTTCATTTAGAAGGATTTGGAGTCATTACTAGTGGCTTTCCATGATCTTCATTTTAGAATTAATTATTAATTACGCATAATTCACATTAATTATGAACCTGTATAAAGTAGTTCTTAGGAGTTCTCAGGATATATGAAAAAAAAAAAAAAGTAGTTATTGGTTAGCTAACAGTGAACTACCAGTTTCAATTTAGCGCTATTACTTAATAAATCATTAATCAGTTTCTTGTTAGTTAATAGTAGTTACTACAATGTTAATAGTGCATTAGTTATTTGTCCCTGTGTAGTTATTCATTAACGACGGAACAGTATTCTAAAGTATTACCGCAAATGTTCTACAGTAAATGTTGTAAATCTTCTTAAAACTACAGTATGGAACATTTGGTTAAAAATCTATTAAATACAAAAACAAACTTCACGGATTGACAGCAGTAATATTATAATAACAAGTCTTGGGTCAAATTTTATGTGAAATGTCATCTTGACATCATTTGTCTTTGGGTCATTTTCTCTGGTGGTCCAAAAATTGAAACGAAGAAAATATGATTTTTAATTTTCCTTATTTTATTTTGGGTCTTGGTATCTGTATTGCAAAACCATTTTTTTTTTTCTTTTCTTTTTTTTTTAACAATTAGTTTAACCTCAACAGGTGCTCTCAACAAATTTTGGGTTAAACAGATGTCTACAGAAATCTCAGCTCAATAGTGTCCTAGCTCTTTGAAACAAAAACTGATCTCTAGTGCACATTACATGTACAATCTGGGTACATGTACAAGTACAAGTACACATCCGGGCTTAGGTTCTATGCCTATAAAGAACAAGAATAAGGAAAATTGGGGAAAATTAAAAATGCAAGCTACCTCCAGTGAACCACTTTATAGATGGACTGACCTCACTGGAGCACCTAACCCACCCCTACCCTAAACCAACCCACTTCTGAACAATATAAAACGCACATATAAGTGCAGTCACAGGTATTTATTGCAAAAACTGACCATAAGCAAGCAGTATAAAAGCATTACAAACAAGTCGTGTTGCATTCCAAGTCTTCTGAAGCCATACGAAGTCTTTATTCGAAGAAGAGAGTAAAACACAAGGTTTTAATCGCTGAAAATGATCCCGCTCCGTTAACGCGCTCACATCTCATTCAAAAAGATACTCCCGTCCCTTAGCATGACGCAATCGGTCACGAGACATACAAGAGCCAATAGCCTGTCACCATAGCGTGATGCAATCGGTCACGAGACACGCAAGAGCCAATGGCATTTCACAACCAAAGGTATCACTTCTGTGAGCCCATCACGGACTTTTCGGCGATTCAGTGATGCCACCACAGATTCGAGTTAAGGGTCCGTGGTCATTACACGGAATTCTGTGAGACCAGGTTGGTGAAATCGCGTTATGGCACCGATAATATACGCCGACTTTTAAATGTTATTAATTTTGTTCAAAGTGAAAGTCACCCTGCACTTGTCCTCTCCCTTGATGCTGAAAAAGCTTTTGACAGAGTCGAATGGGACTTTTTGTTTGCCACTCTTGGAAAATTTAACCTAGGGAATAATTTTATTAGGTGGATTCAGTTGCTTTACTCTGATCCTAGGGCCACAGTAATTGCGAATGGTCTCACTTCGACTCCGTTCTGCATAGGGAGAGGTACAAGGCGGGGTTGCCCTCTTTCACCTTTGCTTTTCGTTCTAGTCATTGAACCCTTAGCAGAACTCATTAGACAGAGCAGAAATTTCCATGGCATTATAGTGGGAGGAGAAGATCATGGAGCATCACTTTACGCTGATGATGTACTTATATTTATGTCTAAACCAGAGCAATGTATTTCTTATTACAGACAGTAGTCTTTCTGGTTATAAAATAAATCTTTCCAAATCCACTGCACTACCTTTAAATGTCTCTTCTTTAGAACATCTAAAATTAATTTCCACTTTCCAATTATCAGAAAATGGCTTCAGATATCTAGGCATTTTTGTCACAGCTTCACTTAACGATCTTATAAATAATAATTATATTTCTCTTATAGAGAAAATCAAGCCTAACTTGAAAACAAGGTGCTTACTCCCAATCTCATTTTTAGGGAGAGTAATAAAAAAAATTATGTACTTCCCAAGCTTTTATATTTATTATATTTATATATCAATAGTTATTTAGCAAATTCATTTTTCAAAGATCTGAATAAACATCTCTCAAAGTTTATCTGGAATAATACAAGGCTATGTATCAAATTTTTAAAATTAATGAAGCCAAAAGATAAGGGTGGGATAGCTCTGCCAAATCTTCTGGGCAGCCCGGATAAAAAATATGATCAATTGTTGTAGTGAGAGGACCGATTCTGTTTGGTATAAGATGGAAGAAACAGCTTGTGCCCCATTACCAATTAGATTTTTGGCATTTGTTAAGAACTAATGGTTTCGGAACATTTTACCATATCAAACACTCTTCGAGCCTGGAGGGATATTAAGACATACTTAGGAATTTCTGTCTCTTTTTCCTTGTCTTCCCCACTTTCTTTTAACCCTGATTTGCCTTTAACGTTGGAGAAGATTGGTCTTTTAGCATGGCTGAAACTGTGAATCTCTCAAATATCTTGTTTATTTTAAGAAGGCACCCTAAAGTCTTTTCAGTAGATTGTAGAGCAATATAAAGTTCCAAAGTCCAATTTTTACAAATACCTTCAATTGCAAATTTTTTTTTAAAACCAAAGATAGACAAAGAAGTGTTGAGAACTGAAACAACAGGGACTGAAGACCTTTTATTGAATCCAATTTGTTTAAAGGGATTAATATCAAGGGCATATGACATCTTGTCTAGTAATTGCACTTCTGCCTTTGTGGGACTGAAGGGTGATTGGGAGAAGGATATTGGTCAAGCCATTGAAGAGAATGACTGGGCTATCATTTTTGATAAAATGTATCCGAAATGTCCTTCTCTAGGGATCCATGAGCTCAACTTTAAAATTTTTAATTCATTATTTGACAGGGACAATAGACAGTCAGAAAACTGCCCCAGAATTAGATACAGAGCTAAATTTAGTCTGCTAATAGGACATATCTTACACTGATGCATATTAAGATGATGTTTATCAATGCCACAGGCCTATCTTTCAAGTGTAAAAAAGATAAAGGCACATTCATTCATTTGTTTTTTGGTACTCTGACAAAATGTTGCCATATTGGAAGAAAATACATAGGGTAATGAAAGATCTTCTTGAACTAAACTTTGATGACCCCAGCTTTATATTTGCTGAATGTGAAAAGTTTGTTTAAAAAAGATGCAATACAGTTATTTATTTTCCTGGTATATTTAGCTAAAAAATGCATTTTGTTACTTTGGTCTGCATCACAGGCTCCATCTTTCAAAATGTGGATATCACAGATTGATACGTGGTTGCCACTTGAAAAGCTCACTTATGATAAACATAAATCTGACAAATTCTGGCTGATATGGTCTTCCCTTTGGGGATACATAAAAGAGCTCTCTTGATGTACATACAGGACTGTTTTTTAATTTCCTTTCATTTTTGTATAATTCTTATTTGAAGAATGTTCTAAAATGGTGTCTTTTTTATTTTATTTATAATTTGTTTTTCTTTGCTTTTTTTCCATCCATTTTCACTTCTTATCTTTAGGGTTTTGTACATTCTGTAATATGAATGTATGATGTGATACTGATAATGTTATTTGATTTTGTGGGCAAACAATTTAAAAGAAAAAAATGTAACTTTTAATATTATTTTGAAGACAATGTACACAGTGATTTTCAGAATATTTCCTCCTGTCTCTGAAAATGTACCGACTGACACTACTTTTAAATACAGTTTCAATAACTAGGCAACAACAGCACATACTATATATATATATATATATATATATATATATATATATATATATATATATATATATATATATATATTAGAGCTGAAACGATTCCTCGAGTAATTCGAGTAACTCAAATACAAAAAATCATAGAGGCAAACTCTTGTGCTTCGAAGAGTCATTTTAGTCTATTTACTAGGGATGCACTGAATTTTCGGCCGCGCAGCACAGCAGTGTTCAGGTTTCACTCTCATCACTGCGCCGCGTGACGCTCCGTTCAATATTCCGCTCTATCAATGTGCATTCTGCTCATTTACCGCTCATGCTCACCGGAAAAGCTAAGTCCGCTCAAATAACGAGTGATAAGAAATTTCTATGTAGTATACTTGTTCCTGTTTGCAGTAGCGTTCCTGTGCTGTGAGTCATGCTGTGGGCAACGCTGGTAAAATCTCCTTCACTGATCTGCTCCCCGCTGCTCTGCTCACATGCTCTGATAATAGTAGCTTTGCAAGGGTTTTTATATTTTTACACGTTTACTTAATATTTCTGTACACAGAATCATCATTTCTATTAATTTCCCACTGATTTACGCGATCTGACATTAACTCATATTACGCGATCATATCTCTGTATCTCAGAGACGCCCGTTTTCCTTTACCACACGCGCACACACACACACACAAGCGCGCGTGAGGCTAGCAGTGATTTCAGCGTCTGCCTTCTCACTGAGGACTTAAACACACTAACAGCATCTGCAGAACTGCTCTGAGAGTTACTTCATGAGCGTTTCACCGTTTCATTTGGGTAAAACTAGCCTCTTATCATATTCACACTGAAATTTAAAGGTACCCATGGCAAAATAAAAGTTCGGTTTAATTTGAAGACATTGCAGCAGAAATATAATGTACATACTACTACTACTAAAATTATTAAAACTGAATTTTTTTTAAGGAATGCTCACGCAACATTTCTTCCATGTTTTAATTTTAATAGTAAATCCCCTTTGTTTGCCAAAAAGTTTAATTTTCAATAATTTTAAGATAAATAAAATGAATGTTTTATGCCTTCATTTGATAATTTCACAGAATTTCTGAGGAAAAATAAAACATTTCATGAGGCTATTTTAAGAATAAATAACAATAAAACATTAGATGAGAGAAAATAAATTTTCATTTTCTTTAATCATAGCTATAATTATAATAACACCTAAAATATGTTGCATGCAGGGACGTGCACAGGGGGGTTGCTCAGGTTGCCCGGGCAACTGCCCATATACCCTTCTCGACTCACGTTGCCCTTCCGAGGTGGAAAAAAATTTATAAAAAAATCGTACAATGGATGCAGAATTTCACGTAAGCCTAGATAAAAAAAAAAAAAAAAAAAAAAAAAAACGCAAAGCCTCATTCACTTCCATATTCAGGAAAGTGAAAGTCAGTAGGGAAACTCTGTTTACGTGGCTGCAGCGCTGCACGCGACCGGCACCTGAGCTGAGCCTGCATGAGCGGCACGAGGAGATTGTCGCGGTTGTCGGGTGAGACGACTTAACGTTGTCGGAAAGGTATAACAAACGGACGATCATCATCAAGTTTTATGAAATGGGGGGGGGGGGGGGGGGGGGGGGTGTTGGTAGGCGAGTGCCCTTTTTTTAGGTCAGAGCAGCTGCCCCTCAAAATTCCTGTGCACGTCCCTGGTTGCATGTAAAAAGTGTTTGTTTCATCCACTTGAAGGGTGGGTACATTGTGTGCCCATGACCACTTCCGCCGCATTTTGAGAAAGGAAAAACCCTGTTTGCAGGACTATACATTATTTGGATAATTAGTCAAAAACAACATAACAACAACAGTTGTGTCTGATTCTGTTGCATAGAACTGAATAAAAAATAATACATTGATATTTAATATTTATATATTTTCTGTCCAATTTTCTTTCAATAGAAGTCTGTTTATTTTATTGGCTTGTGTTTTTTTTTAATTCTGTGTCATTAAAATTGAGTTAAATTAAAAAGTCTTACAAAACAACTTTATATTATTGAATAAAATACATAATTATTAGCAGTTTCGGTTTTCGACCAAGCACATCCAGAATTCTCGGTTTCGGCCCAGAATTTTCATTTTGGTGCATGTAACTGCATAGAGTGCACTGTGTTTGCAACCACATGCTCCTTTAAATGATTACACACACACACACCAGTGTGCAGAGAGACATTTAAGAGGGTTTATTCTCCAAATAACTTTAAATTCATGTTGCTGAAAAATGTGTTAATAAATGTTGTGTGTATGGACTCTTGTTTTTGTTCCACGTTAGCTTCCTGTCCACTAATGTTTGCCTCTTACAAAAGCCACAAAGCCTTCTAACAAGACAGTAAAGGCTCATGTCATGCCTGAGCTGTACTTAGGCTGAAATTTGAAAGTTAAGTTGCACATTGTTTAGGTTTTATTATTATTTTTTTATTACTATTATTTTGATTTATGTCTTAGTTTTAGGTGAAATTGATTGATTTTTATATGTTTATATAATTGTATTTTGAATGTAATATGGCAATTAAATGTACTAAATGGGTTTAGTTTTATTAATATATACAATTTCAGCAATAAAAATGTAAATTTTTCTAAAAAGGAAACAAATTACTTGTTCATTTTAAGAGACCTGTCTTATTTCTCTTATATATTTAGTATTGCTCTTTAATAAAGAAAAAGTTATTCTTATCTGATTACTCGATTAATCAATATAATTTTTTGGTAGAATACTCGATTACTAAAATATTCGATAGCTACAGCCGTAGTATATATTAACATGCTGTCTAATAAATATATATGAAAACAGAGAAGTATGAAAAAAAAGAAAATGAATGAATGAAGAGATCCTGAATGAAGTACAGCACAGTCAGACCCACAATGATTTATTTTTACAAAATAAAACAAAACAACAAACACAACAAAACAAAAAACTAGATTATATAACTTAGTTAAAAATAAAAAGGCTAAATAATATAATTTTTTACTTAGCTACCAAAAAAAAAAAAAAAAAAAAAAAAAAAAAATGCAGTGCAGGAATTCAAATGAAATATTTTGAAATGCTTAATTTACATGAACCATGTACAAAATCTATTGGGTCAGTTGGAATCGATGATCACTGTAGCACTGTATCAAATTTTATCACGTTACTAGAAACAGCTTTTTATAAACAACTCAGCCAGAGAAAGAGAGGGTTCAAAAAATGGGAGAGGAATTCAAGATTATCTTTGCGTCTCTCTTCTTGGCTCAGGTGCCAGACACAGAGTGACAGGTCTTTCAGATGAATGACAGGTGTCCTTTGAAATGCCGGTGAGGTGGCGTCTGTTCCAACTGTTGAAATGCATATTTGCCACTCTTATCATAACGGCACGGATGGCTCCGATAGGTGCTGTTAACATTGCAAATGGCTCTGGAATTATTCATTGTCAGCTGGGCTGAGGTGAAGTTAGATTATTCTCCTCATACAATAGCGGGTCGTTTAATGATTTCTCTCCACCTTGGCAGCGGCGGTGTGCCGACTTCAGGTGTTAGCGTGAACGTGGGTGACATGGGTCTGGCCAAGTGTTAGAGCAAGATCATAACGTCTGAGCCCCATTTTAATTTCTAATACATTAATCTTTCCTGCGCAGATCCTCTATGAATATTCTGTGGACTCTTGTTTGTCGGGGAGTCTGTCTCTTTCATCCATTCAGGTGCTTTCATTCTCTGTGAAAGCCAGTTAAATAGGCCCGATCAGTCAATGACAACGGTGGCACAATAGCTCCCGCTAACACGCTTCTTTTTTCCTTTCAAGCTGCTGATAGACAACTCTGACACTTGGTCTCTAGGGACGTTTGGGAGCAGAGTCAGCTCTCTGGGTCCTTGAGAGACTTTCTTTATTTTATCACATCCATAAAGGATTGTCACAGGTGAATGTATCTGCAGTTCTGAGACCGCCAGTCCTTCTGACCCACCCCGCCACTACCCTCAACACGTGCTACACCTCCACATTGTATTACTAATGGATTAAGATGGCTGAGCTAGTGTTAAGAACAAGCATGCCCCATGGATCAAATTTTTTATGCACCTTTTGTTTTCAGACAGTAATTAGCATTGTCTTGAGTTCATTAGAGTGATGCTCTGTAATGTTTTTAATGAGTGGAGGTGGACAACCTACAGTGATTCCAGCTTTGTACTGGGTGACCTTACAACAGTGTCCGGTTCTCAGATCAGAAAGAAAGGGATGGACGAAGGAAATGTTAGCATTCATTCAGTCAAAACCTTCCGGAAGTCCCAAAGCTTTAAAAAAAAAAATCCAACTTGCAAAAATGTTCTTCTAAAAAATGCAGAAAAGTAGCTTGAACAAATAATTTTTAAAATATTTTAAATCCTTTTTTAGTAGTCTTTTTTCTTTTCTTTTGTGAGCTGAACAAGAACACTTCAAACATTTTTCAAATATCATTTCATCAGCTCAAGTATTTGATTAAAACTGTTCAAATGTTGTCCCATCGTTCCACACAGTGGATTGTAATATTAATATTGTAAATTAATATTGTAATATTATAATACTTGTAATATTAACAAAACTTTTGACAGCCATGCTGCATGGCGGCTATTATTAAAAATGTCAATTGCTTTACTGTACTGCTGCTAAAGCTACTGCTGTTGCCACTGTTAGTATCGCCACGCTAGTTGGACATGAAAAAAAAGCACAACAAATGAGCTTTGAAACATTGTCCCTTTCAACGGTGAGAACTTGGGAAGGGCTTTGAGCTTTAGGAAGTCATATATCTCAGAGATAACACTTTTGCTGAATTAACATTTGTTGATCATCACCGTGTTTGATGTTTGTGTGTTAAGGTATATGCGCATCTCATTGTCACTGTTGTATTTAATTTATTTGTCTGTGTGATATGTGATATGTGTTTAAGTGTTTAAAAGTATTAACATTTTAGGATGTCTTTGAAGTAGTATGATTGTTGGCAATGATTTTACACCATGGTATAGGCCTATATCAAAATATTATAGTATTATTATTTGATATTATACTGCCTTTGATATTTGATTCCTTCTCTCTTCTCTTAAGTTGATACAGTCTCTCCTCTGCATTGTGAGCATGTAAAGACATCACAGTATGTTTTAAATATACTGGGAGCAGCTGCCTCTCATGTACCCTTAACTCAAGCTATATATGGCACCCTTTGCTGAGACCTGCCAACTTATTTAAATATTTTACATGGATCTTGATATGATGACATTCATAATTATGATATCTGATTTGGACCAGAGCAGTGCAGTACTCTACAGAGGTAACACAGGGGAATAGAGTGATATTTTAATGTGCTGCAGACAGACTTCTCCCTGAAGGTACATCTAACATGACACCAGCTGTGGCTGAATTGGGATTTATACTTCCTGTTTTCGATTAATATGGAGATGAATACAGGTGTTCTGTGTCGTAAAATTAGCTTATCTCACACAAATTGAAGTTATGACCCAGGAGAACAGGAAAAGAGGAATATTAGATGAAAAAAAAGTAAAAACAGCAGGATTTAACAAGGGAATGATAGCATTCCGTCATGACTGTCTTGTCCCAGAGTGCCGTTTGGCATGGGGCTCCTGTTTGTGACTGTGGAGAGGAAGGTTGGCATGAGCCCCGCCACGCTAGTTGGACACGAAGAAAAAGCACAACAAATGAGCTTTGAAACATTGTCCCTTTCAAGGGTGAGGACTTGGGAAGGGCTTCAAGCTTTAGGAAGTCATCCAAAAACACCCGTGTCCCTAGAGGGCAGAGGGTTGAGGTGCTGGTGTGTGTGTTTTTGGTTTGTCTTTGTCTGTGAGCTGGAGCAACTGCACAGGGAAAGTGCACACATACACTATCATTTAAACATTTTGTGTCAGAATAAAATATTAAAATAACAATTAAAATATGAATTGTTAATATTAATTGCACATTATTTCTATTTTAAATTAATTCTTCAAAGAATACTGCATGGGGAAAACACTTCTGCAACCCTTTTCAAATAAAATTATTAATAAGAAAGTTTATTATTAATACGTTTTTTTTTTTTTTTTGAGTATCGAAATTTATCACAAAAAAAAGCATTTACGAGTATTTTTATCAACAGAGCACAACAAATCATTTTGGACCCTCCAAAAGCCTTAATCAAACATTGTTTTTCTTCATCTTGTACAATTAAATGTAATGCCATTCAAGAAAAAGGCTAATGTAATGCGTTTTTACAGTTAGACCGTTTTTAGGATATTTTTGTCGAGTTAGTTGATAAATGTCCAGACCTCCGTAAACGTTTCCTGTTCAAAAATAAAATTTGAAAACATTATGAAAAATTGTTTAAAATCATGTCGCTGAATAAATTCATGTGGCTGACTCGCAGCAGCTTGGCGCAAGTGCAGCCTCCACTCCGCCATGTTGTCAGATCTAGTTATTGTAAGCGTCGCTGGACTTGTTTTAATACTTAATGTAACAGAGTTAAAGTAATTAGGGCATCAATAAAGTGGGAAGATGAAGACTGAGGTTAGAGATTATGTATCCTATTTGCAAAAAAAAAAGAAAAAAAAAAAAGAAAGATTTAAACTTATTTTGGTGAATTTTCAGGGGATTGGTTGGGTTGTTTTTTTGTAGCTGTATCTGGCAACATTGCTTTGATGGGACTGACAGGCAGCAATAAAAAAAGGAGCGTGCGGATAGTTTTGCTGAGGAGACCACATGTGTTAGACAAACGCAATGATCACCATGATATTATCTGTACGAAACGCTGTGTCAAACGCTATCACGGCAGTGCTAGCCATTATTATTGCACAAATCTTAACAACCGCAGACCTCACTAATGTTGTGCTGTTGCAGCAAATGTGGTCGTCTGCCGAATATTTTTTTTTTTCTGTTATTCATTTTGAAGCCATTATCTGTGCCTTTCCGAATAAGTATTCGGCTTTGGGCACATCCCTAGTCTGAAGCAAGTCCAACAACTAGCAGCTTTGAGCAACTTGCAACATTAAAACAAAAGGAACACTTATAAATCCAACGCAGGAAGGAGACTGTCAAATTTGGGGCAAGTAATCAAGACTGATGGTCAAACAGATGGCCATCACATGTGTTCCACGAGAGAAATCACGAGCTTCCTTAGATTGACTTTTCCCCCACATAGAAGATGTGGCACTCACATAGGTCTAAAAGACCCTAAATTACAATTAACTTTAATCAGACTACGCCACCCTGGTGGGGCACTCTCAATAAGGACACAGGTACGTTTTACCAATTGAAGGCAAAGAAATAAAATGTTGTGAGACAGGATTATCAATACAAAAATACACTTTATTATAAGAGCATCAATAAAATTCTCTCTCCCAGGAAACTCCCCACGAGATTAAGATAATTCTCCAGGGCCAGGTTTAGCAGGAACAGGGCAGGCCAGCTGCAACTCGGGAGGTCGTCTGAACCCACCTAAATTCACACCACATCAAACCCCTCACGCCCACACTGTAAAGGAGATCATACCCCCCCCCCCACACACACACACACACACACACGGCACCCTGTGGAGCATACCCCACCGAAGGAAAGCAGCTAGCCTCCTCTGCTCCACATGGAGTCCTCACTGGCTCCTGGAGAAAGAAAATCAGAAACAATTACAAAAGAACAGTACAAAAAATAAAGAATGCAAATGTAATGACTCCAGTACTCCGGCCTCCTAATGGCACAAGATGCAGCGAGAACAGACAGTGCCTGAATGGCACCAGAATTACAAGACAGTAAATTAAAAAAAAGTTGTAAACTCTCTACAATGACCCAGAACAATACATGGCACAAAATGACAAATAAATAAAGTAATTAACACGGTTGTAAAAAGGAACCCAAAATACAAGAGGAAACCCAGAGCGCAATGAGCAAACAAACAAACAAAAAAAAACACTTATACTGGAAAACTAAAAAAGCACAAAGCTATAGCTATCAGTACAAACGACCCGCCAAACAGTGAAGCTGTAAGCAATGACGTACAAAGGTCCGTAATCAACAAAACATTGCCCAAGCAAAACAGCAACGGTGTCACATGTAGTATCTTCAACGAGGGGTCAACTTAGAAATTGTGATGTTCCATTCCCCCCCTTTACCTTTAACATAAAAACCAAAGTGTTAAACTAAATCTACTAAGTCCCATTTGCAGGAAAGAGAAAGAAAACATACTTACGGTTAGGATTGAGCGAAGACCAACGCAAAGCTATATGGTTACTCCAGCAAGTGTCGTCCACCCGCTTTTGTCACCATTACTAAGAGCAACACACAACACCACCGCAAGCGATCGGGAAATTTGATACGATTACAAAACATACCTGCAAGCGAACTCCGCCACAAACTTGCCGCAATGCTGATGCCACCAGCCCCACACTAATCAGACTATAAATAGCCCAGATTAGCTTCGAGCCATTCACAGCAATACAGACAATCGAGTCTTAGCCTAGGGATGGCTGACGCGAAACTAACGTTTCGACACGGTGTCGAGATCCCGAAGCGCAGATGTTTCGAAACACTGCTCCGAAGCGTGATTCAAAACACCCATGTCACGTGACTAAGGCGATTCGAAATGCCATGTCACGTGACTAAAGTGATCGAAGCATCAGGGTGTGTCACTAGTGTTTCAAGATGTGGCATACCTGCCGAATCTGCGTTTGATCGACAGGGTCTGGAACAAATCACACAATCGCACATCTGTCTTAACCTAACTCCCACAAAGTAAAAAAGTGGAGTTAACGCATCTTCACTTCGTGGGTTTTTGTGAGAGGATTTTTTCAAAGGCTGGAGAAATTATATGTAAAAAAAAAAAAAAAAAGAAAAGTAGGCTAAGTCCATCAACAGCAGAACAATTAATATTTTTAAATAAAAATTTTTATATGTAAAAAAAGTGGCTTGATGTACTTTATTGTATATTTTTCATTACTAAAATAACACTTACTTATTCACAAAGAGTTCATTCAGACGTCAGACTGATGTTTCAACACATTACAAGAACAGAACAATAAAAACACACATTTTAATTGTTTTTTATAATTTTGTCAAGATGACTGCATCACCCAGGATTCGAACCCAAGGTGACAGCATTCCAGTCGAGCACACTAACCACTCCCCCAAATCACTTGGTTTAACTCATCAATTTGCTTAACTGTTTCTTTGTTAATGCTGTTTCAGAGCAAAACTTGAAAATGACCACTAGGTGTCACCACAGAGACGGGTGTCGAAATGTTTCGAAGCCTCGACACATTTGCTTCGATTGTTTCAGTGTTTCACGAAGCCTCGCTCTGCCCACCACTATCTTAGCCTACCTGAACGCAAACAGGAATGGAAAGGGGAACGCCAGGAAGAGGAGAACTCAGAATCAACAGGACACCACCACACCCCTCAAAATAAGAGTCCTTAAATAATAGGGCTGCTTACATCTCATTGGTCCACCAATCACATCCAAACTGGACCAAAAGCAGATAAAATACTTACCCTGCTACAAAGACATAGACCAGACTGAAATTCCTTTGTTCATAGAACATGTACCTATGTCCTACACAGAACTTCATCTTTTCCATATGCACCAAAAATCATCTTAAAAGGATTTAAGAGCAACTAATGATTTCTATGCATAACTTCATATTATGTATGTAACCCACACATTAGACTATCATGTTTTAAAGGAACACTCCACTTTTTTTGGAAATAGGCTAGCTGGGGACTACTTTCAGGCGCTGCGTAATATCACTGCGCCTGCCGCGGCCATGTTACGGCAGCAAAGTTCCTTGATTATTACGCCGGAATGAGAGTAGTTCCTAATCATATCAGCCTAGAAAATCGCAACTTTTCATTTTCCGCCGATCTTAGTACACGATATAACTACAGAAGAGTCAAGTTTTAAATAGGACAAATATCGAAACTCTTTGATCGTTTTTGAACGCGATGCTACTGGTCTAATTGGATTCAATGATCTATGCTAAGCTATGCTAAAAGTGCTATCGCCAGATCCGGAGATCGGCTGAATGGATTCAAAAACGGTAAAACTCAACTTATTAACTCTGGGGGAGTTGGAGAATGAGCCTATTTCCAAAAAAAAGTGGAGTGTTCCTTTAATCACATATTATCAGGGCTGGACTGGTAATCAGGCATACGGGGCATTTTCCCGGTGGGCCGACACACTGAAGGGGCTGACAGAATTTATTTATTTTTTTTGCCAAGGACCATCACACAGGGGCTACGAGCAGCTACTGGCCCATTGGTTTGTCTCCTGTATTGACAGCGTAAACCACCCAATCACAATACGCTACAGACAGAGCCATGAAGTGTTTTGCTCCGCCTATATAAAGAATGCTTCACCCCAACTTCTTCCTCGTCGGCTTTTCCCACGTTTTCACAGCAGCTTTATCAAGAACAGGCTTGCTCTGCAGTGAGTGATGCGGCATAAAGAGTCAGGCAGGAGGAGGAGAGGAGAGCAGTTGGATCGGTAAAGTGCTTGATAGGGACTCGCAACAGAGGCAGGCATCTATCCTATGTGCTCGCGCCATTAGTGCAGCAAACACTTTTTAATAAAACGTAAATTTGTCCACCAGTGATTTTTTTGGCCAAGTCATGTCAAGTGTGTTCATAGATGTTTCCATGGGCCAATACGAAAAAAAAATAGATTTAAATTCGAAAAGACACGATATTGTCAGACCTGGCGTTTTTTTTATTATCAAAACCACTAGATGCAATGATACATATCTACACTACTAGTCAAAAGTTATTGAACAGTAAGATTTTGAATTTTTTTTTTAAAGAATTATCTTCTCCTCACCAAGTCTGCATTTATTTTATCCAAAATACAGCAAAAGCAGTAATATTGTGAAATATTTTTACTATTTAATATAACTGCTTTCTATTTGAATATATTTTAAAATGTAATTTATTCCTGTGATCAAAGATGAATTTTCAGGATCATTACTCCAGTCATCAGTGTCACATGATCCTTCAGAAATCATTCTAATATGATGATTTGCTGCTCAAGAAATATTTATTATTATTAATGGATTCTTTGATGAATAGAAAGATCCAAAGATCAGCATTTATCTGAAATAAAAAAGCTTTTGTAACATTATACAATACACCATTTAAAAGATTGGAGTCACTATAATTTTTTTTGGGGGGGGGGGAAGAAATTATGGAAATTAATACTTTTATTTAGCAAGGATGCTTTAAATTGATCAAAAATGACTATAAAGACATTTATAATGTTACAAAAGATTTCGGTAACACTTTATTTTGATGGTCCCTTTTGAACATTCTGTTGACACTAAGTAATGTTGCAACTACATGTCAACAAACTCTTATAAAAATATTATTAGACTGTCTGCTTCATATCTACTAACTCCTCATTGTGTTGGTCTCCCAACATATATTCTACTGACTATAAGTAACTTTGCAAGAACGTGTCAACTTAATCTAACCCTAACCCTACCAGTCAACTAATACACTACTAACACTCTAATGAGAGTCAGTAGAAATATAGGTGCAACATTACTTATAATCAATAGAATGTGTTAAAGGGACCATCAAAATAAAGTGAAACCAACATTTCTATTTCAGATAAATGCTGTTATTCTGAACTTTCTGTTCATCAAATAAACCTGAAAAAAATATACTCAGCTGTTTTCAAGATAATAATAATAATAATAATAATAATAATAATAATAATAATAATAATAATAAATATTACATAAGAAAAAAATATTTTGTTTTTACATGGCTGTAACCACCTAAATCAATGATTAAAAATAGCATTTTGGGCAAATGCAGGTAATTTACCAAAGAAATATGATGATTTTAAACATATCCAAAATGGAGAATAGGCTCACAGACACACAACATACATACATACACACACACTCAAATTAAATGATTAAACTAGTTTATTAATACTCTATAAGCATATTTACACACACACACACACACACACACACACACACACACACACACACACACACACACACACACACACAAACACACAAACACACACAAATAGAAATGAAATGGTTAAACTATCATATCAATAATCATTAAGCCTGCTTACACACAGACACATTCATACATATGGACATACATGCACACACATTTTGTTGCAGATATAGATATTTGAAATAAATGATAGGTGACAATAGTTTTTGCAAGTCTCTTTTTAAGAGCCATGAACAGTTCTGTTTGAGAGCTTAATAAGCCCATCAGTGGTCTTCCGCTGCCATCTAGTGGTTATAAATAGCAATTTCTCATACAACACTTTTGTTTTCAACCTTTATATCTATTATAGTGGCATTTTTTGCCAAATAACACATACTCACACACATGAAAAGGTTAAACTGTTACATTAATCCTCAATAAGTATGCTTACAGAAACAGACACATACATACAAAGACATACATGCACACACATTTTGTTGAAGATATAGATATTTGAAATAAATGATGGCTGACAAAACTTATTGCAAGTCTTCTTTTTTTAAGAGTCTATATTTCTCTGTGATCATAATATGGCAAAATTGTAAAAACTGACATGACAAAATGGTAAACTTGAATTAAATGTGATTTTAAATGTTATAACAGTGATTTTATAATATCTCCATGAGGAAAGCTATAAACAGTTCTGTTTGAGAGCTTATTAAGCCCATTAGTGGTCTTCCGCTGCCATCTAGTGGTTATAAATAGCAATTTCTCATACAACACTGTGTTTTCTGGGTATTCTGGGTATATTTGGCTACACCCTTTTATTAATGACCCCGTTACAGCTAACCAAGCAACAAAATTCAACATATTTTCGATAATTATTGATCTAGAGAGTCCAGAGATTATTACTGCAGTGGTTTGATCAATATTGAGCAAAAAACCAGGGACTAGTTCGCAAAAGTAGATTTTTAACATATTTATGAATAATTAATGAACGATTTGATTGACAGCAGTAGTTCTTGAGGCAAATTTGTTCATTATGAGGAGAACTATCAAATGATATACATATTGTGTGGATTTGTGAAACGCCACGTGATTACAGAGGCAAAAAAACTCGTTAGCGCCACCTAGTGGCCGATTTCTTTCAAAATTCTTACAGACCTTTAGGGCCATGAGTCGAACATGCCCACCGAGTTTCATTCTGATCGACCTCCGTTAACCTTGTTTAATAGGTGTTTAAATTTCATTGGCCGATTGCGGCCATGTTTTTTGAGATACGCAAATGACCTCAAATACACTCGTGCCCCTTTGGACCAAGACGCTGCATACCAATGTTCAAGTCGATCAGACCAACAGTTGCTTAGTGATCACTGTTTTTATATTTTACCAGTCTTATAGCGCCCCCAAGTGGCAGAGCTGCGCAATTTTTCATTATTTGACCAAAGATTGAGCTCATACACATTTGTACCGAGTTTGGTGAAGATATCTCTTTTCATTCCAGAGTTATGCTTCACATTACATTTGGCTAACGTTAGCATAGACGTCTATAATTGACGTACTGCTTCGCACGAAAATCAAAATATCAACTTTTTTTTGATAATTATTGATAGTCAGTTTCCAGGGAATATTTCTGAAGTGGTTTGATTCTGATCAGGTTAAAAACCTAGGACTAGTTCGCATAAGTAAGTCTCAGATATAACTCAATTTTTTAGAAAAAAAAAAAACTATGCATTTTAGAGAAAATCTGGAAAATTTTTGAGTCTACGACAAACGGTGTATGAGCTACGGCAAAAAATGTGTAAAATTTTAGGTTTTTGCGCTATAGCGCCACCATTAGGCCGATTGGGGTGAGACTTTGTATCTGAGTAGCGAGCAATACTACTACGATCTGACCAAGTTTCAGCTCTCTACGCCTTCCGGTTTGGGCTGCACGATCAGTTTTACTGGAGAATAATAATAATTAAAAAAATCCTTACAATTACAAGAGGGTTTCAGCACTTCATGCTTGAACCCCTAATAATAAATGTATTTTGAGCAGTAAATCAGAATATATGAATGATTTCTGAACGAGCATGTGGCTGGAGTAATGATGCTGGAAATTCAGCTTTGATCACAGGAATAAATTACAAAATTAAATAGAAAACAGTTATTTTAAATAGTAAAAATATTTCACAATATTACTGTTTTTGCTGTATTTTGGATCAAATAAATCCAGACTTGGTGAGCAGAAGAGACTTCTTTAAAAAAAAAAATGAAAAATCTTACTGTTCAAAAACTTATGAATGGTAGTGTATATCAATCCATACAATAGTTGTCAGTTATAATCATCAAAATTAAAAGAAATAAACATTTGAAATATATCAGTCTGTGTGTAATGAATGAATATAATATACATGTTTCACTTTTTGAATGGAATTAGTGAAATAAATCAACTTTTTGATGATATTCTAATTATATGACTAGCACCTGTAACCTAAGACATAAACTAGTCTAACAAATGAACACATGCATTCACACATTCACACGTTGCAGAAAGAGAGAAAGTGAGGAAAGGATGAGTTTAAGAGAATGAAAATGTGAAATCCCAAGTTTATAGCAATATGTGCAATTGCATAGACCTGAACAGCCATCAATCACTTCATTAACCCTCATACTGAGTTTCTCAATGAGGCTAAAATTTGTATTAAATGCACCAGCTCAGCAAAAATCTGTAAGTTACTTGCTTGCGTTGCCTTTGTGTTAAGGGATTCCCCTTTGTCATAGTCTTTGCAGAAAGGGGGTTCCCCCGAAGTTGCTGTTTGGCTGACAGTTCAGTGGTCATTTGTAGTGATGTCTTGGGAAGCCAATTGTTGGGCTTTGTCCGAAGATGGTTTCGGAGTCCGTTGCTAGTTGAAGTTTGGTGCAGTCGGAGCTGGACTTTGTGACAAACTTAACTTTTGAACACGAAACTCAACAGCAAGAAAAGAAACTAAAGTTAAAAAATAAAATGAGGTAACGAGACTAGGTGGTTTTTCTTCTCATCGTGATGTTAAGTAGCAGCTGGCATATAGGCCAGAGCACACTCAAAGAGCGCTAAAAAGCAGCATCAAAACATGGTGGCAAAAGCAAACAGAGAAAAGCAGGATTTGATGGTGTCCTGAGTTTTTAAACTCGGCTTTTGGACACACCCGAACTGGTGTGTTGACCAATTAGATATTATAACTAGTTACCTAGCTGGGGACTACTTTCAGGCGCTGCGTAATATCACTGCGCCTGCTGCAGCCATGGTACGGCAGCAAAGTTCCTTGATTTTTACGCCGGAATGAGAGTATAGTTCCTAGCCAAATCGGACTAGAAAATCGCAACTTTTCATTTTCCGCCGATCTTAGTACACGATATAACTACAGAAGAATCAAGTTTTAAATAGGAAATCTATCGAAACTCTTTGATCGTTTTTGAACGCGATGCTACTGGTCTAATTGGATTCAATGATCTATGCTAAGCTATGCTAAAAGTGCTATCGCCAGACCCGGAGATCGGCTGAATGGATTCAAAAACGGTAAAACTCAACTTATTATCTCTGGGAGAGTTGGAGAATGAGCCTATTTCCAAAAAAAAGTGGAGTGTTCCTTTAAACAATAAAAAAAACAATACTCCAATACAATGCATTCTTATTTCAATAAAGATCTTACAACCCCACCAACCGGACTTAGAGTTTTGAGAGACTAAGTCATGTTCTCTATCAGTCTGTTGACAGGTTTCACCATCCTACCCACTCTGGTACGAACTCCCATGTCTCCTTGGGCAGGAGGTGGCTCAATCATTCCAACGGGTAAGACACAACGGTCTTCAGGGAGAATGGTCTCGGAACCCAAATTGCGAGAATCACAACTCAGTCCTTCATCTGGAGTACCTACAGTGCTCTTCTCCTTGGTACAATCATCCATTGACAGTAATTGTTCCTGTCCCAATGACTCAGGAATTACATCCAGTGATGCAGGACAATCAGACCTGCAGGACAACCTCTGCTGAGGATCCTCAGAAGCTGCAGTTTTTTCCACCCAACTAGCAACTCGCTCGAACGTGGAACACAACTCAGCTTCAGGACAAACAACATCATCCATGGATATAATCCTACTGCTAAGGACAGATTCACCACCAATCTCAGATGGTTCAGATTCTCCAAATTCTCCCGATTCCAGGGGCAGGAAATTCACTTGTAACAACAAATTCCGATGAACAGTTTTCTCCTGGCCAGTTCTGGTGTTACGTATGCGGTAAATATGACACTGGGGGTTCAGCGCTACAACCCTATAGGGCGTAGACTCCCACCTGTCTGCCAGTTTTCTCTTCCCCCGTTCACCTTTGTTGGCCAGCAGAACTTGATCACCCAACTCAATGTTACAGCCCTTCGTCTTTTGGTTGTACAACTCGGTCTGACGTTGCTGACTGGCATCAACGTTCCTCTGAGCGATGGTCAGAGCTTCTTTCAGGTCATCCTTCAACCTCCTTACGTATTTGTCATAATCAACAACATCACAGTCTCTCTCAGCGTTGCCAAACATCACATCCACGGGTAACTTCGGGATCCTACCAAACATCAGGTAGAACGGAGCATAGCCTGTGGATTCGTTCGCGGTACAGTTATACACAAAGGTCAGTGTCTGAAGCAACTGTGACCACTTCTCCTTTGACCTTGGTGGGAGTGCTCTGATCATGCTGCCCAAGGTTCTATTGAACCGTTCAACAAGGCCGTTTCCCATGGGATGATAAGCAGTTGTTCGGTATTTTTTCACTCCGGCCACCTGCAGCAACTCTCGGATCAGATGACTCTCAAAATTAGCCCCCTGATCCGAGTGGATCCTGTCAGGTAAGTCATACACGCAAAAATATCAGTCCCACAACTGTCGTGCTACCTGCTTTGCCGACTGGTCACGACACGGGAAGGCGTGAGCCATCCGGGAAAAATGGTCAGTTATGACCAACACATCCACATTGCGGCCTTTGGAGCTTTCCGCAGTCCAAAAATCGATGCATACTAGCTCCATTGGACTTGACGTTTTCACGCTCTTCAGTGGGGCTCTGCCTTCGGGTTCGGGTGTTTTACTGATGACGCAGCGCATGCAACCCTTCACATACCTACGAACGTCATGTTCCAGCCCGACCCAAAAGAACCTTTGTCTTGCTAGGTGCATAGTTCTACTTTGGCCCTGGTGCCCAGCTTCGTCGTGGATGCCTGTCATGACCTGGGTGACTAAGGAAGATGGGACAATGTACTGTAACCGTTTCTTTACCGCCAGGTTATCTTTGTTTACGCGGTACAGTACACCATCAAGTATTTTCAACTTGTCCCATTGCTTCAAGACTCTAAGTACCTTATGTGTCTTGCCAGCGCGCTCATGGCGTGAGGCTCTCTTGCCCCTATTAACGAAAAAAAGGACCCTTGCCAGACAAGGATCATTCTGCTGTCTGTCTCTTAGTTCATCCAATGAAAAGACTGGTAATGGGCACTGCCCAGGAGGCAACAATTGCTGGGTGTCTTGGACAATCCAGGAGATTGCTCTCGATTCAACTCCTGCTTCCCAGTCACTATAACCCTCTAACACTGCAGACACCTCAGCACTTGAAAGTGGACAATGGCTTGGTGTTACACAAAGGGGACCTTCAACGCTCTGGATTCCAGCACTAAGCCTAAATGCATCCTGCACCTGTGTCTCTTTCGAACTGTTCCGCTTCCTCGAGCAATGCACTGTAGGGCTCATTCAACAGTCTCTGACTGACTCGGTCATGGACGAAGGGTTGACGACTTAAAGCATCGGCCACTATGTTCTTACTGCCAGGTATGTACTTGATGCTGAACCGATAGGGCGCCAACTTGGAAACCCATCTCTGCTCACACGCGTCGAGTTTAGGCTTAGTGAGAATGTAAGTTAAGGGATTGTTGTCTGTCCATACGACAAAATCATGGCCTTTCAGCCAGTGGCTGAATTTGTCGCAAACAGATCATTTCAAAGCCAAGAACTCTAGGCGGTGAGCAGGATACTTGGCCTGAGCGCGCGTTAGGGCTTTGCTAGCGAAAGCAATTGGCCGGGCCCTAGTTTCACCCTCTGCGACCTGTGATAGCACAGCGCCCAACCCATCCAGTGATGCGTCAGTGGACAAAATAAATGGGCGGCCAAAATCAGGATGTGTCAGTACAACAGAATTCATCAGAGCAGCTTTAAGCTGCTGGAAGGCCCTACTGTGCTCCTCCTTCCAGTCCTCAGGATTCAACTTCCTGAACGCAGCAGCACCCTTCTCCAGAGTTTTCTTGCCCCTCGGAGCAGCTGTCAAAGCAAACAGGGGTTTTGCGATGGTGGAGCAATTTTGGATGAACCTCTGGTAATAAAACACCATCCCAAGGAATGATTTAATCTTCCTTTGAGACGGGGTTACCCCATCCTCCATCATCAAATCAGACTCTGTCACAGCTCCAATAGCGCTGACTTTGTCTGGGTCGGTCGCTACCCCTGAACTGTCAATGATGTGCCCCAAAAAGCGCACGCTCCTCCGGAGGAAATGACACTTTTTAGGGGCTAACTTTAGCCCATGCTCTCGAAGCCTACTGAACACCATCTCGAGTCTCTTGATGGCTTCACCCTCGTCTGGCACGTACACAAGTAGGTCATCAAGATAACAAAGCAATGTCAAGAAATTTTGATCACCAAAGATGTTGGTCATCAGGCGCATGAAGCTAGCAGGGCTATTGCACAAGCCCTGTGGTAAGCGGTTAAACTCATAAAGACCCATCGGTGTTGTGAAGGCCGTAAGTTTTTTGTCCTCCTCAGCCATTCCGATGTTATAAAAGCCAGAGGTAAGATCCATTGCGCTAAAGACTGCATTCCCGCCATTCCCGCAATCTGCTTGGTGAGGCAAGGGGTGAGCATCCTTGATGGTACGGGCATTAAGCCAGCGGTAATCAACACAGACGCGAAGATCACCACTTTTCTTCCATACCAGGACCAGCGGGGATGCCCACTCACTGCAAGACTTCCGAATGATCTCTTGCTCTTCCATTTCCGAGAGCACTTTCCTCAGTTTCTGATACTGAGCTGGGGAACACGCCGATACGGAAGTCTGAACGGGCGGTAATCCGATAAATTAATCCTGTGAACAAACTCTTTGACCGTACCGCAATCTAGCTTATGTTTAGAAAACACATCTTGGTGTCTCTGGATCAACTGCAACAGCTGGTCTTTCCAGTACGGAGTTGTCTCGCAGGACTCAATGTCAAGATCACTGAGACCAAGCTTCTGCAGCGCATCACGCATGTCAGAGGGAGAACTACCCCCACGGTCTGTGCTGGAGGAGACAGTCTGGCTCTGCACGCTTACAGTCTCTCCACGACTATGTCCGGGTTGTACGTCCAGGTCTTCGACCACTAAAACAGGAGACACATCTGCTATTTTAGCATTACGTCTCAGAGTGACCGGTTTATTGGACGGGTTGATCACTTTGACCGGCACCCATCTGTCACCCGGTAATGTGACTATAGCACGCCCAACAAGAACAGCTTTCTTATGAGTTTGTGCTTTAGACGGCTCAACCAACACAGTGCTTCCTACAGAAATAGTGGAACTGGCTGGGAGTCTGCCCCACACAAGGTGCTCTTGCTGAGGTAATATCGTGACAGCTTGAGTAAGCTTAACGGTTCCGACAACAGTTGGGATACTACCCCCTTCCCATCTATTGTGCCCAGACAACATACTCAAGAACCGCTGAATCTCTGGTTCTCCAGTAGAATTTAGCTGGTTCATCACACGCCAATAGCACTGGGACTGTTTAAGTTGACTGAGAATATACTTGATAACGTTAGTACCAACAATTAACTGATCTTTTTGCCCTGGTACAACCAAGGTAGGCACGATAACCGAATGTCCATACACGCACATCTTTAGCTGGTAGATACACTTGGGTTTGACCTGAACACCACCACAACCAACAAGCAAAACACCGGCATGGGGCTGGTCAGACTCAAGGGTCCCGCATGCATCTATCAGCTTGTGCTCTATCTCCTCATTAATTGTGCATGCCATAGAACCAGTGTCTAGAAGGCCTTGGCAAGTGACCACATCATTCACCAGCACATCTGTATAAAACAAACTGTCAGCTTTTTCCAGCTTTGCGTTGTCCTGAAACAAAATGATATTGCCACTTGATTCAACCTGACAATGACTGCTATAGAGGACCATGGGATCTTCTTCACTGGTGAGGGGCAGACTAGCTCCACTCACATCGCCCCCTCCTCGATGTGAGTGAACTAGTTTCCCTGATCATATATCTCAGGAGACATCTTTTTTCCTTCATACAGTGGGAACGAGTCGAATGAGATCGATCCCCACAGACTTCACATGGGGGAGCTCGATACCACGGTGACACTCAAGGCTTCGGTTCTGATGCGGGCAAGGTCGTGTGCTCTAACACTCTTTCTAACATCTTCAGCACCCGCTCCATAGTGCCAGACTCATTGACTTCATTTGCTTTAGTGTGAACACCTGTGATGTATGCTGGTGAGGTTGCACCCACACTTTCGCTTCCTATGGCTACCTGAGTTCCAACTCCTCTCTCGGTAACAACAGCCTGATTTACTACAACTGAATGCACAGGTTGGGCTGGTTTCCAGGACTTACAGTCCCTCTCATACTCATCGATGGCCTCTTGGACTTCCTCAGCCGACCATTTGCTTATGGGCTTACACCTAAAGACACTGGAAAGGTCAGAATTAAGGCAGTTTCTGATAAACATCACCGCAACCTCTGAGCTCATGTTTTCCATCTTGCCACCGCGTCTTTTCAGGTGAGCGTCTGCTAGCTCGGCTGCCTCATTCAACCTGACCCAATAATCAACAGGACGCTCACTTTTCTTCGGCTGCGTTGCATAAAAGTCGGCCAACGGCTGGCACGAGCCAGGACTCTCGCTAAAAATAGCGTCGCAGTACCTCATAAACAACTTCAGGACAGAGTACAGCAGCCGGGCTACTTTTCAGCTTAACCTTGACAATGCTCTTTGCTCGGCCACAGAGATGGTTTAATATCTCTTCCATGCTGTCGGCTTTGTTGCAACCTTTTTTAGACAAGTACACCTCCATCTGTTCAATCCACTCCAGGATATAACATTTGTCACTACCATCCCCCCTGAACATTTGTGGTTCTCTAATGTCAGCTTTGACTATCAGATTTAACTTGGATAGATCGAGGCTTGTAGACAGGGGCATGGTCCTAGAAGGTTGCTGCTCAAACGATGGAGCAGAACCAGGTAATACAGAATTCTGGTTGATTAACAACCGTGAAACAATTGAATCACCTATCTGATTTCCAAGCTCGCCAATGAGGTCACGCAGTTGCTGTGTAACATTATCACTACCAGCACTGGCAGGAGTAGAGGAAGTTGGCTTATTAATTCCATCAATGTGTGGTCTAACTGGAGCAACCACAGAATTATAAGTCAATACACGTGGTATACCAGTTATGGGCTCACCTACCCCCAATAGCCCTCGACCTCTGCCAATGTGTGGTGTCATCAAGTCTTCATTCCACCCCCCTTCCGCCATATTACAAATGGTAGATGATAATGAAAAACAAAAAGAAAAATTGACTTCACAGTTACCATATGCTTCTGCAGCAGAGATAAAGGAAACCAAAAAAACAGAAGACAGTCCAATGTGTGGATAAGAGTCCAGTTCAGTTACTGTCAAGCAATGCACATTGCTTACATGTCCAGACACCGCCACCAGAACGTTAATGATGAAGATTCTTCGGCCGCCGATTTCAGAAGCGTTGTGATCTCGCGTCATCAAACCCCAGCGATCAGCTGCAGCAGATCTGGTGCATCCGGGTCACGGCACCAATTTTATGTAGCATGTCTGGATCCGTCACTCATTGCACAATAACCACTCAGACACTCAGCAGTGAGATCCAGTGACTTTTAATCTGAGAGAAATGAAGAGAGATCATCAGTGGATCGATAGTGCATCAGCTTCTCTCACACTGGTCACACTCAGAGGTATTCACGGAGAGAAGCAAACAACCCATGCTCTCGTCAGCTTCACATATATCAGACTGACGATATTGCACGTGCGCACGTGCGCACGCACAAAGGGGAAACTCAGGAAGTGTTCCACTAATGACGCTCCCTCAGGAAACCAAACATCCAAAGAAAAGTCCAGCTACATTAATACTTATAACTCGTGAATATTAACAGGAACAAAGTTTTGTGAAGATCATTAACTCACGCCTATTACAAAACCCAATAGAATTAGAACATTATAAAGTAAAAAAATATATAAATAATAATACAATATAAAAAACCCAAGTCAAATTAAATCAATACATTTTTCATACCAGTTACACTGAGTTGATGTTATACGGCTCATTCAGTGAATCGCTGGCCAACTCAGTGATCAGCTGTAAAACAGTGATTCTGTTCAAATAAAATCTTAAATGATTCCTTTTGAACTAAATTGACCTTGTTTCCCTTACATTACATTACATATTACCTTACATGAGAACTATCTGTCCTTATGTTCTTTGAACATTAATCTCAAGTGCCCTAATAACTCACAGTAATTTCAGCCTCTCTTGATCTGCCGTCAGACCTGATGAAGAATGGAAGGCCTGCAGAATCATAGACTGTGACGTATTAGATGGTGCTTCAGGTGTGTAGCCTGATCTTGGGTGAAGGATTGCTTGGACCCTACCCGGGTCAAATTTAAGACAGAAAGGGGAGACTGGATGTCTGCTTCCACAGTGAGATGCCCAGCAATGCACATTGCTCTTGAGAGAAAGCAGTTTGCCCTGGAAACACAGGAGGATTTGGTGTGCCTTTCTGCATAATGGTGATGATTCCTGATGATTTATGTACCAGACTACCAATGCATTGTTACCGATGGGTTTCCCCACAGGGAGAACCCATTGGTCCTGAGCCATCACTGCAATGGTCTCATATACAGTAGGCCACAACTTCATGTTAGACGCTACTGCCATCAGACCTAACAGTCTCTCAAACTGTTTGAGAGTGATGGCCTGGCCTAGTTTGAATCTAGACACTATTGCCAGATTTGGCTTGATAAGTGTGGGAGACAGTTGTGACCTCTGTCTAATATCTTGTTGGTTTCTTCAAACCATAGAAAAAGGGTATACTGTCTGATCGTAAAATCAGAGACCTTAAAAATATATTTATAGTACTTCTAGTCTGAGCTAACTAGTTACTTCAGTCCCCATTGGGATTGGTTAACAAGCAGAGTTAAAAAAAAAAAAAAAAGACATGACATGACATGACATGACATGAATAAATCAGTCTAATCTGAGTCTACTCTGGCGTCTACTCTACATCTTCATCTAGAAATGTGAAATCTTTCGGGTTGGAACCTAAATGGAGCACTATGGTCTCTCTTCTAGGATCATCCGGAATTCTAGGTCCCCCTCTACAAGTTGTCTATATAGATTTTCAAGTGGCAGCTTTTTGTATCGTGGTGCAGATGGCACAGTTTGGATCCAGTCCACTGCCCTACTGTTTCAGTGTTGAAGTTGCTTGTGGAGCATTTATTTGCGGGTGTAGCTCCAGCTACATCGAAGGTGTATGCAGCGGCAATTGCTGTTGAGCATGTGGCAACTAATGGAGTTGGTGCTCCAGGAAATCAACATTCTACAGTGCTTCGTGTTCAAGGCTGTTGAAATGGATTCCTGCTCCTTTCCATTGCATTGTTACCAGCACAACCAGTGGAAGAATTCACTGCCACCGCTCTCTCCGACTGCTCACTCAACCACAGAGAATGTAAATATCACTTATCCAAATTTTAATATTACACAAAGATAATGCAAGTAAATACAAAATGCAGTTTTTAAATGATGATTTCATTTATTAAGGGAAAAAAGCTGTCCAAACCTACCTGGCCCTACATGAAAAATTAATTGCCCCCTCGGCCTACCAAAATTACTCCAGGAGCACAAAGACGACTCATCCAGGAGGTCATAAAATAACCCAGAACAACATCTAAAGAACTGCAGGCCTCACTTGCCTCAATTAAGGTCAGTGTTCATGATTCAACAAAAAGAAAGAGACTGGACAAAAACAACATCCATGGGAGAGTTCCAAGGCAAAAGCCACTGCTGACCAAGAAGAACACAAAGGCTCGTCTCACATTTGGCAAAAAATATCTTGATTTTCCCCAAGACCTTTGGGAAAATATTATGTGGACTGATGCGACAAAAGTTGAACTTTTTGGAAGGTGTGTGTCCCGTTACATCTGGCGTAAAACCAACACAGCATTTCATAAAAAGAACATCATACCAACAGTCAAACATGGTGGTGGTAGTGTGATGGTCTGAGGCTGCTTTGCAGCTTCAGAACCTGGATGACTTGCCATAGTTGATGGAAGCATGAATTCTGCATACTATCAGAAAATCCTGAAGGAGAATGCAGCAGGACAATGATTACAAACACAGCAGCAAGTCCACCTCTGAATGTCTCAAGAAAAACAAAATTAAGGTTTTGGAGTCTGGACTTAAATCCAATTGAAATGCTGTGGCATGACCTTACAGTCCATTCATGCTCGAAAACCCTCCAATGTGGCTGAATTAAAACAATTCTGCAAAGGAGAGTGGGCCAAAATTCCTCCACAGCGATGTGAAAGACTCATTGCCAGTTATCGCAAACACTTGATTGCAGTTGTTGCTGCAAAGGGTGGCACAACCAGTTATTAGGTTTAGGGGGCAAGCACTTTTTCACACAGGGCCATGTGGGTTTGGATTTTGTTTTCCCTTCATAATAAAAAATTAAAAACTGCATGTTGTGTTTACTTGTGTTATCTTTGATTAATATTTAAATTAGTTTGATGATCTGAAACATTAAAGTGTGACAAACATGCAAAAAAAAAATAAAATCAGGAAGGGGGCCAACAAAGAATCACCTAAACTTTATGCAATTTATGCTCTTAATTCCTTTTTCATTTATGGTAGGCATTTAGTAGTTGTTGATTACTCTCGTCTATCTTTTGTTAATAAAAATTATTTTATTACACTTGTGTCTTCCTTGTGTTGAATAAGAGGTTCTACAAGTTAGATATCCCACCAATCTTTCGTATCTAGTGCATTCATAACCGCACCTTAAGTGACATTAGGCTTGTTTGAGGTGCGCCTCGCCTCGCCTGAAATGTAGGTGAGAGTAGGTGGCTGCAGTGAGGGGAGGAGTGAAATAAGTGCAATTAAGACAGACAGTTCTGAGCTCTCGAAGTGGAACAGATACTTACAAGATCAAAGGCAGATATTGCATTATTCTCACTCATATGCTGTGCTGCTGATAAACATGATATCATTTCAGTTCTGTTGCTTTTATATGAATATAAATATGATGAACAAGACACTCAAAGTGCTTGCTATTTAATTCCATACGAAAGGCATATTTATCCATTTTTATTTTAATTCAAACATGTATTTTAGACTTTTATAGAAATATGACAGCAATCACATATCTCACACAGAGATCACTCTGTCATAGTGTTTGAGAATATTCATGCGTAATTTAAATACATAATCACATGAAATCAGATAAAAAATAAAATAAAACATTTTAGCAGAGAATGCAGCATCATGGTTGTCTGAACCAATGAGCGTTAAGCTGTGTCGTCAGTTAGTCGTTTCCCATCATGCTTTTGATCAGTGTAGTCGGTGGAGAGCAACTGTGTGCGACTGCTCAATCCGACACATCCGCCTCGCCGTCGCAAGAGTTTTTTGGCAAATGTCAGCATGACATCAGAGCAAAGGCGGACGTAACTCGGACACTTTTCTAACCGGCATGCATCTCGCGGTGATCACCGGTGATCTCAAACAAGCCTATTTAATCCAAAAGTCATGATAATGACAAACAAGCCTATTTAATCCAAAAGTCATCGGTGACACGAGTACCCATCACTAGTCAAGTCAAGTCAAGTCAAGTCGTCACTAAAATCACTACATTAAAATAAATATCTCTCATCATTCACTCATGTCTACATGTCTTCAAACCTTTATGAATTTTTTTTTCTGTGAAACACAAAATAAGTATTTTGATGAATGCTGGTAACCAAACAGTTTTGCTGAAACATTGATTTTCATTGCATAACAAAATAAAATAAAACAAAATAAATAATAATAATAATAATAATAATAATAATAATAATAATAAATACTGAGACATTTCTCGAAATATCTTATTTTATGTTCCCCTGAATAAAAAAAGTAATTCAGGTTTGGAATGACATGAGAGACAGAACTATTTATATTAGAAGAGTTAACAGGAGTAGAAACTTATAGTTATCAGACCCATGAGACCCCTGTTTTCATGAAAGATTTATACATGTTGCCCCTCTGAGCAAGAAAGTAATGCAATCTCCATTCATAAGAAACACATCCAACTCCATTTAGCAAAGCGCTGGGTGGCTCTGGTTATAGACGGTAATGGAGAGGCAGAGGTATTAAGGCGAGACATTAATTCACTGTGTCAAGCTGTCCCAGCGGAAAATTTATTATACTAAATACAATTAATTAGCAGCCCCTGTCACTGATATAGAAAACTGCATTGTCAGTAAAAGTAAGGATTTGGAAGTGTATTTTTCAGAGCCTCTGTTTTGTGTTAATTCATTCAGTCTAGCATCAGAGGAATTTAAAGAGAATAGAAGAGAATATGTTAGGTTTCTCAAGCCAAGAGAAATATACATCACATCTGAGTTTTTAAACATTTTAAGGAAAGATGGACATGTGGCCATGAACGTATGTCACATCGAGCACTGTTTCAAACTTCTGCTTGCTTGATTTTCTACATCCATGCTCCAGGGAAAAGTCTCTTTAAACTTATTAGTAGTGCTTACGAAGCAAAGGAACACTATTATTATCTCACTTGTTTATTACGTTGGCCTGAGAAAGTCAACATACTTCTTGATTTAAACATTGGCTTCTTCCATAGAAATTTCGGGAACTAGCTCATCCCAAACTGTTTGTCACAGATGTATGAATGAGGTGCCAAATCATATGAGGAAAACACTGCTCTTATGACTTTTTTTTTTTTTTTTAACACGATTTTCGTGAAGACTTTGGGAAAAGTTTTCAGACTTTCCACTGAAAATAAATGAGATGCATACCTTTGGGTCAGAGAAACTAAGAGACAGGGGAGTAGAATGCTTTGACTCAGTCTGGAAAGGAGTTTTTAAACTGTCCAGCCATGCCCTAGTAACCATTTAGAACGGGGGTTCTCAACCTTTTGCAAGCTGGGCCCCCCCAAAGCTGGTTCATTGCAGTTGGGGCCCCAGTGCCCCCTCCCCCCCACACCACCTTGCATTGATAGATTGATAGATAGATAGATAGATAGATAGATAGATAGATAGATAGATAGATAGATAGCCCTAGGCTATTATTTTTAGGCCCACATTATTATTATTATTATTATTATTATCATCATCAGTAGCGGTAGGAATGTCAGGGATCTGGAAGGAGGACCCAATAGCAGAATGAATAACAAAGGTTTATTGACAAAAACTGACTGATACAAGAGGGAAGTGATGTGCACATGTAACAACATCAAAAACACAAACAATGAGACAACTGGGGAAGACCACTGGAACAGTCTTGGACAACAACTGGCAGATTACAATAGCAGCAAAAGGAGCGGCAAGACCAGGCAGATAGAGAGAACCAAACAAGGCACCATAGAGCAGAGCGCAGATACTTGTTGACTGCCGACTCCGAAGCAAACCAAGTGCCAGGCATGGAGAACCAGTGGCAGGACTCACAGGAACAGGTCAGGACAGGACTTCTAACACAAAGAGACAAGACAAGGCTCCACAGACACACAAATTACTCCAAAGCAGGCAGGGGGATAAATAAAAGAAAAAGAGCTAATAAAAAGGAGGTTAACAAAATAAATAAGAAATCATTACTCATTTAACCAAGACAACTAACTTAAATATAGCAAACGAATACTAAACAAGATTAGGACAAGAACTGAAATGATTAAAATAAAAGCGAAAAACAAACAAAAATGCAAAAGAAGGAGCAAGACAAGAACATTGAACCACAAAGGACTAAACAAGACAAGAACACAAGACCAACCAGACAAGGAGACAGACACACGTACTCAGCCACATCCACAGGCAGCGACAAAGACAGTGACAGGAGGGGTGAGAATGACAACGAACCGGCAGAGACAATAGGGCAAAAGGCCCTATAAATAGGGTAGAAAGCACATGAGAAACAGGTGAAAGCAATACACTAACAAGGACTCAACAAGGCTAACAAGAAGGTGTGGTAAAGATGAAACGAGGAGGAGGGGCTAGAGAAGCACATGGCTGACAAAAACAAAGCCATGTGCTAACAAAACACACACGGTAAACAGAGTGTCAGGGCCGAACCCTGACAAGGTAGGCCTATTATCATTACTAGGCTATTGTTATAATTGGCAGTAGCACCAGACTTCTAATGGGAGCTTGCAGACATTATTATTATTATTATTATTATTATTATTATTATTATTATTATCATCAGTAGCGGTAGGTAGGCCTATCATCATTACTAGGCTATTGCTATATAATTACATGACGTGCCTGCATCAGCGATAAAGTCTGCAAGGCTGGGGAACATGTCGCAGTTCCCTAGACTGACGCGGCCATGCCAGAGGTCTAGTTTTTGTGTGAAGGCGTGCACCTTGTCTGCAAGGAGCAAAATATGAGTTTTGCGGCGTTGCAAAGACAGGTTGAGGCCGTTCAAGCGGTCCAATATATCGACCAAATAGGACAGAGACGCAAGCCACATAGTGTCATCCAGATGCTTCACCAGATCTGATCTGATTTCTGTCAAAAACCACTTCACCTCCTCTCGCAGCTCATACAACCGCTGTAACACCCGCCCCCTGGAGAGCCAGCGAACTTCAGTGTGCAGAAGCAGCTGTTCGTGCCCTGACCCCATCTCCTGGCAGAGGACCCCAAACAAGTGAGAGTTTAGCGGCCATGATTTGATGAGATTTATCATTTTCACTGATTGGTTCAGCACGGAGTCAAAAAGAACCGGCATTTTTTTAGCAGCTACTGCTTCGCTGAACGCGAGCAGCTAGGCCACGCTCACGCCCCGTCATTGCCTGCGCACCATCCGTGTAGGGAGTAAAGTTTATGACATTATTACATCAGTGTATTCAAACAACAAATGAGCTACGAAGTCAGCCTGCTGATCACGGCTCTCTCCAGCTCACGGCCGCGGCTCACTCAAGCCTGCTGGTCGATCGTCAGTCAAGTTCACCAGCCGCTCATCGGTCAAGTCTGCCAGCCATTCATCTGTCCAGCCTGCCGGCTGCTCATCAGCCAAGTTTGCAGGCCGCTTCAAAGTCAAGTTTGCGGGCTGCCGCTCACCCAAGCTCGCCATTTCCTCCCCCATTAATTTTTTTTGGGGGGAGTAGTAGGGTTCCGGCTTTAGTGGCCGGGCCGAGGGGACTGAGGACACAGCCACGAAGACCACCTGCCGTGGCCTCCAGAGCTCCCGGCTCCGCCATGGCCTCCAGAGCTCCCTGCACTGCCATGGCCCCCTGTGCTCCCTGCACTGCAATGGCGCCCCGAAATGTCTGTTTCGTACTGTTGGTGGTACTGTTACTGCACGGGATGCGCCTTCCGTTAGGGGGGAGTTATGGCAGTCCTCTGTCGTGTGTTTCCTGCTCTCTTGTTTCCTTGTATGGTTTTTCCTGTCCTTGTTAAGTTTGATTATAATTTCGTCCAGCTGTGTGTTAATTACCTTGTGTATTTAGTTCCTGCTTGTTCAGTTCCTTTTTGTCTGGTCTACTCATTACTCCCGGTGTTCCTGTGTGTCAGCCCTGCCTTGTCTTGCCCTGTTTGATTTGGATCAAAGACTGTATTTGAGTGTATTCTCGTCTCCTCGCTTCCCTCGTGTGTGTGTGTGTGCACCATGACAGCTGTATCCTGAGTCCAACACTGTTCAACATTTACATTAATGAATTAGCAGTCTAGATGGAAAAGTCTACAGCATGGGCATAGATCAAGCAGGGGACGTGTCCCCCCAACATTTAATATAACGTAAATCCCCCCCCCCCCCCCCCCACTTTTTTGGGCAAGTGTGTTCGCGTAAAGGTTTTCAGGAGCCAGTGTGAATAAATATAGATTTAAATTCAAAGAGACAGGATAGACTGTGCATGACCTGATGTTTTATTTGGACCCAGAATATGGTGAGATGAACATCATGGAGCGCTAATCACTCATGAAGTGTATTTCATTCATACTCTAAGCCGGAGGGTGCTCTCGCGCAAAAAGTTGTACAAGGAAATTCCCAATATGGACAAAAGTTTCCAGCTACCCCTGTATGAAAACAGTTGTTTTCACAGAAAGACAGAAACGTTTGGAAACATGAAGACATTAAACATGTGATTGCGACAATATATGGTTTATTTGTGTTTTTCAAGTCATTTCCAGGTAATAAATAAAGTATATGAACAATGCAGTGCTAATTGACATAGCATTTATTACAGTATAGAAACTATTCTGCCTCATTATGTGATAAAAAAAAAAAAAAGTGTTTGTAGTATATAAAAAAAACATTGGTTATTGTCCAGCAGTGTATCTGATTTGTAAGCTGATTAAAAGCTAGAAATAAGAGAAAAAATAAAGTTGCCTATACACTGCCAGACAAAATTTTTTGAACAGTAAGATTGTTAATGTTTTTTAAAGACGGGTCTTCTGCTCACCAAGCTTGCATTTATTTGATCCAAAGTACAGCAAAACAGTAATATTTTGAATTTGTTTTACTATTTAAAATAACTGTTTTCTTTTTGAATATAGTTTAAAATGTAATTTATTGTGATTTCAAAGCTACAATTTTAGCATCATTACTCCAGTCACACGATCCTTCAGAAATCATTCTGATTTGCTGCTCAAAAAACATTTATTATTATGATGTTGAAAACAGCTGAGTAGATTTTTTCAAAGATTCTTTGGTGAATAGAAAGTTCAGAAGAACAGTATTTATCTGAAATAGAAATCTTTTGTAACATCAAATATGTCTTTATCATCACTTTTGATAAATTTAAAGCATCCTTGCTAAATAGAAGTATTAATTTATTTAAAAAAACAAACAAAAAAACAACGTCTACTGACTCTAAGCTTTTGAATGGCATAGTGTATAATGTTACAAAAGCTTTTTATTTCAGATAAATGCTGATCTTTGGATCTTTCTATTCATCAAAGAATCCTGAAAAAAATGTACTCAACTGTTTAAATATTGATAATAATAATAATAATAATTAAAAAAGGTTTCTTGAGCAGCAAATCAGCATATTAGAATGATTTCTGAAGATCATGTGACACTGAAGACTGGAGTACCTGTAATGATGCTGAAAATTCAGCTTTGATCACTGCAATAGATTACATTTTAAAGGGGTGGTTTACTGCTTTTTTTCTTTGCTTGATTGTGTTTATGGGGTGCAATATAACATGTCTTCGTGTTTCGTTTGTTAAAAAACACCTTATTTTTCATATTTTTCACCTTTATTGTAAGCCGCTTTCCCCTCTGTCATTTGAACGACCGGTTGACTTCCTGATTCTCTGAAACCACTCCCTCAGAAACAGGCGATGGGCTCAGATTGGTTAGTTGTGATCGGTGTGTTGTGATTGGCTAAACTGTGTACTGCACGTTGCCCGGAAACTTCACGCCCATTACCTTCACGAGCGACAGTTGCATGAGCTCCGGTCAAATGTAAATAATGGTGTCAATATTGCCGTATCAGTTTGAGCCAGAATCAGACCCAGAAAGCGGTAATGAAGAGAGTCACGCAGAACTTCTGCAAGCACGGCTCTTACAAACGTTTCTGAATGGAAGTTTGCTGTTGTGATTACATATCATTTTTTGAAGTTCGTGCACGTTTGTCTTATACACACAAAACAGCATCAAACTAACTGGCTACTAACCAAACAGAGTTAGCTTGGGTTTACGTTCTTGATCAAATCGAAAAATTACGTCATAAAGTATACATGGAAAATACATTTACAAAATTAGTACATAATTAAAAATTCGGTTCCAAAATGTTTGTATGCGTTTGTCATAGACACACGAAATAGAATTTAACTAAATGGCTACTAAAGCCAGCGTTGGCATTTGTTTACGTCCTTGATTAAACTAAAACATTACATCTGAAATTATACATGCAAATACATTTAAAATTATGAAATTTTACTTACAGGTTGTGGCCCAACAACTGCTGCCTCTTTTTTTAAACTTGTAAACGCTCCATGTTTTAGTAACAGTTTCTGTGTGAATCCGGAATTGAACTCGTGTAGATTATGGAAGCTGTCTTCCATAAAATGCGCAGCACAGAGAGCTGAATTTGGATTGTAATTATCAGGAACATAATCAAACATAAATTTTAAGCATTGTTGACAAACTACAGCGTCCGTAGGAAGCCCGAACTACAGTCGTGGCCAAAAGTTTTGAGAATGTCGTAAATATTAATTTTCACAAAGTCTGCTGCTTCAGTGTTTTTAGATCTTTTTGTCAGATGTTACTATGGTATACTGAAGTAAAATTACAAGCATTTCATAAGTGCCAATGGCTTTCATTGACAATTACATTAAGTTTAAGCAAAGACTCAATATTTGCAGTGTTGACCCTTCTTTTTCCAAGACCTCTGCAATTCGTCCTGGCATGCTGTCAATCAACTACTGGGCTACATCCTGACTGATGACAGCCCATTCTTACATAATCAATGCTGGGAGTTTGTCAGAATTTGTGGGTTTTTGTTTGTCCACCCGCCTCTTGAGGATTGACTGCAAGTTCTCAATGGGATTAAGTTCTGGGGAGTTTGCTGGTCATGGACCCAAAATTTCAATGTTTTGTTCCCCAGGCCACTTACTTATCACGTTTGGCTTATGGCAAGGTGCTCCATCATGCTGGAAAAGGCATTGTTCGTCACCAAACTGTTCTTGGATGGTTGGGAGAAGTTGCTCTCGGAGGATGTTTTTGTGTCATTCTCAAAACTTTGGTCTCCTAAAGTTGATTCAGCTGTGGGATCAGGGCACCTCCAGTGCAGAGCTTGCTCAGGAATGGCAGCGGGCAGGTGTGAGTGCATCTGCACGCACAGTGAGGCCAAGACTTTTGGAGGATGGCCTGGTGTCAAGAAGGCCAGCAAAGAAGCCACTTCTCTCCAAAAAAAAACATCAGGGACAGATTGATCTTCTGCAGAAAGTATCGTGAATGGACTGCTGAGGACTGGGGTGAAGTCATATTCTCCGATGAAGCCCCTTTCTGATTGTTTGGGGCATCTGGAAAAAGGCTTGTCAGGAGAAGAAAAGGTGAGCGCTACTATCAGTCCTGTGTCATGCCAACAGTAAAGCATCCTGAGACCATTCATGTGTGGGGTTGCTTCTCATCCAAGGGAGTGGGCTCACTCACAATTCTGCCCAAAAACACAGCCATGAATAAAAAATGGTACCAAAACACCCTCCAACAGCAACTTCTTCCAACAATCCAACAAAAGTTTGGTGAAGAACAATGCATTTTCCAGCACGATGGAGCACCGTGCCATAAGGCAAAAGTGATAACTAAGTGGCTCGGGGACCAGAACGTTGAAATTTTGGGTCCATGGCCTGGAAACTCCCCAGATCTTAATCCCATTGAGAACTTGTGGTCAATCCTCAAGAGGCGGGTGGACAAACAAAACCCCACTAATTCTGACAAACTCCAAGAAGTGATTATGAAAGAATGGGTTGCTATCAGTCAGGATTTGGCCCAGAAGTTGATTGAGAGCATGCCCAGTCGAACTGCAGAGGTCCTGAAAAAGAACGGCCAACACTGCAAATACTGACTCTTTGTATAAATGTCATGTAATTGTCGATAAAAGCCTTTGAAACGTATGAAGTGCTTGTAATTATATTTCAGTACATCACAGAAACAACTGAAACCAATATCTAAAAGCAGTTTAGCAGCAAACTTTGTGAAAACTAATATTTATGTTATTCTCAAAACTTTTGGCCACGACTGTACAGCGTCCTGACAGCTGAAAATAACACCGTTTCGACGGCATGACTACAACTCTCCACTCAACCTGATCTCACAGAATTCCGTGTAATGTTCACGGACTTAATTAACCTCCGAATCTGTGGTGGCATCACGGAATCGCCGAAAATTCCGTGATGGGCTCACAGAAGGCATCAGCCGTGGTCCATGCACGGATTCACTGGTTCAACGTAAAAAGAGTGACTCCGATGCAGTTATACTTTCACTGGAGTACCTGACAGCCCCTACCCTAATCCTACCCAGTTCTGAACAATAATGATGACGATAAATTTCCCAGTATCGCGTCGACATATTGATGCTAAGGGTTTCCGTGCGTGGAGCACGGCTGATGCCTGTCACTGACTTACATTGGTATAACTTCTGTGAGCCCATCACGGAATTTTTTCTGTGAGCCCATCACGGAATTTTTGGCGATTCCGTGATGCCACCACAGATTCGGAGATTAATTAAGTCCGTGAACATTACACGGAATTCTGTAAGATCACGTTGCTCCACTATAACTCTTCCTCTGCGACAAAGCCGCAAAACATGGCCTTGCCCCCTTTTTTGCGTGTTCCGGAGGGAGGGGTTGATGGGTTTATTTCGTATGCAACCCGGGAAGTAGTTCGTTGTAGTCCCATATGAGTCATTTTTGTAGGCATTAAACTTCCTGATTTTTAAAAGACGATATCTCCGCTTACGTTGAACTTTCAGTGCTGCAACTTTGCAGATGCTGTTCATGCACCAACAGCAACATTACACACTATTTAAAATGAAAAAAGTGAAATCGCAGTAAACCACCCCTTTAAAATACAGTGGGGGAAAAAAGTATTTAGTCAGCCACCAATTGTGCAAGTTCTCACACTTAAAAAGATGAGAGAGGCCTGTAATTTTCATCATAAGTATACCTTATGATGGACAAAATGAGTAGAAAAAAATCCAGAAAATCACATTGTAGGATTTTTAAAGAATTCATTTGCAAATTATGGTGGAAAATAAGTATTTGGTCAATAACAAAATTTCATCTTCTTCCATCTTTATTTGACCCTCTAACTCTAGCACTCTCTTTTCAAATTCTATTCTTAAAAAAACAACAACAAAAAAACAACTCTAGCTTTTCTAATCTTTTTGTATTTTATCTATTTGTTTTCTTTTATTTATTATACAATTAACAAAAGCAAAAAGGCCTCTAACACTAGCTTGCTCTATTCTTTTTCTATAAAAAAAAAAGGGCTAAGCTAATTGAGACTTGATATAGCACTTGCATTTATGTCAGAACCACTATCATCAAAGATGACTGACAATTAGCATACAGTTTGGATTGGCGGTATGGTTCTGTCCTGGGTAAGAACTCCCTGCGCATCCATGCAGCCTAGCATGGATAAGGGCAGGAAGAGCAGCAACAACCCCCATGGTAAACACAAGAGAACCAACATAAATATATTGCAGATATCATTACAGTTCAATAATTTAATGTAACATTTTAGAAATTAGTCTAATTCAAAGGATAATCAGAAGGCTGAATCCTGACTGACACGAGGAGGAGTCAGGGATGGAGGTGAGTAATTAGCTATTGAGTAACGCAAAGCTGGTGATAATACTGAAGGACCTTATACTGTATATGAGTGCCATGATAAGTGTCACATCCCTATAGGTAGATGTGGATCAGCTGAGAGTCAGCTGATGCAAGTTTGACTAACATGACCTGCCAGAACTAATGCTGATGCTAGATTTCTGTCAGGACCACTATCGTCAAAGTTGACTGACAATTAGCATACAGTTTGGATTGGCGGTATGGTTCTATCCTGGGCAAGAACTTCCTGCGCATCCATGCAGCCTAGCATGGATAAGAGCAGAGAAAGCAGCAATAACCCTCCCCAAAACAAAACCATATGCCATACCCCTCAACACAAAATGACAGTGAAAATCTCAAAGTCTTAAGCAACAAGTCCTTGGATGAACAAGAATGTTGCCAAAACCCGCAAATGCCATAGCCACAAGCATGTTGCCCTTAACCAGATGACCTAACGAGTATGCTGCCAATACCTGAAAATCTTAAGCAACATGTTCTCGCTTACAACCAGATAGCCTTAAGAACAAGCATGCTCCTAATAACAACCAGATAGCTTAGGAACAAGCATGCTCCCAATAACAACCAGGGGCCGTATGTATAAAGCCACACAGAGTAAAATTGTAGTCCTAAGTGTGTCAAAATTCTAAGAATGATGTAATTTTACTCTTATTCCTAGACTTAAGAATAAGAGTGATTCATAAAGTTTCCTAAGTGTTAAGACTAGGTCTTGGCTTCTAAATTATTTAAGAGAGCTGGAGAGGAGTAACAAGATGGCAGCAAAGAGGAGACAAACAATTTCCAGCGAGAATATGACATATTGGAGTTATATGATGATATGGAGCTGATTAAACGAAACATGATTGTCAAGATCAAAAAGTAATTTATTTATTTATTTATTTTTTGTAAGAAATAAACTCTTCCACTCAACAAGTCAATGCTGTAGCTGCAGAAATGAAAGTAGTAATTACATTTTTTGAACTGGAAAATTTTGAAAAATGCAGCAATGCACCGTTGATGACACTGTAAGCAGGGTCTTACATAATGTGGCTCTAACCCCACCAAACACAACAGTGGCCAAAAGTGATGTGTGGATTTTTATTTTATATATATATTTTTTGACCCCACATTTCATTTAAACCATCAAAATACAAAGGACAAAAAACACTGACCAGTGTTGCCAACTGCTTTCAATTGAACGTAGCTAAAACTGGTCACTTAATTTTGCTAGATGACCTCATAAAGGTGAGATCCACTGATCTATATTTATATTTTTATAGATCAGTGAACTTGCCTTTATGACGTCATGGGAAAGTCTCAGAATGTAGATAAGGTTTGTTCAAGAAATTGATTTTGTTGCTAGGCTTTTGGAAAAAAAAAAAATATGTAAAGGTGTGAGGAAGTCATAAAAATCTACTGACAAAACTAAATTGGCAACATTGGTACACTGACTACAACATAAGTTATTAATATTTTATTGGCCCTCTTGTTTTTGCATGTGTTCATAATTTCTTTGTATGACAGCATGGCCAAAAATTCTGATCACACAATTTGGCATGTTTCATTGCATTATTATCTAGGGATGCACCGAATATTCAGCCACCAAAAATTTTCGGCCGAAAATGGCCCAAAAGTGCATTTTCAGTTTTCGGCCGAAAGACTTTTATCACCGAAACAATACAGCCGAAATGTTGTGATGACGCAAACAGAAACCGTGACCTGCACGTGCTTGTCTGAAGCAACATGTCTGCGGTGTGGACGGATGTTTTCAAATGGAGCGGCATTTGATACACAGAGCCGTAGTTCACTGACAAGCTACGCAATATCACGTTCAATATCGCAGGCGATTCATCTGCGATTCTGAGCGCGAATTGCGTAGTTTGTCAGTGAACTACGGCTCTGTGTATGAAATGCCGCTCCATTTGAAAACAGGTGATGGAGATTTAACGCTAATCACGGAACGGGCTTTACTGACGAGATGCGCATGACTATCGCATGCAAAATATCGTGCAGCCCTACCTGAAATCCAAACATTCCGATCGCTACGCTGAATATGAGAGGAAGGCGGCACAGAAAAGGAAAACGCCTCCGAGCACACCCACTCCGTCTGTGGCGGACGTTTTTGAAAAGGCAAGGAAGTTTTCCAGTGATGGTGTAAAGGCAAAGGGCATAAACATACACAAAAGTTAACATATGGGCTATGCCAGTCTTTGTTTTGATACACTATTATGTTGAAGGCCTACAGAGAAAAAAAATATTGTATCTTTAAGCAGGGGCGCGGGAAGTGGGGGTGCTGAGGGTGCTGCAGCACCCCCTGTTTTTTTTTTTTCTGTGGGCAACTGTTTAATTGTTGGGAATATTAAAAAACAAAAATCAGAGTGTCTATTTAAGTGCAAATAGCCATGTTGTTGGCAGAGGCTATTTACACTAACTCCACATCAATTGTCAGATTCAGTGGCGCAGATGATAAAGCCTATGTTACCGTTCGTTTGACGCAATCGACCGGCGTTCGAATCTGCCCTTAGTCAAACTTTTTTTTTCTCCTTTTTACATTTCAAATCATATCAGAAAAGCATCTATTTTTATCATGTAGGGTTAGGGTAGGTGTAGGGAGAGCTTTTGTCCCAATAAGGTGGCATCCATTGAATAATTTGAAATAAAATTTAAAAATTACACTCAATAAGTTATTGCATACTATTTTATAATGTATTAAAATGCAGAGGTGCAGATAATTGCCTCTGTTTGCAATAAGTAATGTTTTTCTCTAAAAATGTTCAGTTTTTTATTTTTTATTTTTTAAATTAAGGGTGAAGATGTCAAATTCTCTAGGCTGGACATCACTTTGGCCACTACGACTTTCCAACTGACCGCCAAACCATACTGCAAAAACAAGCCACTTTTATGAGGATTGTGGGCTTTCCTGGAGTTGTTGGAGCCATTGATGGAACTCATGTTCACATCATTGCTCCAACTGTAAACGAGGAAACGAAAATATAAAACAAAGCATCAGTAATAAATTGTGATAATTTATCACAATGCAAAGCATTTAAAAAAACAAATAAACAAATAAATATAAAAATATTTCAGTGTCTTAACTAAATTATTTTATTGGAGTTACATTTAATGATTGGTGTTGTGCTGCTGTGACTTCACATGAGCAGGCTCACTATTGGCTGATTCAGAGGTCAAGGTCAGCCATTTTGTGTTGACCTCATTTGTAGTCCTTCGTTCACAACACTTAAGTGTCACCTCAGTCAACACTTAAGAATCAGTCTTAGACTTTACTGAAAGTTGATTTTAGATTCTTTACAAAAGTCTCCTACTCTTAGAAAAGTCCTACTTTTTACTAAGAATTGTTTTGACACTTTGAGACTATTCTTGAGAGTATTTCTGAGAAGTTTTATGCATACGGGCCAAGGGCCCGTATTAATCAAGCTTCTCAAAGTGCCATTTTAGTCTTAAGTGCTGAGAATTCATGAAATTTACTCCTACTTCCAAACTTAAGTAAAAGCAAGTTATCAAATTTCTAAAAGCTAAGAATCACTCTTACTCTCCCAGTTATTTAAGACAGCTCGAGAGGTCTCTCAAGTGGTTAGGAGTTGCCAGTAGGGGCTTGTGAGGGCGCTGTGGAGACAGAGACATGCGCAAATCTTGTTCTTGAAATGTTTGGCGATGAGCAATTAATGAAACGGTTACATTTCCTCAGCTATTCAAAATGAGCAAAGAACATTTACATTACCAAAGAATATCATAACTGACTTCAGTCTAGTGAAAGAATTAGATGATCTTTAAAAAACACTCCCGTTATAATCAGTGAAGTTGCCTACATCGTAATGATGAATAAATCTCTTACCCCTTATTTACACTGTACATGTCTGTGGCGCGTTACGGCTCCGACATGGCCACCGGAGATGCTTGCAGCCACTCACCGGCCGTACCGCGGCAGGTTTCTGAAGTGAAGTCAAGTCAAGTTTATATAGCGCTTTTAACAATACAGATTGTGTCAAAGCAACTTTACAATATCAAAATAGGAAAATAGTGTGTTAATAATGTAAAATGACAAGATTAAACACTAAATTTTTAGTTAAAGGCATTTCATTATTGAATTCAATGATGCCATTGTCCAGCTCAGTACAGTTTAAATAGTATCTGTGCAATCAAGTCGACGATATCACTGCAAATTAAGTGTCCCCAACTAAGCAAGCCAGAGGCGACAGCGGCAAGGAACCAAAACTCCATTGGTGACAGAATGGAGAAAAAAACCTTGGGAGAAACCAGGCTCAGTCGGGGGTCAGTTCTCCTCTGACCAGACGAACCAGCAGTTCAACTCCAACTGCAGCAAAGTCAGATTGTGTAAAGGACTCATCTGGTTCCTGTGGTCTTGTCCTGATGGCCGTCTAGGTGAGAGGGTCTTCACTGGGGATCTGTCTCTGGGGCTCTTGTAGGTGTCCTGATCCCTGCTGACATTCAGGGCTGTAGAGGTCATCTCTAGGTGCTGATCCACCATTTGATCTGGATACAGACTGGATCGGATGGCTATGGTGATCTTGGAATAAGAAAGAAACAGACTAATATTAGCGTAGATGCCATTCTTCTTACGATATAACAAGTACATCGGATGTTATGGGTAGTATTCCCGATTCTGGTTGACCTAATTAATGCAGCCTAACAACACTAACGGATTTGAATATTAGAAGCGTATTAATGTGTTATGTGTACACCAGGTTAAAGAGATGGGACTTTAATCTAGATTTGAAACTGACAGAGTGTGTCTGCCTCCCGAACAGTGTTAGGTAGATTGTTCCAGAGTTTGGGCACTAAATAGGAAAATAATCTGCCGCCCGCAGTTTATTTTGATATTCTAGGTATTATCAAATGGCCAGAGTTTTGAGAACGCAGTGGACGTGGAGGACTATAATGCGATAAGAGCTCGCTCAAGTACTGATGAGCTAAACCATTCAGGGCTTTATAAGTAATTAACAAGATTTTAAAATATATAAGATGTTTAATAGAGAGCTAGTGCAGTGTTGACAGAACTGGGCTAACGTGGTCATACTTCCTGGTTCTAGTAAGAATTCTAGCTGCTGCATTTTGGACCGTCTGGAGTTTGTTTATTAAGTGTGCAGAACAACCACCCAATAAAGCATTACAATATTCTAACCTTGCGGTCATAAATGCATGAATTAACATTTCTGCATTTGACTTTGAGAGCATAGATCTCAATTTAGATATATATAAAAAAAAAAAAAATAAAAAAAAATATGCGGTAGTAGTCCCCAGCTACCGGGCACTACTTTCAGGCGCTGGGTAATATCACTATGCCTGCTGCGGCCATGTTACGGCAGCAAAGTTTCTTGATTATTACGCCAGAATGAGAGTAGTTCCTAATCATATCAGCCTAGAAAATCGCAACTTTTCATTTTCCGCCGATCTTAGTACACGATATAACAGAAGGGTCAAGTTTTAAATAGGACAAATATCGAAACTCTTTGATCGTTTTTGAACGCGATGCTACTGGTCTAATTGGATTCAATGATCTATGCTAAGCTATGCTAAAAGTGCTCTCGCCAGACCCGGAGATCAGAAACGGTAAAACTCAACTTATTAACTCTGGGGGAGTTGGAGAATGAGCCTATTTCCAAAAAAAGTGGAGTGTTCCTTTAACCAAGATGAATAAATGCTGTAGAAGTATTGTTCATTCTTAGTTCATGTTAACTAATGTTAACCAATTAACCTTATTGTAAAGTGTTACCAATTAATTGTATAATAATTGTAATTACATAATATGCTTTTCTAAATCTGAAATGACTTAGAATATGTATAACTTAATATTTTAACCAATTGCAAAAGCTGAATAATCAATCAAACTCTGCTGATTAATCAGTGGAATGATCGACGATTAGTCGATTAATCGTTCTAATAATCGTTAGATTAATCAATTATCAAAATAATCGTTTGTTTCAGCCCTAGTCTCAGTACTACGGTTTAAATCCTGACTGGAAATCTTCACAAATACCATTTTTCGGTGAAACTTTATTTTGATGGTCCCTTTTGAACATTCTGTTGACAGTAAGTAATGTTGCAACTACATGTTTACAAACTCTCATAAGAGTATTAGTATACTGCTCTATTGTGTTGGTCTCCCAACAGATATTCTACTGACTATAAGTAACTTTGCAAGAACGTATCAACTTAATCAAAGCCTAACCATACCAGTCAACTAATACACTACTAACACTCTAAAATTGTGTTCCTGACACCACAGTGAGCAACCTTTCAGGGCTTTTTTTTTTCTTTTTTTCAAATGAGCCATTCACTAAGCGGATACACAAGTCAACCAGCCGGTTGACTTGCCCATTTAGGGTAATTATCGGCATGAACTAAAAAGTATATTGCATTAATGGAATTTTTAATTTGTGCAACTGAAGTTTAAGGTTTTTGTTTATAAAAAATATTACAGACAGTAGAATATGTTAACGATACCCATGATTTACCCATGATTATATATTTAAAAAAGCCTGTTCTTATTATAACACAACAATCCACTGTAAAAAAGAATTCAACATTAAATGTAATAGAAATCTAATAATTTAAAGTAAATAAACAAATATATCAAAACAAAATAATGAAAATAAAAACAATAAACATAATAAAATCATTATTAAATTGCATTACAAATAATAAAAATAATAAATAATAGATTAATGACAATCTGGATAAAATGTAAGGTAAAAGGCATATAGTCAATATATATAGATGTGTGTATAGTCAATATAACAGAAATATAATATCACACCATATCATTTTAATAATTTGTTCTATGTAACAAAGCATTGGTTTTTGTTCAAACAAAGGAACAACTTCATCTATGATCTTGTGCAGTGCTATATACTGAGTTATGATCGCGTTGCTGAGCATAGCTAGCGTTCAGTTCATTTTACCCTGACTTGGCAACTCAACCGAGCGGTTGAGCACTTTTTCTAAAGTAAAAACAGAGACATTTTATCCCCACGTTTCTACCATTTAACAAACTGTACCGTTAGGAGGTCTAGAACATGAAATCTGATTCATTTTTTAAAAAAATCTCAACTTTTAACGTCATTTGCAGCTAGTGTTAGAAAGGAGGCGTCACATCAGTACATTCTCGGTTTTGACGCAGCTTTTCGGCAACAATATATTTTTGCTGCAGTGCCACCCAGTGGATATAATTGCATTAACACACTCTATTCAATGAGGTGTATAAGGACAAACAGCCAAAAATGGGGTTTGGCGAGTTTTAATTACCATAAATTGTTTGCAAAAAAAGGTCAACCGTGCGGTTACAATGCACGTTAAAGGGTTAATAACAGCTAATTTGAAGGTTTTGGGGACATATCCTAACAACAATGACAAATTAATAATAGCTAAAAGAGGATCTATGACTTCTGGAAGCACCTCTTTTAGTAATTTAGATGGAATAGGGTCTAACATATATGTTGTTGGTTTAGATGATTTAACAAGTTTATACCATTCTTCCTCTCCTATAGTAGAGAATGAGTGGAACTTTTTCCTCAGGGGATCTATTAGTGCACTATCTGATACGATAATGTAGCTGACAGCTGCATGGTTACAATTTTATCTCTAATAGTATCAAACTTGGAAGTAAAATAGTTCATAAAATCATTACTGCTGTGATGTTTGGAAATGTCAACACCTGCTGATGCTTTATTTCTTGTTAATTTAGCCACTGTATTGAATAAATACCTGGGGTTATGTTTGTTTTCTTCTAAAAGAAACGAAAAGTAATCAGATCTAGTAATTTTAATGATTTTCTGTAGGATAGGGTACTTTCCCGCCAAGCAATACAAAATACCTATAGTTTTGTTTTCCTCCAGCTGCGCTCCATTTTCCAGGTCTCTGCTCTCTTTAGGACACGAGTGTGCTCATTATACCACGGTGTTGGACTCTTTTCCTTAGTCTTCCTTAAGTGTAAAGGAGCAACCGTATCTAAAGTGCTAGAAAATAAAGAGTCCATAGTTTTTGTTACATCATCCAGTTTTTCTGTTCTGTTGTATATGCTGAGGAATTGAGATAAATCAGGAAGATTATTTACAAAGCAGTCTTTTGTGGTAGAAGTGATGGTTCTACCATACTTGTAACAAGGAGTAGAATTTACAGTTTTAGCTATATGGAGTTTACACAAGGCTAGACAATGATCTGAGATATCATCACTTTGTTGCAGAATTTCAATACCATTAACATCAATTCCATGTGAAAGTATTAAATCTAGAGTATGATTTCGACAATGAGTAGGTCCTGAGACATGTTGTCTAATCCCAAAAGAATTCAGAATGTCTATGAATGCTGATCCTAATGCATCTTTTTCATTATCAACATGGATATTAAAATCACCAACGATTAAGACTTTATCTGCAGCCAGCACTAACTCTGATAGAAAATCTGCAAATTCTTTAATGAAGTCTGTATGGTGCCCTGGTGGCCTGTATACAGTAGTCAGTACAAACATCACAGGGGATTTATCATTAACATTTGTTTCTCTTCAATCTGACTTTGCTGCAGTTGGAATTGAACTGCTGGTTCGAACTGGCCCCCCGACTGAGCCTGGTTTCTCCCAAGGTTTTTTTTTTCTCCATTCTGTCACCAGTTTTGGAGTTTTGGTTCCTTTCTGCTGTCGCCTCTGGCTTGCTTAGTTGGGGACAATTCATTTCCAGCGATATCGTTGACTTGATTGCACAGATACTATTTAAACTGAACTGAGCTGGACGGTGACATCATTGAATTCAATAATGAAATGCCTTTAACTGAAAATTGAGTGTTTAATCTTGTCATTTTACATTATTGACACTATTTTCCTATTTTGATATTGGAAAGTTGCTATGACACAATCTGTATTGTTAAAATCGCTATATAAATAAAGGTGACTTGACTTGACTTGACTCTAGATAATGTTATATGAAGCACCATTACTTCGAGTTATATGTGGCAAATTGGTTGTAAGGAACAGCACCTGCATTACTCAGTGTCTACCCAGTATCCCCACATTCAAGCACACATGGCTATTTATGATGACTCCGTGGGACTGGAGAGTTTCATGCAGAGAGCCACCCGCATTTCCCAGTGTCTCACTGCCTCTCACAGCGCAGAAACCGCCCACCAGTCTGTCGCGCCCGCTGTGGGTTCCCCAGTACCAGAACCTATGCAAGTGGACAATGCTCGGCTCACCCCCTCGAAATGTGCGCGCCGCCTTGTGGCAGGTTTATGCCTTTACTGCGCTACAATGGACCATTACATCAGGACCTGCCCAGTCTGACACCCACGCCCAGCGGTGAGTACTCTCCAGTTAGATCCAGTCATTTCTACACTGTCATTACTATAAGTACAACTATTCACCGATCATTTTGTTACAGTCTCAGCCCTCGTCGACACGGGCTCCTCGGGCAATTTCATCTCCCAGGACCTACTGAATCATCTCCAGCTGCCCTGGAGACGTCATGACCAGGAGTTCCGAGTCGAGACCACCCAGGGAAAACCGCTAGAGTGTGGATGGGTTAAATACCGAGCTCCAACTCTAAGGCTCAAGGTTGGTCACCTGCACGAGGAGGAAATCACGTTCCTGGTACTGGAGGGACCCACTGTGGATATCATCCTGGGACGCCCCTGGCTAGTTCTCCATTCTCCAGAGATCAGATGGGACTCGTGTGAGGTGACTCGCTGGAGTAAGCACTGCCACTTCCTCTTGTCATTACCCACTCCTTTCCAGAGATCCAGCTCTGTACAAGTGGCTTTCACCCTCATCGAGAGCCCCGAGCCTCAGGAGAAAGTCACGGTCCCATCTGATTATTCAGCGTTCCAGGATGTCTTCAGTAAGCAGGCAGCCACCAAACTTCCACCACATCGGCCATGGGACTACGCCATTGATTTGCTGCCTGGAGCTAAACTCCCCAAAGGGAGATTTTAGTCCTTTACCATCCCGGAGCACAAGGTGATGGAGGAGTACATCAAGGAGACTCTCAACCAAGGATTCATTCGACCTTCCACCTCTTCTGCGGCGTCGAGTTTCTTCTTTGTGGGTAAGAAGGACGGGGGCTTGCGGCCATGCATAGATTACCGAGCTCTGAATTCCCAGACGGTGAAGCTGCCTTATCCTCTCCCCCTGGTCCCGACCGCCCTTGAGGAACTCTGTGGGGCCCACATATTCTTCAAGCTGGACCTGCGAAGCATGTGTAACCTTGTTGGTATCCGGAAGGATGACGAATGGAAGACGGCATTCATCATTCCATCAGGGCACTATGAGTATTGTGTCATGCCGTATGGGCTCGCCAACCCCGTCTGTCTTCCATGGATTTATGAACGAGGTGTTCCGGGAGTTCCTCCACCGTTTTGTGATTGTCTACATCGACAATATATTGATATACTCCCGGAACAAGGCCGAACATCGCCAACACGTCAAGCAGGTCCTACAGAAGCTCCGTGAACCCCATTTCTTCCTGAAGCTGGAAAAATGTGAATTCCATCACCCCACGGTGCAGTTCCTGGGTTACATCGTTGGTCAGGAAGGGATTCAAATGGACCAGGGGAAGGTAGATGCAGTCAAGAAGTGGCCTCGTCCCCAGACTGTGAGAGAGCTCCAAAAGTTCTTAGGATTTGCAAACTTTTACTGCCGATTCATCAAAGATTTCAGTCTTCACACAGCTCCCTTGACTTCCCTACTCCGAGGAAAGCCTGAGTCCCTTTCCTGGAACTCCAACGCCCACAAAGCCTTCGAGAAACTCCAGACGGCCTTCAGCACGGCCCCCATCCTGCACCATCCTGACCCGACACTTCCATTTGTTGTGGAAGTGGACGCCTCCACCACTGGCGTCGGGGCCATGCTGTCCCAATATCAAGGTGAGCCTCCAGCCTTGCACATACTATTCCAAGAAACTGACCTCAGCGGAGTAGAATTATGACGTCGGAAACCGAGAGTTATTGGCCATCTAAATTGCCCTGGAAGAGTGGCGGTACTGGCTGGATGGAGCCAACCACCCATTTACAGTCATCACCTACCATAAAAACCTCCAGTATCTTAAGAGATGCCAAGAGACTCAACCCACGCCAAGCCCGCTGGGCATTATTCTTCACCAGGTTCCAGTTCTCCATTACCTACCACCCAGGAAACCTCAATAATAAAGCCAATGCCCTCTCCCGAATGCATTCTCCAGATTCACCCTCCGATCCAGAGCCAATCCTCCCTCCAGCCATGATAGTGAGTCCAATCCAGTGGAACATTGAGGACATTCGAGCCACCACTTTTTCCGAACCTGCTCTGCTGGGAGGTCCAGAAGGGAGGACGTATGTACCCACTTCCCAGCGACAATTCCTTCTGAGCTCAGAACACAATGTACCAGGCACCTTCAAGTTTGGTACTGGTGGCCTAGTATGACCCGGGACATCATCAGGTACGTCCGCAGTTGCTCAGTCTGCGCTATGTCCAAGACCCCTCGTCACCTCCCCGTGGGCAAGCTCGTGCCCCTGCCGATCCCTCGTTGACCCTGGTCTCACCTGGGAATAGACTTTGTGACTGACTTACCCAACTCCGGTGGCTGCACCTGCATATTGGTAGCTGTAGATCGCTTCTCCAAAGCATGCAAGCTCATATCCCTCAAAGGACTTCCCACTGCTCTCGAGACCGCGGAAAGTCGGTTCACCCATGTTTTCCAAAATTTCGGAATCCCCAAGGATTTAGTCTCAGACAGAGGTCCACAGTTCATTTCCCACGTTTGGAGAGCTTTCTTCCGGTTGTTTGGATCACTGTGAGCTTGTCCTCCGGCTACTACCCCCAGACGAACGGCAAGACTGAGCGTAAGATCCAGGAACTCGGACGTTACCTCCGGGCATACTGTCACGACTACCAACACAGCTGGAGCCGCTTCCTCCCTTGGGCCGAGTATGCACAGAATTCCCTGCGACAAAACGCCACCGGCCTCATGCCAGTTCAGTGCATACTTGGTTACCAGCCACCGCTCTTCCCATGGACAAGAGAGCCGTCGGAGGTTCCAGCTGTAGACCACTGGTTCCAAGCGAGAGAGTGTGGGACTCAGCTCACATCCACCTCCAACGTGCAGCGCGGAGGCACAAAACCTTTGCAGATGCTCGGCGCACCGTTACTCCCATCTACCACCCCGGAGACAAAGTATGGCTGTCCACCCAAGATCTGCGCCTCCGCCTGCCCTGTAAGAAGCTGAATCCCCACTACATTGGTCCATTTCTGATACAGAGGCAGATCAACGAGGTCACCTAAGAGTTACAACTCCCACCCAGGTACCGAATTCATCCCTCTTTTCATGTGTCACTCCTTAAACCTTGTTCTCCCTCTGCACCAGGACCCACTAAAATCAGATGAACTTCCTCCTCCAGAAATCCTTGACCAACCATCCATCTACCTGGTCAGAGAGATCCTGGACTCGGGCGACGGGGTGGCAGGCTAGAGAAATCTAGTTGACTGGGAACGTCTATGGACCCGAAGAATGTTTCTGGGTGGCCAGGGACGACATCTTGGACCCTTTGTTTTTAGAAGACTTCCATCGCACCCATCCCGATTGTCCCACACCCAGAGGCCGTGGCCATCCCCGTCGCTGCTTGAGGGTGTCAGGAGCCGCCCCTGGGGAAGGGGGTAATGTCAGGGATTCATCACTATTATCAGTCACCATCCAGGACAATCACCCACTCACAGTCATATGAGTACTGATCACCCGCACCTGCTGTCACCAATCAAGCCACACTATAAACACACACACATCCCAACCTCTCATTGTCTGTTCTACCGTTGACCTACACGGACTGCTCTGGACTCCCTAAGAACTACTTACCTGAAATACTTACCCTTTGACTCTCTCCGCCGATCCTCCAACGACTCCTTTGTTCCCGCTCCAAGATCCCCAACAAACCTGCAAGAGAAACACGCCATCAAGATCACAGCTAAGCACTCTGAATCCTTCATTGTTTTGCTCACTCACCTTCCCTTGCTTCTCCTGTTCCAGTTTCCCGATTCCCATTCAATAAACCATCCAGTTTGTCACTTACCTGTTGTTTCTGGCCTCGTTTTGTGACAGGTAGAGGCTAATATTTGAATTAAAGGAAAACAGTACATTAGCCTACTATTAAACTACACAGTTTTCATGAAAATAAATGTTGAGTACAAAACAACAACAACAAAAAATCTTTTAATACATTCTAATCATTTTATCAAGGTATAAAATGTTTTAAGAACACACATAACTGTTTTTAACGTGCGTATTCTAATGTAACAGATTCAGCTACAACCAGGCAAATGCATTGGGCTTTAAATAAATAAAATGAAACTTCATTAACATTCATTGTGCATACCCAGTGCACGTGTCCCAAATCGTAATCAAACCTGATCCACCTCACACATGCAATCCATAAACGTCCTTAAAGACGATCTATGAAACATTTATTATTAACATACTATGCTCACATACACATTTTATGCTATTCATTCACAACTTCTGTAAGAATGTACATTTCCCTTGCCAAATTCAGAATAATGGCGTCAAACCCAGAGCACTAGTTTGCGTTTGTTGCTCTGCTCACACTGAAATCCACACACTTGTGTTACATGCTGGAGGCCATAAAACAAGTGTTGCACAGTTTCTTAAAGGGCCCACAACCAATTTATGCTCAACGTTCAGTTTTGTTAATTTTCTCCACTTGGCTACATATACTTAAATCCTGCCCTCTGAGAAATACTGAGAATATTGCTATAAATTGTAGCAACACCTCCCCCTTTGCCTTTTGGACGCGGTTCATTTTTATAACAGTAATCTTTGGGGGAAGACTCGTTTAAAATAATGTATTCATCCGGTTTTAGCCAGGTTTCTGTCAAACAGAGCACATCTAGTTTATGATCAGTGATCATATCATTTACAAAAGCACTTTCGTAGAAAGTTGATATTCAGTAAACCAATCTTTATCTTTTGTTCCCTATCAAAGGCTACTCTCGATGCTGCATTTCAATAACGCTAATGAGAACATTCTTTGTTCGACTGGTTGTTGAAGCATGTGTCAAACACGCCAAACTTGGCTTAAATAACCTCGGTTAGGTGACGTCATTCGATTACGAACACCTGGAGGTTATAAATAGATGTGACACGGAAACATCCTCAGGTCTTTTTGTCTTAAAGGACCGCATTGTTGTGTGTGTGTGTGTGTGTGTGTGAGAGAAAATGCATGCTTAAAAGTGAAACTAATAAAGAAAAAAAAAAAAAAGCAAAGCAGGAAGCGAGTAGATAGAGAGACCTCAGCGACGGTCTCTCCCCTTCTTCGGTGACCTCCATGATGAGGTAACTCGTTCATGGAACAAACCGTATTCATCCCGTGTTTTTGTGCCATCGATGTCAATCTACTCGACTATTGTTGATGCAAAGGCACGGGGCTATATGATGATGCTCCAGATTGAAGAGACACTTGTGGGCTATCTCTCTCCTGGGAGCTCATCATCATTAAAGAAAGCAACTCTCCCCACCAAGCCATGCAGAGTAACATCTTCACTGGTGGGGAAAGCCTTTCAAGCAGCGGGCCAGGCTGGTGCTGCTTTCCAAACTATGGCGGTTTTGCAGGCATACCAGGCTGATCTGCTGAAAGACTTGAGAACAGGCGGGTCAATTGACAAAGAGGCGTTTTGTAGAACTTTGCCGGGCCACAGATTTGTCTCTCCGTGCAACCAAGCAGACGGCCTGTGCCATCGGCCGTTCTATGGCTGCCATGGTTTCCACTGAGAGACATCTGTGGCTCAACCTCACAGGCATCAAGGACAAAAACCGTGCTTTCCTCCTTGATGCCCCTATCTCGCCTTCCAGCCTATTTGGCGACGCCGTTAATACCGTTGCCACTAGGTTTTTGGGGAGGCAAAACATTATGAGGAGGTGAGGTTTCTTCCCCACTGTGCTCAAGAGTCGGGACCGTCGGCCACCCGGTCCCGACCAGGTCCGGTTCCTTTGAGGCGTGAAGCACAAAAGGAGAGTCTGCCGAGCCGAGCACCCCCTCGTAGAGACTGGGGTGCGGCTCGCAGCGCTTCACAGTCCGCCTTGAAGAGACCGGACCTGCGGAGCATCATCTCCGCTAAGAAAAAGTCCTGAGGCTGGTGCGCCCAGGACCGTGGGGGTGTGTCCACCGGGGAGGGGGGGGCATAAAATTCCAACAGAGAGTAGAGGTGATACGGTGATACCTTTGAGCCTCCTGCACATGAGATCGTTTCAGTTGTGGCTCAGAGCCAGGGGATTTAATCCAAGGACCAATCCCCAGAGGCAAATAAGGGTTACGCGCCGGGGGCTTTGTACCCTATCTATGTGGTTCAGACCCCGGTTTCTGACTTTGGGTCCCACTCTAGGTCCGTGTTGTCGTCGCAAGATGCTAATGACAGATGCATCCCTCACGGGTTGGGGAGCGGTCTTAGATGGCCGTCCAGCCCAAGGGATCTGGAGAGGTCATCTTCTCGAATGGCACATGTTGCCTCGAAATGAAGGCTGTATTCCTGACCCTGAAATACTTCCTCCAGCAGTTGAGAGGCTACTATATCCGGTTTCACTTTATTTTGATGGTCCCTTTAACACATTCTATTTACAATAAGTAATGTTACACCTACATTTCTACTAACTCTCATTAGAGTGTTAGTAGTGTATTAGTTGACTGGTAGGGTTAGAGTTAGATTAAGTTGACACGTTCTTGCAAAGTTACTTATAGTCAGTAGAATATCCGTTGGGAGACCAACACAATAAGGAGTTAGTAGATATGAAGCAGACGGTCTACTAATACTCTTATGAGAGTTTGTTGACATGTAGTTGCAACATTACTTAGTGTCAACAGAATGTTCAAAAGGGACCATCAAAATAAAGTGTTACCCCATGTCCTAGTGCGGGTGCACAACACGGCGGTTGTCTCTTACATAAATCACCAGGGCGGACTGCGTTCGCGCCACCTGAACAGACAAGCGCAGCAGGTTTTGCTTTGGGCACATGACAAGATCCTGTACCTCAGGGTGATTTACATCCCCGGGCATATGAATGTGGGAGCAGACTTGCTGTCCAGACAAGCTGTGACACACAGGGAATGGAAACTCCACCCCGAAGTAGTCAAGTCTGGGAAAGATTTTACGAAGCAGAGGTGGACCTTTTTGCTTCACAGGAGACAGCATAATGTCCCCTCTACTTCTCTCTGACTCATCCAGCTCCCCTGGGTCTGGACGCTATGGCCCATACGTGGCCCAGACGGGGTCTTTATGCATTTTCCCCGATCGCTCTGCTCCCAGGAGTCCTGGCCATGGTCCGTCAATAGGGGTCTCGCCTCTTACTGATAGAGCCCCGTTGGCCGACCAGAGTATGGTTTTCAGATCTAATATCCCTCCTCGACGGCTCACTGTGGTCGATACCGGTCAGGAGAGATCTCCTATCTCAGGCACAGGGGACAGTATTTCATCCCCAGCCCGAGCTCTGGAACCTTCATGTCTGGCCCCTGAGGGGGACCAACTGAGACATGCTGGGCTTCCAGCCGACGTAGTAGAGACTATTCTAAGCACTAGGGCTCCCTCCAATAGAAGAAGTTATGCCTTGAAATGGCACATTTTTGAAAATTGGTGTATGACACACCATGTAGACCCAGTTCACTGCCAAGTTGTTTCAGTGCTGGAGTTCCTGCATGAGAAATTGTCCTCAGGCACATGTCCTGGTACTCTCAGAGTCTATGTGGCTGCCATTTCGGCTTGCCATGTTCTGATTGATGGGGTTTCTGTGGGAAAGTACCTCTAGTTGCCCCTTCATTCGGGGATCTAGGCGGTTAAGGCCGCCCACTAGAGGTCAAAGTAATGTTGCATCCTCACCCGAATTATCTTCCGAAAGTTCCATTCTCAACCATCAATCCAGTTGTTCTTGAAGCCTTCTGCCCTCCGCCGTTCACGACACCGGAGCAGGAAAGACTTCACTTACTGTGTCCAGTACGTGCTCTTCAGATCTACGTCCACCGCACTATCCAGTGGCGTAAGTCGGAGCAACTTTTCATATGCTATGGGGGCCGTAACTGGGCGGCAGCTGCCACAAAGCATACTGTATCACATTGGGTGAGGGATGCTATTGCCCTAACCTATGAGGCGCGTGGTCTAGCTTCGCCTCTAGGAGTTAGGGCCCATTCAACCAGGTGTTCATAATCGAATGACCTCAACTAACCGAGGTTATTTAAGCCAAGTTTGGCATGTTTGACACACGTGCTTCAACAACTGGTCGAACAAAGAATGCTCTCATTAGCGTTATTGAAACGCAGCATCTCATTCCCGCTTTTTCAGGGAACAGGGTTACAGTCAAGTAACCTGAGACATTTCTCTGTATTATATATTTTTTTCATTTTTTGAACGTCAATTAAATTGTTAAATTGGTTTGGACGTTTTTTGTATATTCTAGTTTGGGGAACAGACACAGTCTCTATAGTGTGATATCTAGGTGAAAGAGTCTCTATGTGCTGAAAATTAACTGATTTCTGTGACATGAGGTGGCTAGCAGACTCTCGGTTTAGCCAATCTCTCTGTTTCCTGACCTGGGTCCCAGTTAGTCATGTACGAACTCTAAGACTATGTGCCATATTTCTAGAGAGAAGAGCAGCACCACCCCAGGAGGGATGAAGACCATCTCTTTTCAGCAGGTCAGGTCTGCCCCAAAAACTTGTCCAATTGTCTATAAAACCTATGTGATTCTGCGGGCACCACTTAGACATCCAACCATTGAGTGACGACAGTCTGCTACGAATCTCATCACCCAGGGAGGGAGATGACCAGAGCTTATTACAGTGTCTGACATCGTATTTGCAAGTTCACACACACCTCTTTAACATTACTTTTAGTGATCTCCAACTGGCGAAGTCGAACATCATTAGCGCCGACGTGAATAACAATCTTACTGAATTTACGTTTAGCATTAGCCAGCACTTTTAAATTTGCCAAGATGTCAGGCGCTCTGGCTCCCGGTAAACACTGGACTATGGTGGCTGGTGTCTCTATTTTCATGTTCCGTATAATAGAATTGCCAATATTTAGAGAACTTTCATCAGGTTTCTCAGTGGGTGCATCACTGAGTGGGGAGAACCTGTTTGATGTTTTGATCGGAACAGAAGAGCGGTGTTTTGACCCGCGACTATGCCGCCACACAGTAACCCAGTTGCCCTGCTGCCGAGGCGCTAAAACCAGAACTGAACAACGTACAGGACTCCCTGAGCTAGTCGCATTCAAAGCAGTATCTACAGCCCTCACATTCTTACTATCCTCAACTAAAGTTTGGATGCGTGTCTCTAGTTCTAAAATCTTCTCTGTCAGCCTAACTATTTCCCTGCATTTATCACATGTGAATCCCTCATCACCGACAGAGGGAGATAAACTATACATGTGGCAAGCGTTGTAAACAACAATAGCAGCAGAAGAAGCCATTACTCACTGTGATTGATGAATTATTCACTTACCACTGTTGTTTGATGAATTTGTTAAAAAACGGAGCGAGAGAGAAATTAAATGAATGATCAAATTAGTTAGATTAGTTTGATAGATAATACTAGAAATATGGTGGGAATTAAGTTATATTTTATCACTTTAAACAACAGAGAGTGAAAGTAAGATAGAGATTTAACAGAAAAGTGAAGCTACACAGAGCCACAATTGCAAACCTCTCAGCAGCACGACAGACAGGAACCGCTGCATCAGTAAAGACAGGCGCCTATATTTTTGATGGATAATAATAATAATCATCTTGCTGTCGTCAAAGGCATCAGCAACAGGCGTTATCTCTAACTATACACTATACTATCATCTATCAGCACAACCCTAAACTGAGTTGTGATGACGCTTCGTTCCCTTGCCATAATGTATTCTCTTGAAAACCCTTTATTGTCAAATGTGTGTTGAATGTAAGCTCCTATTATGAATTGAACCATTCAATGTGAATTTATGAGAATATTCCTAAATAAGGAAATCTATTCAGTGATTGGTCCATGTGTATTTCGTCATCCAAAATCCCTTCACTGCAAAGTGTGACTCATCTCTTAGGCTGACACTTAAGATTTAGTCCTACACTTCGCTTAAATTACAACTGCGATGCTTGATAACTAACTTTTAAGCGCAGCTTTGAGCCAAGAATTTTTTTACACTTAAGTCAATTCTTAGCAGTGCTCTTGAGAGTAATTCTTAGAGGCTTGATAAATACGGGCCCTGATAGCTTAGGGACAAGCATGCTCCCAATAAAACCAGACAGCTTAGGAACAAGCGAATTCCCAATAACAACCAGATAGCTTAGGAACAAGCATGCTCCCAATAACAACCAGATAGCTTAGGAACAAGTGTGCTCCCAATAAAACCAGACCGCTTCGGAACAAGCGTGTTCCCAATAACAACCAGATCGTTTAGGAACAAGCATGCTCCCAACAACCAGAAGTAAGGCATATTGTCAGTATGATCACATAAGCTTAGCATGGGCACTTCACTGAAAACAACAAAAGTATAAGCAATACAGACAGCCTTACCAAGCATGTTGACAATAATCTAAGTCATTAAAAAGGAACTTAGCTTAGCTTCCTGACGATCTGTCCCGGCTTAATACATGTTAAAACAGCTGTGCGGGGCAGTGCCTATTATATCAGTGAAATAATGATGAGAAACAGCTTTGCCCTTTTGCGGTAATACTGTTTTAGAATTTTTAGGGCAAGTTGTATTGGAGTTATTTCCGTTTATCCCTGAATGTGTGAGAAAATCAAACACAAACTTAAAGGGATAGTTCACCCAAAAATGAAAATTATGTCTTTAATTACTCACACCCTCATGTCGTTCCAAACCCGTAAGGTCTTCATTCATCTTCAGAAGACAAATTAAGATATTTTTGATTCAATCTGAGAGTTCTCTGACCCTCCATTGACAGCAACACAACTGAAACGTTCCCAGATCCAGAAACGTAGCAAGGGCATCGGTAAAATAGTCCATGTGACATCAGTGGTTCAACAGTAATTTTACGAAGCTACGAGAATATTTTTTGTGTGCAAAGAAAACAAAAATAACATCTTTATTCGACAATTCTCCTCCTCATCCTGTCTGCCACGGTGCAATGCGACAGGATGTGGAAGAGAAGAATTGTTGAATAAAGTCATTATTTATAAGTCGTATCATTGCTCACTTGTTGATTTTGATTGCTTCTATTGTCCTCATTTGTAAGTCGCTTTGGATAAAAGCGTCTGCTAAATGACTAAATGTATATGTATATGTGTATATATATATATATATATATATATATATATACACATACATATATATATATACATATATACACACACACACACGCACATATATATATATATATATATATACACATACATATATATATATACATATATACACACACACACACACACGCACATATATACATATATACATATACATATACATATACATACACATACATATATATATATATATATATATATATATATATATATATAATGGCCAAAAATATCAGCACCCTTGGTAAATATGATCAAAGAAGGCTGTGAAAATTAATCTGCATTGAAAAAAAAAAACACAACAATCTAACCTTTCATTGGATAATAAGAATTTAAAATGGGGGAAAATATCAATGAAATAAAAGTTTTTCTCTAATACAGATTGGCCACACTTAACGGCACCCCTTTAACTGATACTTTTTGAAACCTCCATTTGCCAGTTTAACAGCTCTAAATGTTCTCCTATAATGTGGTGAGAGAACACCTGACAAGAGATCAGAGACCATTCCTTCATCCAGAATCACCCTTTAGATTCCAGGCTCCATGTTGGTTTTTGTTCTCTTTAGTTCACCCCACTCATTTTCTATAGGGTTCAGGTCAGAGGACTGGAATGGCCATAGCAGAAGCTTGGTTTTGTGCTCAGTGACCCATTTTTGTGTTGTTTTTGAGGTTTGTGTTTGGATTATTGTACGGTTGGAAGATCCAAATATGGCTCATTATAAGATTTCTAACAGAGTCAGTCACTTATTGATTTTTTATTTCATGGTATTTCATATAATCCATGATGCCATGTGTCTAAACAAGATGTCCAGGACCTCCTTGGAGAGTCTTTAGCCACTCAAACTCACTTCTCACCATGCATTAGGATGATATAGACACATGTCCTCTTCCAGGCAGTTTCATAACATTTTATGTTGATTGGAAATTCTTAATTATTGCCTTGATGGTGGAAATGGGAATTTTCACTGCTCTAGCTCTTTTCTTAAAGCCACTTCACTAATTTGTGAAGCCCGATTATCTTTTGCTGCACATCAGAAATATATTATTTGTTTGTTTTTTTTCTCATTGTGATGGATGATTAAGGGAATTTGGGCTTTGTTTCCCCTCCTATATATGTTTTTGTGAAACAGGAAGCCATGGCTGGATAATTTCATGTTCATAATCACCCTGGAGTGCTCAAAATTGTGAATATGAAAGGGAATATAAGAATGTCTAGGGATGTCAATAATTGTGAACAATGTGTATTTGAGAAAAAATAATAATAAATAAACATTTATATATTTCCCCCCATTTTAAATTCTTATTATCCAATGAAAGATCAAAAGGATTAACAATGCATATTCATTTTCACAGCCTTCTTTGATCATATTTACCAAGGGTGCCAATATTTTTGGCCATGACTGTATATATCACATTTCTGTCCCCCTCACTTCTGAAATGAAGGCTACGCCCCTGGTCTACATCCCCTGGACTTACTCAATTAAGTTTTTGCTGTATGCAGATGATCTGGTGCTGCTGTCATCCACCCTACAGGGACTTGCTGGAGAACTACTGCCAGAAGTGGGCCCTGGCAGTAAACCACAAAAAGACCAACATTATGGTCTTTCAGAAAAAAGCCCAGATGTCAGGAACACAGATACCAGTTTTGTCTAGGCAGCACCGGCCTAGAACACACGATGCAGTACACTTACCTCGGCCAGATCATCACTGCATCGAGGAGTTTCAGTATGGCAGTGAATGCTCTCAAACATAAAGCTCGAAGAGCTCTATATGCCATTAAGAAAAAAAAACAAAAAATTTGAATTACCGATTCCTATTTGGTGTAAAATTTTTGGTAGCATAATTCAGCCCATAGCGCTGTATGGAAGTGAGGTATGGGTCAATGATCAGAGCTACACTAGATGGGACAAAGCAACAGAAGCCCTACACACAGAATTCTGCAAAATTATTCTAAAATTACAAAGGAGAACACCAAATAATGCATAAAGGCAGAATTAGGCAGATACCCATCGATTATACATATACAAAAAAGATATATATATAGGCTTGCACTCCATTCATTTACCAACACTAACTTCTCTATTCCTTTTGTAATCTATCTATTTGTTTTCTTTTTATTTATTATACAAAAAAGGCCTCTAACACAATAGCTTTCTCTATTCCTTTTGTATTCTATCTCTTTTCTTTTTATTATATATATATATATATATATATATATATATATATATATATATATATATATATATATATATATATATATATATATATATATATATATATAATAAAATAAAATAGAATAGAATAAAAAACCTTGATACGTGTACTGTAGCCTGATTACGTCAGACCATCTCCCGGTTTATCTCCGGCTCCGCAGCAGCCAGGCCAATCAGCGAACAGAGGGCGGGCTGAGAGCCGTGACGTAGACGCTAAGCGCCGAATTTAAGATTAGGCTTGTTTAAAATGAGCAAAATCTGCGAATTGATCACCGGTGATCACCGCGAGATGCATGTCGGTTAGAAAAGTGTCAGAGTTATGTCCGCCTTGCTCTGATGTCATGCTGACGTGTGCCAAAAAACTCTTGCGACGGCGAGGCGGCTGTGTCAGATTGAGCAGTCGTGCGAAGTTGCTCTCCACTGACTGCGCTGATCAAAAGCATGATGGGAAACGCCTGACTGACGACACAGCTTAATGCTCATTGGTTCAGACAACCGTGATGCGTTCTCTCTCTTTTTTTTAAATCTGATTTCATGCTATTATGTATTTAAATTGTGCATGAATATTCCCAAACACTATAGTGCGATCTCTGTGTGAGATATATGATTGTTGTCATAGTTTCTATAAAAATCTAAAATACATGTTTGAATTAAAATAAAAAAATAATGATAAATAGGCCTTTTGTATGGAATTAAATAGCAAGCACTTTGAGTGTCTTGTTCATCATTTGTATATTCATATCATGTTTATCAGCAGCACAGCATATGAGTGAGAATAACGCGATATCTTCCTTTGATCTCGTAGGTATCTGTTCCACTGCGAGAGCTCAGAACTGTCCGTCTTGACTGCGCTTATTTCACTCCTCCCCTCACTGCAGCCGCCTACTCTCACCTACATTTCAGGCGAGGCGCGGCACGGCGCATCTCAAACAAGCCTTTTGTAGTTTAGGTTTAGGTGAGGGAAATCTAAAACGACAGTGGACATGGAGACACGGGATGCCATTCGCTCTGTTGTGGAGAATATTCCCGGCATTTGCCAACTGAAGCCCAAACAAGAAGAGTGTTTGTTTCACATTTTGAATGGAGGTGATATTGTGGCCCTACTCCCTACAGGTTTTGGGAAAAGTTTTATTTATCAACTGTTACCGATCGTCAGCAAGAAACTGGGGAGGCCAAAGTTTGGCAAGGCGATAATTGTGGATGCATAGATTTACTTCACATAATCTGCAAAAGTCGTTCGCAGCCATCTTCTCTCCGGTATTTCGCTCGATGGTTTTGTTTTCGCCACACACCTGCGTTTACAGCGGAAGTTCGAGGCGGCCGAGCCGTCGAATAACATACGTCATAACCAACTGTTATGTGATAGGCTTATGGGTACACCAATGATTTTAAACTTCAGACAACCGCCCGCCCACGAGAAAGAAAACGCTCGTCACTTATGCCCTTCCAGACTCTCTCTACGAAGCAAAGCGAAGAAGCAGAGTTTGGTGTTACCAGGCTACATGTACTGTGTTAGGCTAACTGAAACTTGTCAGAGCACTTGCATATCATTGTCTTTTTTTTTTGCTCCATGACTGAGCCTGGGTTCTCCCAAGGTTTTTTTCTCCATTCTGTCATCGATGGAGTTTTGGTTCCTTGCTGCTGTCACCTCTGGCTTGCTTAGTTGGGGACACTTAATTTACAGCGATATAATATACATATAATCGCCGACTTGATTGCATAGATACTATTTAAACTGAACTGAGTTGGATGATGACATCACTGAATTCAATGATGAACTGCCTTTAACTGAAAATTGAGTGTATACTGTACCCTACTAAATTTATACTAATACAATAAATTTAGTATATTGTCCTTTTGCATTACTGGCACTATTTGATATATACTGACACTATTTGATACTGTAAAGCTGCTTTTACACAATCTGTATTGTTAAAAGCACTATTCAAATAAAGGTGACTTGATCATTTGTAAATCACTTTGGATAAAAGTGTCTGCTAAATGACTAAATAAAAAAATAAATAAATAAAATAAAAAAATTGCAGTTACTGATCTCCTAATAATTAACTACTTGTTACTTAAGAGCAGTTATTGGAATGTTAGTTTCGCATTACTCATTGAATTGTAGTTGAATTGAATTCAATTAATGAATGAACAGCATTCAAAACTGTTACCACAAACATATTGAGGGTTATCGCTTTCAGATGGATGTGATGGTGGTTTATTTTACCCATATGATGACAGAACACCTGCTCCCTTCCCTGCAGATTGAGACATCTTGTCTGTCTCTGTCACACAGTGTCTGTTCACCGTCTGCTGTGCAGTGACATCTGTCAGAGTGTGTCAAACGGACTGGGAAATGACCAGTTCTGCTATCTCCGGCCGGACCGTGCAGACCCACGCTGTAAAAACAGACTGAATGATGCTAAATAGCTGATCATATCTGGGCCATGCTGACTGACATTACACCAGATCTAATGTTGCTGAAGGTGTGTGTGAGAGTGACACACAGATTAAGTACTCTGACAGGCCACACAATAAAGCCATCAGGTGGAGTGACACGTCAGATGGATGGAGAGAAGGATGAATTGTCACTCTGTGTCAGTCCAGATGCTGTCCTCATCCCTGATGCATCACACACATACACACGCACGCACGCACGCATGCAGCAGCAGCAGCAGCAGCAGCAACAACAACAGCATGGGAACAACAGCCACAACATTATTTTTTATTTTTTTTTGATGATATTTCACTTTTGCTTTACACAACTCCTAAATACAGTTTACTACGGTAAGATGTGGGTTTGGCTTTTGTAAAGCTTTGACAAATCTATTTGGCAAGTACAATGTGACTTATAATAAACCATATCCATAACTGAACGGATTGGACCTCCATCGTGAAATACAAGCAAAGCATTATAAAAAGATATCATAATTTAAACAGTGAAAGACTATTTAAAAATGCAGTGGTAAAATCCTGTTAATTCGTTAACAGGAAGTTTCCTTCTATTTTTTTTTTTCTAATCAGTAGGGTTGAATGTTTCATCTTATGCTGTTAAATTGTTTGCATTAGTGTTATGTTTGTTATCGTGATAGTGTTTTGTTTTTATGTGTACGACACCATATGCACTGTCTATAGTAAGGGAAAAAATTATTTGATCCCCTGCTGATTTTGTACCTTTGCCCACTGACAAAGAAATTATCAGTCTATAATTTTAATGCTATGTTTATTTGAACAGCGAGAGACAGAATAACAACAACAACAACAACAAAAATCCAGAAAAATGCATAAAGTTATAAATTGATTTAAATGAGTGAAATAAGTATTTGACCCCATTCGCAAAACATGACTTAGTACTTGGTGGCAAAACCCTAGGCAATCACAGACGTTAGACGTTTCTTGTAGTTAGCCACCAGGTTTGCACACATCTCAGGAGGGATTTTGTCCCACTGCTCTTTGCAGATCCTCTCCAAGTCATTAAGGTTTCGAGGTTGACGTTTGGCAACTCGAACTTTCAGCTCCCTCCACATACTTTCTATGGGATTAGGTCTGGAGGCTGGCTAGGCCACTCCAGGACCTTAATGTGCTTCTTCTTGAGCCACTCCTTTGTTGCCTTGGCCGTGTGTTTTGGGTCATTATCATGCTGGAATACCCATCCACGACCCATTTCCAATGCCCTTGCTGGCTTCAATTCCCTGACCCTGACGGTACATGGCCCCATCCATCGTCCCTTTGATGTGGTGCAGTTGTCCTGTCCCCTTAGCAGAAAAACACCCCCAAAGCATAATGTTTCCACCTCAATGTTTGACGGTGGGGATGGTGTTCTTGGGGTCATAGGCAGCATTCCTCCTCCTCCAAACACGGCGAGTTGAGTTGATGCCAAAGAGCTCGATTTTGGTCTCATCTGACCACAATACTTTCACCCAGTGCTTCTCTGAATCATTCAGATGTTCATTGGCGAACTTCAGACGGGCCTGTATATGTGCTGTCTTGAGCAGGGGTACCTTGCGGGCGCTGCAGGATTTCAGTCCTTCACAGCGTAGTGTGTTAACAATTGTTTTCTTGGTGACTATGGTCCCAGCTGCCTTGATATCATTGACAAGATCCTCCCGTGTAGTTCAGGGCTGATTCATCACCGTTCTCATGATCATTGAAACTCCATGAGGTGAGATCTTGCATGGAGCCCCAGACCAAGGGAGACTGACAGTTATTTTGAGATTCTTCCATTTGCAAATAATCACACCAACTGTTGTCACCTTCTCACCAAGCTGCTTGGCGATGGTCTTGTAGCCCATTCCAGCCTTGTGTAGGTCTATAATCCTGTCCCTGACATCCTTGGACAGCTCTTTGGTCTTGGCCATGGTGGAGAGTTTGGAATCTGATTGATTGATTGCTTCTGTGAACAGGTGTCTTTCATACAGATAACAAACTGAGTTTAGGAGCAGTACATTTAAGAGAGTGCTCTTAATCTCAGCTCTTTACCTCTATAAAAGACACATGGGAGCCAGAAATCTTGCTGATTGATAGGGGATCAAATACTTATTTCACTCATTAAAATGCAAATCAATTTATATATTTTTTTAAAAAAATTGTTGTTATTATGTCCCTCACTGTTAAAATAAACCTACCATTGAAATTATAGACTGATCATTTCTTTGTCAGTGGGCAAACGTATAAAATCAGCAGGGTATCAAATCATTTTTTTCCTTCACTATATTAGTATTTACCTCAGATTGTGAAAAAGCTACTTTGATTTATCACATAGTGTCAGTATATTATCAAACAAATTTTGGTTATTTGGTATATCAACATCAACATATTTCATTCTGTGAAACTTAAAATGTTGCTAACATAATAAAAATGGTAATACTAATACTAATAAATACTGATACGAATACTACTTCTACTATTAATAAAAAAAATATTTGTGTAAACCATTCATAAAATGCTTTTTAAGTATGTACACATAACTATTTTGTTTATGTTTAAAGATGGGATTCTCCATATTCATAATATTTTTAAATAAATATGTGTATTATTGTCCTAACGTCTTCTCAGAGGAAAATTGTATCGCTTAGCAGTGGTTTTTATCAGCACAGGAGCTAATAAAAATTAATATTACATATAATATTCCTTAAATGTTGGAGTTCATATTAAAATTTGCTATATTGGCAAATTTGAGCTCAATTTGAGACATTGTTGAGATCTCTTTTTTAAACTCCAGAGAATACACATTACGCAATACAGACTACTCTGGTCTTTTTCCACATCATTTCAATTTAATTAATTTTTTTTTATTTCTTGCTATCTTAAAAAAAAAAAACAAAAAAAACTATTTTTTTACTATTACAGTCTCTAATGGTTTTGCTGTTTGGTGTTACAGAATAATCTTTCTAAGTTTCACAAAGAACTGTGCAGCATGCTGCCAAAAGATGGCACTGTTGCTGTGCTGAATTTCACTATTAACCTCTTTCTCTGTCCATTTTTCTTTCTTTCTTTCTCTCTTCTTCAGTTTGACCCTCAGATTGACAGAGAACTGAGGACATTGTGGTTCTTCATCTAGACATGCAATGTTTTGGTTTTCACTGTTTACAACTTGTGCAAAACCCTCTCATAGAAGCAGGTCTCTTAATTCATCTCATAATTCTTAATTTATATAAATCTCTCTCTCTCTCTCTCTCTCTCTCTCTCTCTCTCTCTCTCTCTCTCTCTCTCTCTCTCTCTCTCTCTCTCTGTCCCTCAACAATAAAAGTAAATGTGGTACAAAAATGTAGTTGTTTAGGACTTCATTGACTATTACTGCATGGATAAGAAAAGTTGAAACATTCTTTGAAATACCACCTATTTTTGCCTGAAGAAAGAAAATAATGCAGGTTTTATACCAAATAAAGTCGAGTAATTGATTACACAAATTTAAGTTTCCCTTTAATAGCAGAATTGTATTTTTTATCTGGATCAAAATTCATGAATCATACGTTGGGAGACTGAGACAAAAAGTAACAAACGTATTATTTATTTTTGTGAGGCAGTTACTCCGAAATGTAAAAGACAACAACAAATGATACAATATATAGTAAGTTGTCTTTCTCATCAAAGTACAGTTCTCTTCTCTTCTCTTCTCTTCTCTTCTCTCCTCTTCTCTTCTCTTCTCTTCTCTTCTCTTCTCTTCTCTTCTCTTCTCTTCTCTTCTCTTCTCTTCTCTTCTCTTCTCTTCTCTCACCTCCTGTGTAATTACATAGCATGAGGGTGCATTGCCATGCGTTTTAGAGCAGCCAAATGGACCCACAGCAGGCTAGCAATTCAGCCACTATTACCCCAAAATGTGTCTCTTAATGGCTTATGAAGCAGCATCCTGCAGGGGAAGGGTTAACACAGCCGTGTCCATCCCAGAGAAATTGCCACTCTCCACTAAATTACATCCTTCTGAGAATCTTGCAGAGGTAAGCGAGAGATTAAAAAAAAAAAAAAAAAAAAAAACAGAAAAGTGTGAGGATGTCACGTTTTCACAATTTTATTAATTGTCCAAAAAAACTTCTGATCTTAGATGTGTAAGTGAGAGTAAGTTTTGTAGCAAAAGAGAAAGATAGAAAATGCATCTCCTCTTTGCTATCTACTACAGCACATAGGCTCTTAATGTGTTCTATACCAACAGGTGTTCCTCTGTAGTTTAGTTATTGTGTCATTGCTGAGGATATACTTTAAAAAAAAGAAAAGAAAAAAAGAACTGAAAACAGAATGACATTGAAGGGCTGATAGTTTTGCTGTTTGCATCTGTGTGTGTGTGTGTGTGTGTGTAAGGAATAACTGAGGATGGGTGGTTGAATTATTAGAAAAAAAATAACCCTGGGCACCAGAACGGCCAGGCACAGGAACAGTTTCTTCCCTCAGGCAATCCATCTTATGAACACCTGACAATAATTGTGGAAAACACTCTATTTATACACTTATACACTTATTTATCTAACACACATGCTTAGTTTACATTTCAAATTTGCACATAATATACCTGTACATACAAAACTGTCTGTTGTAATATACCTGTACATATTATTGTCAGTTTGTATATTGTTATTCCCTACTTACTTGTTATATTTTTATTCTTTTATTATCTGTGTGTTTATCCTGTCACTGTCATTCTGTTGCACTGTGGAAGCTGTCACGAAAACAAATTCCTCGTGTGTGTACACATACCTGGCAATATAGCTCATTCTGATTATCAATGGCTCAGACCTCAGTTACAAGCTGTAAAATGACATTTTGCAATTAGCGACAGATGCTTGAGATGAGATGTAATGCGAGAAAGAAAGTAAAAAAAAAGAAAGAATGTAAAGAAAAGAAAGTAGTCCTACACAAAAGACAAAAACTTGTCAAATTATTTGAAATAAATGATCTGACCAATGTCTTAAGGTGTGGTAACCTTAGTATAAGGAGAATAATTGACTCCTGAATTATTAGAAAAAAGAATGCACACACAGAAGTGTAACGACCACAATGTGAAGGTGTGTATTCTTTTTTCTAATAATTCAGGAGTCAATTATTCTCCAGGAGGATACAGCAAGCGTCCAGTAATGTCCTTCAGGTAGACAAGCACCAGTTTTTCAAATGACTTCATGACCATAACGGAGTTATTAATGCAGCCTAATGCAGTTATTATTATTAGAGAGAGAGAGAGAGAGAGAGAGAGAGAGTTTTCAACACACTTTATTCAATCATTACAGAGTCATTAAAACAACAAAACAAATTTTCCAAAACTCAAAAAAGGGTGTGCAAAAGACCAAATCTTATTGTAACATAGTACTACAGATCAACATTTCTTCTGCTACTGTACAAATAGCTTCTTTAAAACACCAGTTATACAAAAAAAACGTTCTAAATCATTCATAATTTTATAGAACTTAAAATCTCTAACAACATCAGAATCAATCAGATTACTGCACAAATCGGTTTCACTTTAATTTGATGGTCCCTTTGACACATTCTATTGATTATAAGAAATGTTGCACCTACATTTCTACGCACTCTCATTAGAGTGTTAGTAGTGTATTAGTTGACTGGTAGGGTCAGGGTTAGATTAAGTTGACACGTTCTTGCAAAGTTACTTATAGTCAGTAGAATATCTGTTGGGAGACCAACACAATAAGGAGTGAGTAGATATGAAGCAGACCATCTACTAATACTCTTATGAGAGTTTGTTGACATGTAGTTGCAACATTACTTAGTGTCAACAGAATGTTCAAAAGGGACCATCAAAATAAAGTGTTACCCACAAATCAAACAGAATTACATCACTCATTGAGAAACCCAAACACAAAAAAATGCAATGCTGTTCGGCCCTATAGAGCGAGTACAGTATGGCAGAGTATCTGTACACAGTGTCAGATAAGAAACCGAGAAGCACGTTGACCAGATACAGACTCAGCGGTCACAAGCTGATGATAGAGACGGGCAGACACAGAAAAACATGGCTGCCACTGGAGAAGAGATTGTGTTCACACTGTGATCTGAATCAGATGAAAACAGAACTGCACGTCCTAACAGAATGCTCCAAATACACAGACATACGGACAGTGTTCTATGATAAAATACAGCAGATCCATCAGACATTTAAAACTCTTTCAAACCAGGAGAAACTGCTGTATCTGTTAGGAGAACACAAGAACTGCTGTGTGTTTGCTGCTCAATATGTAGCCTGTCACGATAGAAGAGAAAACACTCAATCTGCCCTTATCTGATGTTTCCAGTACATGTAGATTATATTATGCCATATTACTCTTGTATATTTTGCTTCTGTAAATCTGTCTAAACCCGTATCTTATTTTATTTTTTATTTCTAGTTTATATACTTACACATATTAGTAATTCATCTTGCACTACATGCTTAATATTTATATTATTATAATATTATTATTTTTCTTTCTGCTAATACATATGTGCACTATTTGTAAGCAGTCCAGCTGCGATTGCTTTGGCAATAAAAATGTATAGTGTTTGTCATGCCAATAAAGCACACTTGCATTGAAATTGAATTGAATTGAGAGAGAGAGAGAGAGAGAGAGAGAGAGAGATTAATTGGAAGTTTAACTGCTTCAATAACAGTGATGTTACAGATGTGAAAGAAGCGCAAATACCTGCATTAGCAGTATGTTATTCAGCATTGCTAATGAAGACAGTTGCTATCAGGGAAAACCACACCTTAGAATTATATATAAATGTATATATAAACTGTAATATATATAGAACTGTAATTTAAGCAATATGAGCAGTATCACACAAGAAGGTGTATGATATGGCTCTATATCAACAAGGTTGTGATCGGCTGTAGGAAATCACAACCATGCTGAAATAGAGCCATATCACACTCCATGGTATTGGGCTTATTATTATTATTATTATTTGATGGCTCAAGTGCGTAAATAAATAATAATAATACTACTAATAAAAATGTGTGTGGAACTACTTGCTTTCGTCAATGGAAGACTGCGAGGTGACTCACTCTGTCGGTTCACCTACAGCCCAGCTCTTGGTAGCAGCACAGTAGATTATGCAGTCAAGATCTCTATCTTTCTTCTTTGAGAGTTTTCACAGTCAAACCCTTGAAACCTTTCTCAGACCACAGCCAAATCACCCTCTATATAAAGCAATCTTAAACATTACCTAAACCAATTAGGACACCATATCAAATGCACAAAATTATGTCATTCAAATGGACAGAAATCAGTACCATTATTACATTAATGCTATTGAATCTTCAGAAATACAGTTCCTCTTGCATTCTTTTCAAATGAAGGTATACCCTAAAAATAAATTTGGAATCAGTCAAAGATCTAAATAACATATTCTACAAAAGAGCACAAAAAAGTAATCTGACACTTGCTAAACAAAGAAAACAAAACAAAACATTTAGATACTGACAAATGGTTTGATTTGGACTGTAAGGCTCTGAGAAAAAGCCTCAGAAATTTATCTAATCAAAACCACAGAAAACCAGAAAATCAGGACCTCCGTTTTCGATATTATGAGGCACTATATAAAGCCACATTCCATCAGAAAAAAAGCAACATTTTTGCAAAACCTGTTTGAAATTCACACAAATTCAGGCATAAATGGAAATTATTATACAAATAAAATCAAGAAGTTCTGGCAATCCAAGGTGAGGAGACATGGAAAAACTATTTCCAAGAATTATATAGTTAATTATATATAATTATATATTAAATTCAAAATTCGAATCAAAATGAATTAATTAAAAAACTAGACAATTTAGAAAGATCAATAAAAGCAAATCAATACCCCTTAGATTTCCCCATAACAAGAGTTGGAAGATAAATTGCAAGGCCTCGAGCCCAAGAAAGCCTGTGGTGTTGACGGAATCCTGAACGAGATGCTGAAACACACAGATGAAAACTTCAAACTGGTCATCCTGAAACTCTTCAATGATGTTCTGTGTGCAGGGTTCTTCCTTGACATCTGGAACCAGGGCCTCAATAGCCCCATTTACAAGAACGGAGACAAACTAGACCCCAACAACTACTGAGGTATCTGTGTGAACAGTAACCTGGGGAAGGTTTTCTGTAGCACCTTAAACACAAATCGTTTAGACTTCCTTATGAAACACAATGCCTTGAGTAAATGTCAAATTGGATTCCTTCCAAAATGTCGAACTTCTGATCACATTTTTACCCTACAAACACTAATTGATAAACATGTACATCAAAACAAAAGTCAAATTGTTGCCTGTTTTGTTGATTTCAAGAAAGCATTTGACTCAATCTGGCATGAAGGATTATACCTAAAACATATTGACAGTGGAATGGGGGGTAAATTCTATGATTTGATCAAATCCATGTACACAATTTAACAGTCAATGTGCTGTTAAAATTGGAAACCAAAGAACGTCAGAAGTTACGTATGTAACCATGGTTAACCGAAGGGAACGAGACGCTGTGTCAGAGAACGCTATGGGAATGTCTCCATCATGACCACGCTCTGAACCACATGTGTAATCTGTCCACTGGATGGGCGAGACATCATGGGCGGGTGACGTCAGAGACCAGGAAACTTGAAAACACGTGCGGTGGAACCGGTGTCAGCTTCTAGGAATGAAGAAAGCACTGGCAGGGATGCCAGAAGTATGGCCTCGAGATGCAGTGTCTTGTTTCCTTCGGGAAACCATGGTTACATACGTAACCTGGGACGTTCCCCTTCAGGAATTCGAGCTGCGAGCATGACGACTCTCTAGATCGCGAGGAGGCCTACTGCACTCCACCCGGAGCTCTGACAAACGGAGGCCTCGAAAAACTCTCAGCACGAGAGGAAGCCTACAACGCTTGCCGTGACCTTTCCGAGGGGAAGAACCCGATATTGGTACGCTTTGCCCTCAAAACAAACCTCAAGAACTCCGTTGTTTGATTACCAGAGCCTGCTCGGGGCCCACAGTGTGGGAGAAACCCCGCTGAAAGTGGCGACAAAGTGCCGAACTGCTTCTACAGTGCGCAGGACCCATGGAGATACGTCTGGCAGTAGTTTCCACACTGCCAATGGTCTGCTAAGGGAACCAGTCTCCCAAACTGGTCTCTGGTGTACCTAGAGCGGCTAGCTCGGTGCCCTGAAGCGAGGGAAAGGCAGGAGATGGCCGATCTATCTGCTCTAGAGACCCCTGAAGGGGTGGCAAGCCTCTCAGCTCCGCTACGTTTCCGGGCGGAAGAGACTGAGAGAAGCACTTGCTGGAGACCGCTGCACCCTGGAACACTGGCATGGTTGGCAGACCGATCTCGTGAGGGCACTGAGGAGAGACGGGCACCGTGTAATGCGGTGTACACCACTCTTCCCCAGAGGGGCCAGCCCTCAGAAGTCCTGGGCCATAGGCAGCAGGACGTTTAAGCTGAAGATTATCCAGCGAGAAAGACGGTCCGCAGATCCACCTTCTGCTAGAAGCCTTCGGCCTGAGAGCGCCACTCTGACTCCAAAATTCTGGGGAGTACAAGAGGTGACGCTCCCTAACGAGGAGATGGAACACAGTTGGGGCTGCTCCCGCCAAGCAGCCCCTGCTGACCACCTCAACCTCCTCGGAGGAAGAGAGGTAAAACATTATGTTCTCACTCGAGAAATTATCCCGAGAGGCTCCTGTACACAATATATCTAACTTCTACAGTCAGATGAAATACATAATTTAATTCCTCAGAATTAAATGCAGCCAAACCACCAGACAAGTATACACGGCATTGCAGCGGGGAGAAGCACCATCAGCCACCTTTTTCCTAGAGCTGACAGCGCGAGCTCCGCTCCGCAAGAAAGCTGCTCATAATGATATTCTCATTCATAATATGCTTGTGGAAACAATGCTTGTGCAACTTCTTTCCGAAAGCTCATCGACGTCCTCCACGTCCACCTCCTCGGAGGAAGACAGGTGAAGTGTCGAGCCGCCTCCCCGGGGGGAAGAAACCGCAGAGCGAGCTTCCGATCCCAGAGAGCAGCCGCTGGATCTGGAGGGTGAGGAAGAAGATAAGGACTCGCCTGTCTCCATTCCAGCCACTCTGCTTCGGCGGCAGTGGGACCAGCACCGCGGGGAACGCTGGTGACGGCTCCCTCGCGAAAGAGAGCCCTCAGGGAGTGAAGTGCATGCAGCGGGAAATGTTATACATGACTCTGCGTGTCTCGCTCCCAAGAAGACCACACACAGATTGTGCTTTTTTTTTTAGAACACACAGTCTGTAGTGCGATCTGCTCACTGTAAAAAAAAAAAAGTTGAGTAAACTTAAAATAATAAAGCAACCTATCGCAAGCGCTTTTTTGAGTAAACTCAACAAACAGGGACTGAAGTCCACCGAACTCAAAAGATTACGTTAAGGTTACAAGTTGACACAACATAAATTGTCATGTTTACCTAATGAATTACAGAACTACATATTTTTTGTTTACTGAACAAATAGGCCTAGACTGATTTATTATATATTATTTAAATAGTCTAATTAAAGAAGAGACCATAATGTAGGTCAAATAATTTTTTTTTATTTAAACATTCTGTGTCCAATGCACAGCAATGACATAACAGTATCAAGTATTGCCTTTTAACTTCTTAACATTATACACTGAATTCAATGCATTGAATGTTAAAGAAATCCACAAAACCGGTGTTAATTATACCATACAATGTTAGCTGTCCTGTGACATGAGGCACATTTGCAAATGTACTTAACATTTTTGGTAGATTTTTAAAGTAACAATTATGTGAAAACTCCTATTCTGCATATTTTAACATCAACCTAAATGTTCCTCAAAAACAATTTGACATTATATCCAAGAAAAACTGGAGTTTTTCTAAACCTGACTTTCTTTCTTCTTTTGATCACAGAAGATGATATTGTGAAGAATGCTGATAACCGATCAGTTGAAGGTAGTCACTGACTGGCTGCCATAGGATTAAAATATTATGACAGTCAACCCTTTAGTTGTCAGCTTTCTTCACAATATCTTCTTCTGTGTTCAAGAAAAAGAAAGAAAATCACAGGTCTGGAACAACATGAGAGTAAGTAAATAATGAAAGAACTTTCATTTTTGGGTGAATTTTCCCTTTAAGGCAAAGGTTGAAACAATCAAACAAACAAATAAACAAAAACCTTAGCAGTAATTTGCACACTGAATGAAAACAGGTGTTTTTTGTAGTCATTAAGTATAAAAGTATTAAAAAAAAGCTAACGCAAGAACGTCATTTAAGTGACTTCATCCATTTAGCAAAGTTTGGATTTCAATGACTGCACTCTAGCTGAGCAGGTACCACCTAGATCCATGATGACTTCGAAAGTGTACTTCAATTCTTTCGGATATTCCATGTTAAGTGCATATAAGAGGCCAAACAAATATGCAAATGCAGATGGAAGATCTTTAATGTCCTCAAGCACAATGGCCTCCTCCAAGATTATGGCCATGTTGATAACAGTGGGCTGCGATGTAACACCGGCAACATCATCTTCCTCCACAGTCAGAATTCCAATCTTTACACCTTTGGTGCAGCAGTTCACAGAATTCGTATCCTGGGAGAATAATGGATGGGAGGTAGGTATTAATGGAAGTGTAAATTTACATATAATAATAATAATAATAATAATTACTATTATTAGTTAGAGGTGCAACGGTACGTGTATTCATACAGAATGGTTCACTGGGCAAATTCCAAATGGAAGTAATAATCCCTTCAAAAGGTAGAGTCCTTGGAGTGGGGACTTTTGGGTGAGCAGGGCACGTGCGTGCCCTTCCATTTGGAATTTGCCCGGTGAACCGTTCTGTACGAATACACGTACCGTTACACCCCTATTATTATTATTATTATTATTATTGTTTGTTGAGTAAATAAACTGAATACATGTAAAATATATATAGTTTACAAATGGATTTGGAAATAGGGTATGAAAATGGTAATTTACCAGGCATATCTTGAGCAAACTTGCTGACTTCTCAAGCAGGAAAAGTAGCAATCCCTCAAGAGCTGTTGTTTTACGATGTTTGGTAATGTCACTCACCTGAAAAAAACAAAACAAAAAAACAAACAAACATATATTTTGTTTATAAAATCTGCATTTGTTCTTTCTGCTTAAGGAGGTGAAGGTACAGTACACCCAAAAATGATTCTGTCATCTTTTACTCTAACCCACGTTAATCCAAACCCATATAATATAGGAAGATGTCTACACGGTCAATGCATTTTTTACATGATAAATAAAATACAGTCGATTATAAAACATGATAACTACGTACCAGTGATTTTAAAGAAAAGCTGGATTTATCTGGCACGACACCACTCCTCCTTCACATCAGCTTTGAAAAGAACTCAATGTGCACAACATCAGAAACACGCTGCGAAATAGATTAGGCCGTCAGTTTGAGAAGAGCAAAGCATTAATTATACATGGCGAATAAAATACAGTCGATTATAAAAAAAAAAAAAAGTACTTACTTAATTTTATAGAAAAGCTGGATCGATCAAGCACGACGCCACTCGTCCTACACGTTAGCATCGACAACCACACAAAAGTGCGCGAAAACAGAAACACGCTGCAAAATAGATTAGGCCGTAAGTTTGAGAAGACCACATTCATTATACATGGCAAATAAAATGGATCGATTATAAAATATTATTACTACATACCAGGCACGATATCACCTCTCATCAGCATCAACTTTTTGAAATCTGCGTCATACAGCCGAAGTAGCTGAAGTATCAAAGTGCGCATGCGTTCAAGGTTCAAACTGCGCACGCGCTAACAAGAAATGTTAGAATCAATGAAAACTTAAACTTCTTAGTTAGATCAACAAAATATTGCATGTTTTTAACATTTAAGCAACGAATTTGTTGAATCAACTTAGTATAATGCATGAACACTTCCAATGAAAATATCATAGTTCATTTTACTCTTTTATGTTTATTAGGAGGACTTTTTGAAAGTTGGCTTTTTTACAGTGCTCTCGCCCTTAAAGTGCAAGTTTTAGATGCACTTTTAGACATAATGGAGCTTATTGTGATGTGGACAAACAACACTAAATAAGACTCACAACAAAAAGCGACAGACACACACACAGAGTAGTGGTTGCTGAATGACAAAAAGCTGACGCTAGTTCCACCGCTGGTCTCTGACATCATCCGCCCGTGACGTCTCGCCCATCCAGTGGACAGATTACACATGTGATTCAGAGCGTGGTCACGCTGGAGGTATTCTCATAACGTTCTCCGACGCAGCTCGAGTTCCTGAAGGGGAACAGAATTTTTTTTCCCCAGAGACTTGGAGTGAGACAGGGAAGCAGTTTAAGCACCACCCTCTTCAACATTTATTTAAATCAATTGGCCAATGCTTTAGAACGTGTTCCCATTCAAGGTCTCACTCTACATGACACAGGAATAAAGTGTCTTCTTTACGCAGATGACCTGGTTCTCCTGTCGTTCGCTAAAGAGGGGCTTCAGGACAGCCTGAATCTGCTGGAGGATTACTGTCAGGCCCTGACAGTCAACCCCCAAAAAACTAAAGTCATGATCTTCCAGAAATGCTCCAGATCTCAGGAACCAACACACACATTCACACTATCATACAGAACCACTGAAACCACAAAGACATACACTTACCTCAGCCTAAAAATCACTTCAACAGGTAACTTTATTTTGGCTGTGAAGGAGCTCAAAGGGAAAGCTCAAAGGGCTTGCTTTGCAATAAAAAGATCAATTAAAATCAACATCCCAATCCAAATATGCCTCAACTTTTCAAATCAGTAATTTAACCTATAGTATTATATGGCAGTGAAATGTGGGGTCCACCTATAAAATTTGATTTTTTAAACTGGGAAAAACATCCTATTGATAATCTACATTTAGCATTCTGTAAAAGAATATTCAAAGTCCAAAGAAAAACACCAAATAACGGATGCAGGGCAAAATTAGGCCAATACTCTTGCCAATGCCTTGAAATTCTGGAAACACCTAAAGACAAGCGATCCCAGCACATACCATTATAAAGCCCTGAAACACCAAGAGCTGAACCTCGCGAAGAGTCCCCTCCTTCAGCTGGTGCTGAGACTGACAGAGATCAGCCAGCTTCAGGACTTACACACACTCAAGTCAAGTCACCTTTATTTATATAGTGCTTTTAACAATACAGATTGTGTCAAAGTAACTTTCCAATATCAAAATAGGAAAACAGTGTCAATAATGTAAAATGACAAGATTAAACACTCAGTTTTCAGCTAAAGGCATTTCATTATTGAATTCAATGATGTCATCATACAGCTCAGTTCAGTTAAAATAGTATATGTGCAATCAAGTCGACGATATCGCTGGAAATGAAGTGTCCCCATCTAAGCAAGCCAGAGGCGACAGCGGCAAGGAACCAAAACACCATCGGTGACAGAATGGAGAAAAAAAAACCTTGTGAGAAACTAGGCTCAGTTGGGGGGCCAGTTCTCCTCTGGCCAGATGAAGCAGCAGTTCAATTCCAACTGCAAAGTCAGATTGTGTAAAGGACTCATTTGGTCCCTGTGGTCTTGTCCCGATGGCTGTCTAGGTGACGAGATCCTCACTGGGGATCTGTCTCTAAGGATTAAGGACTAAGGATTTTCATAGTCAAATTGGAATTTTCGAATCTTGCCAATAGTCAACTGATAGCCGAATCATATGTTTAGGGGAGGGCCAAAATACATTACATTCCACAGTTATAATTACTGACATAATGTGAAATCAATGACATTAACACACAGGGAAAAGGTGTAACGGAGGCCTCGCAGATAATGCTTTAATTTTTGATTAAAAGATAGTAAACATTAAACGTATGCGAAACCCTACGATTTCACAACATTTTTTTTTTTTTTTTTTTTACAATAGTGCTCTCATTATAATGTTATGTAAATTACAGTAGTTATAAATCTTCTGCATTTATGTTTTGAGCTGCGAGCGCTGAATATGACCAGTAGAATGAAGCATTTGATAGCAGGTTTTTAATCAGTGGGATTTAACTTATTTATCTCATATAGAATACGCTTCATTATTTATACAACGTTAATATTACGACTTATAGGCTATCTGCACAAAATCCCCCGAATGCAGAAGTGAACGTGTCTGCTCGACTCTGAATTAATTCATTTTATGGACGCGTTCTTCTCACAACAATGTGCAGAAACAGGCAACTAAACTCTAAAAATTCGCAGCATTTTATGATATTAGTGTTCTCATTATAATGTTATGTATAAGACAGTCCCAGTCATAGTTATTAATATTATGCAATGTTGTTTGTAATGCTCGCGCTGCGCACAAAGAGATAATTACCGTATAGTAGGCATAGGCTACAATGAAGCGCTTACTGCAGCGTAACTCAACCAAATGCATCTTATACGAGATAAATATCCAAATGTTTATGATGTGTCTGAAATCACTTGTACCCTACCTGATCAAAAAAATCCAGTCTTGGATTTGAATCTTGTTAAAGATTTAAATCCCTGCTGCCAAGATGCTCCTCTGTCGGTCATGGGTTATGGAAAGTGAAACTTAAATCTATAGGGGTGGTTGGATTTATTCATGCAAGTTAAAATATTCTTATTTACTGCATTATCTTAATAGGCTGTATATTAACTTATTGGGAGAAAACCGGTGTGAAATCAAATATTGTGCACCCCATATAGTCAAAATGGCATGGTAACACCCTGTGAATATTCGACTGTGAGATTGTGAGTCGAATCAGGCTCCTCTTATCGAAGCATCGAATTGTCGACTATTCAGGGTTACCCCTAGTTTCATTCTTGGTGAAAAAGCCAAATGTGCAAGTATTGCTGCAAAATTTGTAGCATCATGCCATCACCCGAGGGACAAACACAATCAAGAAACAAACAACCAATAGACACACTCTCACAAAACTAAAATACTGTTACACATGTACATATTGTTACAATTAAAAGTCCAGTAATTTCTACAAGACTTCTGTATTTTTCCCCTATACCTATCTGTGTGTGTATACAGTGGGGCAAAAATGTATTTAGTCAGCCACCAATTGTGCAAGTTCTCCCACTTAAAAAGATGAAAGAGGCCTGCAATTTTCATCATAGGTATACCTCAACTATGAGAGACAAAATGAGAAGAAAAAATACAGAAAATCACATTGTAGGATTTTTAAAGAATTTATTTGCAAATTATGGTGGAAAATAAGTATTTGGTCAATAACAAAATTTAATCTCAATACTTTGTTATATACCCTTTGTTGGCAATGACAGAGGTCAAAAGTTTTCTGTAAGTCTGCACAAGGTTTTCACACACTGTTGCTGGTATTTTGGCCCATAAGGTTAGGGCCAAAATACTTTCAACTCCCTCCAAAGATTTTCGATGGGCTTGAGATTTGGAGACTGGCTAGGCCACTCCAGGACCTTGAAATGCTTCTTACGAAGCCACTCCTTCGTTGCCCGGGCGGTGTGTTTGGGATCATTGTCATGCTGAAAGACCCAGCCACGTTTCATCTTCAATGCTCTTGCTGATGGAAGGAGGTTTTCACTCAAAATCTCACGATACATGGCCCCATTCATTCTTTCGTTTACACGGATCAGTCGTCCTGGTCCCTTTGCAGAAAAACAGCCCCAAAGCATGATGTTTCCACCCCCATGCTTCACAGTAGGTATGGTGTTCTTTGGATGCAACTCAGCATTCTTTCTCCTCCAAACACGACAAGTTGAGTTTTTACTAAAAAGTTCTATTTTGGTTTCATCCTTTTCTCATTTTGTCTCTCATAGTTGAGGTATACCTATGATGAAAATTACAGGCCTCTCTCATCTTTTTAAGTGGGAGAACTTGCACAATTGGTGGCTGACTAAATACTTTTTTGCCCCACTCTATGACATTTCCATATTAGCTATATATAACATTAGTTATAATATTTAAATAAATGTTAAGAAGTTTTAATGTAAATGGTCAGATGTTCTAAACCATTTTCTTTGTTGTCTCAATGCTTTGGCAATACAAAATATATTTTTGTCATGCCAATAAAGGTATTTGAATTGAACTGAATTGAATTGAATTGAGAGAGAGAGAAAGATTTTATTAATTTAAATATTAGGGTAAACAGCTACTTTTTTAGACACTGACAATTTGCTTGTGACCATCTCAGAGTTGTTCTGTTATTCAGTGCTTTGCTGTGTATATTGATAACTTGAGCCTATGTTAAACATTGTGTTGGCTAGTCCTATTGAGAGTCACATTATTCAAATTCCCATGCAGTTGTGTGCAGGTTGTTTAATATTTGTGATTTATACACTATGCTCATGGAAATACAGCGATATTACAGTGAGGCTGTGCTTTGCTCTCTATATCTCTAATCCCAGAGTTCCTATTCCTCCTCTCCCTTATGCCAGTCACATTTTCTAATTAGCTCTCCCCGTGGAAGAAGAAGATGGATTATATTTTAATATCTTGGCCTAAAATTAGTTTAGATTTTAGCAAGTTAGCACTTCAGAGCAGCTGATTTACTCTTGAAGCTGAAAAACCTGTAAGCTTGCAATTAATCATGCTTGGGCCACTCTTGTAAAGAAGGAGAGAAGAAAAGAATAAGAATAATAAAAAAGGGGAAAAAAGAATGAGGAAAGAAAAAATAGCTTATGGAGTAAACAAATTATTTTATTATTTTAAGATCCTGTCTGTTATTGCACAACTGTGTGATGCTGTGCTCTTGTGATTATCTTCCTCTGTTTTTATTAATTATTTCTCACACTTTAAATGAAGCATCTGTGTTAATGATGACTATGGGAAATACTGTACGTCACAATCTAAAAAAAAGGTTTTCACATGGCAAATCATTTTCACCAATAGTGACTGGGATACGCTGAGATTTGTGATGATGTTTATTTATTTATTAACGTTTAACTCTGTTTAACCTGGTCTGAGGTCCGAGAAAGGGGCATTCTTAAATAATATTGGATGTTACAGTAGCACACTGGAGTACATTTTTATTATAAAATGTTTCACTTCCACTTCCACAGTTTGCCCATATGTATCATCATTCTAGCCAGGTAGACAATCAGTGTTATTGCTGCTAACTGATTACACCGTACACTGATTAATTACACATGATATACATGCATCTCACACAGGAAAGAGTGTAGTCAGTTCAGATGATTAGTCTTGTTAATGTCAGTCAAGTTATATTTACTGTCCTCTAGTGGAGGGAGAGAGGGATCTGTAGTAAAGTTACAGAATTTGAAGCCTGTGTCCACAGTTTACCACAACAGAATAACATGATTTTCCCTAGTCCTACAGAAGTCTCTGACTGATCAGTCTGATAATACGTGAGTGAGAGTGAGAATGTGCCCTTATATATCTGAGCATCATCTCTTTCTTTCTTTTACTCTTTGATGCTCTGTTTCTCCTTTACATTTCTGGCACTCATTCATGTTGCAATTGTGAGCAGGTTGTAACACTAGTGTTGCATGGGCACTTAGAGACATTAATAATGTTCTCGCACTTAAACTCGAACGGTTTAAGACTTGACAAGGTGTACTCAGACCCAACACTATACAGGTGATACAAATATATATACAAATGTATATACTATATTTGGACAATATTACAGACAATACAAGACACAGCTTTCCTCATCAAATGGTGTTTTTCATTTCATGCCACAGTTGCCTTTTGCTTGATAAATTAAGTGTTAGCGTTAGTTCTGGCAGGTCACATGAGTCAAGATTGCATCAGCTGATTCTCAGCTGATCACATCTACCTATAGGAATACGACACCTATCGCGACATTCCTATATAAGCTCTATTCAGTATTATTCAGCAGCTTTTTCTGCTTGCTCAGGAGCAAATTACCTTCCTCCATCCCCAACTCCTCCTTTCACCACAGTCAGGACTTGGCTTTCTGATATTCCTTGCTGAATCAGACTCTTGAATAAAGTTACACTTAAATATCATTAAGTACATTAATGATATCTGCTTTGTTCTGTTCTGTTCTGTTTACCCTAGGGGAGTTATTATTGCTGCCCTCCCTGCTCATTCATGACAGGCTGCATGGATAGGCAGGGAGTTTTTGCACAGAACAGAACCATACCGCCAAACCAAACTTTATGCTAAGTATCTATCATTTTGACGATAGTGGTCCTGACAGAACTAAGAGACTAAAGAGATTATGCATTATGTATAGGTATTATAGCACGAGCTTAAATGTCATTCAGTCCAACTTTACCTGCCTACATGAAGTACACTCACATAAAGCAATACTACATAGCAAATCTCAACTGGTTTGTCAGTTATGTTGTTGCCAAATACAAGTAATTAAAGGAGGTAATACTTTATTTCGATAGTCCACTTTAGACATTCTGCTAACAGTAAGTAACTTGGCAACTACATGTCAACTAGCAATCATTAGAGTATTAGTAGACTGTCTGCTTAATATCTTCTAACACTTTATTTGTATGGGTCCACAACATACAACATACTGTCTATAAGAAACTATATACATATATATGTCAACTTATTCTCCTAACCCTAAACCTACCCTACTGAGAGTTAGCAGACATGTAGTTACAAATTAATGAGAATTAGCTGACATGTAGTTGACATGTAGTTACAAAGTTACTTATAGTTAGTAGAATGTATAAAGTGGACAATCGAAATAAAGTGTAACCTTAAAGGATTGTAAATATTAACATTATGAATGTTTGTAAAACTACTTTGAAAGAAAAAAAGTGCATGTGAAATACAATATACAAAATATGGACTTGACTCAATTAGAAACCAATTTCTAGTTTACTTACAACTGAATGCCTCAAATGAAAATTTGAGTATCAAAGATTTGATCCATAACCTGGAAATCTTTGTCAGTTAAGAAGTTAGGTCTTCTTCATAAATGCTCATTGTGTCAGCCCAGCACCTTGTAAACACAACTTTGTTTTTAGTTGTGAGAAAACCAAAACAAAACAAAACAGAACAGAACAACTTTAAACTAATTTAGTTTTCACACTCCTGCTTGACTTTACTCCTGGAATTTGCATAAAGCAAGCCAATCAGATTAGAGCTTGCCAGACTGAAGTGCTTCCCAGTTTTGTGAGTAATATGCATTAGATGATCAGTGAGTGAATAGTCTGTAGTCCGTTGATAGGCAATTTAAGGCTAAGACTACATTAATTTTCTTTGGTTGTAGTTCCCCTTTCCACTGGAACTCTCTGGTTTCGACTTACTGTTTTTTTTTTTTTTTTCTCCCATCATCTCTCTCTCTCTCTCTCTCTCTCTCTCTCCTGTTCTCATATGTGTGTTGGCCCCTGGGTCTGGGTGGAGGTGTGTCGGGTCTATGAGTAGCTCCAGCTTCATTAATCATCAGTACTGGGCTTAGCATCAAACCCCCGCCCCGTCTCCTCCTGCACAACCCCTCGGATTACCCTGCGCTGCTGCTGAAATGTCAGCCCAAATCTGAGTCTCCATGCAGATAATAATTTCAATAATATTTCTCCATTTGTGGCCTCCTTGCCAGGGGAATAACGTTCCCTTTTCAGTCAGGTAGAGTAAGTCTGCCGTTGCTGGAAATGCTTGACTCTGAGCCAGATGGCTTAGCTGCTCTCACAGCATATGTTCAACAAGATCACACACACACACACACACACACACACACACACACACACACACACACACACACACACACACACACACACACACACACACACACACACACACACACACACTGACTTTTATTCATTTGAGTGAGTGAGATGCATATAGCTTTACATTATCCTGCTTTCTTAATCTGTGTGGGTCCATCAGTAGAGTGTATATTTGTGACAATGAAAATCGATCAAATTGGAAAGGGCTTTATATACTTTATATGGTATTTATTTCAAATGTCAAGTCTTGCAGCATTTCTCAAAGTGAACAAGTACAGACTGATATGAAACAAGCATCCCCAGTCCATTGGGAGGATGTGCATGCATGTATTGAATTTCCCCCAGTAGATGTCATTTGATGATATTGAAGATTATTATATATATATGTTTTTAATATCATGTCAGCTCTGCAGGTAACATGTAAGAGAAAAAAAAATCACAAATAAAAGCTCATCAATATTTAAGTTGTTTATTAAATAGATTTGAGGTTAAATATGGAGGAAACTCAACTCACACACTCTAAAAAAACTGCTGGGTTATTTATTTATTTATTTTACCCAAATGCTGGGTTCAGCCTGTTGTTGTCACACTTCATGGACTTTTGTGTTTGTTTTCACTTCATCCCTTGTGTTCCTTGACCCAGTTTCTTTCTCCCCTTAATTGTGTCATTATGTTCAGGCGTGTCGTGTCAATTATCCTCATTTAGCTTCCCATATAAGTTGTATTCAGTTCAGTGGCTCTTTGTCTGGTCTCGTCTACATTACCTCTATCTGTCTGTCTCTGTCTCTGTCTCTGTCTCTGTCTCTGTCTCTCTCTCTCTCTCTCTCTCTCTCTCTCTCTCTCTCTGTCTGTCTGTCTGTCTGTCTGTCTGTCTGTGTCTGTGTCTGTGTGTGTGTGTGTGTGTGTGTGTGTGTGTGTGTGTGTGTGTGTGTGTGTGTGTGTGTGTGTGTGTGTGTGTGTGTGTGTGTGTGTGTGTGTGTGTCTGTCTGTCTGTGTGTCTGTCTGTGTGTCTGTCTGTGTGTCTGTGTCTGTCTGTCTGTCTGTCTGTCTGTCTGTGTATCTGTGTCTATATATGCTCCCTTATGTGGATTATTAAAAGACATTTACTTTCTTCATCTTTGTACGAGTCCTTTCTACACAGAACCGTAACAGAAGACCGGACCTATAAAGTAATAGTGGCGTTTTCCCCGTATTTGTTTTTTGTTTTTGAAAGTTTTTCCCTTTTGTTATGAATGACCCTGTCGTCCTCTCCTGGAGCAGAGGATCGCTCTCTCGAAGACCACAACGAGGAATTTGTGCTTCTTGCGAACTACATACACTACCTGGACAGCTGCCTCTGCTCGTTCTATCAAGCTGGACTAAACTAGTGATGCAAAGTCTGATTCAAAGTCTGGTTCTTTTCGGACAGATCGGCTCATTGAACCGGTTAAAAAAGCTGATTCATTGGTTCCTGACGTCATCAAGCAATAACGTCTCTACGCATTTCTTTTCTAACAACTCAGTGCCATGTTGTATAAATGAAAAATTTAAATAAGTCACATGTTGAAACATTCAAAAAATAAAGTTATTTGTGTGAAAGCATATTGCTGATTTTTGCCATATAACTCACTTAAGTTAATGGTGTTTGTGGTCACAGTTTCATTCGTGGATCCTTTATGTCAGATACGACTGAATGACAAATATTCACTAGTCTACAACTTGGATGAGATTCCTAAAATTTTCACACCTAGAGCACACATTACAGACATTGATGCACAAACGCGGATATGTTCTACATGTCTTCAGTATAAAGAATGAATCAACCAGTCTTATAAACTCCTTGATTTCGCTTAAGCAACTTTAAATATAATATGCATGCACACTAAACTATTATAAAATTTATTTACATCACTCGACATAAAGGTTTTTGCAGGTTTTAATAAAATGTAAATTAATAACAGTCATAATAAGCATATTTCCAGTACGCGCCTCAGGGTTGCACAGTATCGTCAACTCACTCATCAGAATCTTCGGTAATCCTCTGCAAATTTCGCCAAAGCTCATTCGGTTCTTTCTGAGTCCTCGGTAATCCTCGGCAAACTTCAACAGTTAGCTGAACCAGCTCATTCGGGCTGAACATCACTAGACTAAACGCCGCCACACGAGCGCAGTTGACCGGGGAAGGTCCTCGAGAGAGCTTCGCCACCTTCATCGAGTGGGTGCTGGTGTCCTGTAAATCGACACTCACCGTGGACATCGCAGACAATGACACCAGTCCCACTCAGACCCAGAGCCCAGCCCACCATCACCCCACTGCGTGGAGCCAAAGCCTGAGCCCACCAATGACAGAGAGCCAGAGCCCACCGCGACTGACGATCCATCAACTGAGAGAGCGACAGAGCCAAGGATCGCCCCGGAGCCTGTGACGACCAGGTGCGAGAGCCGGCTACAAAGCTCGGCACGGGGAAGAGCCTCATGGACAGCGAGAGCACGGAGGGAGGCTCTGCCCACTGCACCATGACTGAGGGTGAGCCGAGCTCAGTGGAATCAAATATGGATATTTATGCAGACATGCCCCCTTTTCTCCCACCTTCGTTTGAACTATCTGCCTGTATGAAAATGACCACAGAGGTCGTTCCCCTGTCTGCCGCGCTCCCAGTGTTGGGAGTCGCGATGCGGTGTGTGTGGGCGGCACACCACGATCCTTCCGGATCCCTCCTCTGCCTCGGTCACTGGAGCCATCTGCTCTGCCTTGGCTCTCCAGATCTTCCCCGTCGCCCTGGCTCATCGGCTCTCCGTCTCCACCTCGGGCTCCGCCACTGTCAGTCGGTCCCCTGGAGCCATCAGCCCTTCCTCCACCATGGCTCCTCCCTCTGTCGGCTCCACCATGGGTTGCCATCATGGCTGCAGCCTGGGTCCGGCCTAGCTCCTCCTGCTCCAAGTCCCTTCTGGCTCCTTCCTCCGTCTGGTCCACCCTGGCTCATCCTGTCTTCTACCTGGATCCTCCCATCAACCTTTCGCCATCCCTCCACTGTCTCCTTCCTTCTCTACGGCGTGGGGTCGCACCTTCCGGGAGGGGGGCGATCTTTCACACTTCATGGACTTTTGTGTTTGTTTTCATTTCAACCCTCGTGTTCCTTGACCCAGTTTCTGTCTCCCCTTAATTGTGTCATTATGTTCAGCTGTGTCTTGTCAATTATCCTCATTTACCTTCCCATATAAGTTGCATTCAGTTCAGTGTTTCTTTGTCCAGTCTCATCAGATAGGCAGCACACACACACACACACACACACGCACGCACGCACGCACGCACGCACCCCCACACCCACACCCACACCCACACACCCACACACCCACACCCACACCCACACCCACACACCCACACACCCACACACACCCACCCTCTGTGTGTGTTCTTGTTTATGCTACATTGAGGGGACCAAATGTCCCCACAAGGATAGTAAAACCAGTAAATGATGACCTTATGGGGACATTTTTTTAGGTCCCCATGAGGAAACAAGCTTAAAAATCATACAGAGTGAGTTTTTTTTTGAGAAAGTAAAAATGCAGAAAGTGTCCTGTAAGGGGTAGGTTTAGGTGTAGGGTTGGTGTAGGACAATAGCACATACAGTAAGTACAGTATAAACACCATTACGCCTATGGAGAGTCCCCACAAGGATAGCAAAACAAACCTGTGTGTGTGTGTGTGTGTGTGTGTGTGTGTGTGTGTGTTAAAATAACCTAATAAAAATGGCCTAACAAGCTGAACCTAGCATTTGGGTTAAATAATCCAGCATTTTTTAGAGTGCAAAATACCCAGCACCTGAGTAAAAATATTAAAACAACCCAATAAAATGACCTGCACCTGAGTAAAAATATTAAAACAACCCAATAAAATGACCTAATTGTCACGGTTCTGTGTAGAAAGGACTCGTACGAAGATGAAGATGAAAGTAAGAGTCTTTTAATAATCCACATAGGGGTAATCCATATCAGGTAGGCAGCGCACAGACACACACACACGCACACACACGCACACACGTCTGGTTTGCTATCCTTGTGGGGACTTTCCATAGGCATAATGGTTCATATACTGTACTTACTGTATGTGCTATTGTCCTACACCAACCCTACACCTAAACCTACCCCTTACAGGAGACTTTCTGCATTTTTACTTTCTCAAAAAAACTCACTCTGTTCAAATGTTCATCTCATGTATGATTTTTAAGCTTGTTTCCTCATGGGGACCTAAAAAATGTCCCCATAAGGTCAACGTTTACTGGTTTTACTATCCTTGTGGGGACATTTGGTCCCCTCAATGTAGCATAAACAAGGACACACACACACACACACACACACACACACACACACACACACACACACACATTTTAACCCAGGTGCTGGGTATTTTTTCTGTAACTAAGTTGCTGTTTGTTTTTTCTCTACCCAATCGCTGTGTCTGTCTGAGGTTCACAGTTCCCCTGGCGAACAGCAGCACATCACCGACTCAGATTTCGGCGACACACTGGCATGAGAATTAGCACTATTTTGGTGAAAAGGGCTTAAAGAGAACAGATGTATATACTTAAATTACAATTAAATAAAAATACTACTTTTAAATGTTATTTTTTTATTTTTTTTTTATTCTATAATGGTTGTTAAATGAGTTATATATATATATATATATATATATATATATATATATATCCATTCAGATACACTGAAAAATAAAATGATAATAATATTATAAATTATAGTAATGCCACATTTTATTGTCAGTAACAGTAACGGCGTTGTAAGGGGGGAAACAGTAATTCGTTTGATTACTCATTACTGAAAAAATAACGCTGTTAGTAACGCCATTTATTTATAACTCCGTTATTCCATCACTATATATATATATAATATTGTAAACTATGCTGTATTCCCTCAAATATATTCAATTTGTCTTATATTTTTCTCCATGGGCGTTCTTGCTTGTTAATAAATGTTCATATTTTGATTATTGCTGTTGCCTCTAGTTATTCTGTGTGTGACTTTTAATTTCCAGCCCATTTTAAGCAAGAAATATAGTAATTTTTAAACAATAGTTGATTTAAATAAAACATCCCAGGATGTTGGGTAAAAATGTTTAATCCAACCAGCTATATAGTTGACCAAACTAATCCAGCATGTGTTCTGTCTAATATTTACCCAGCACTGGGTTGTCCAGCATTTTTTAGAGTATATGCAAATGTAATACATGTAGACCTGTAAATATTCTACAGTGGTGGCCAAAATTACTAGAACACTAGTAATTTCACCAGCTAAAAAATGGTTTTAAGTCAGTATTTTTATCTTTTGCTGTAGTGTGTGAGTAGGAAATATTAGTTTACATTTCTAAACATTAATTTTGCCATTAATGATAATAATAATAATAATAATAATAATATTTATATATATATATATATATATATATATATATATATATATATATATATATATATATATATATATATATATATATATATATATATATATATATATATATATATAAATATTAAGAATCCAGTGAGATTTTTGGTTTCACTTTATTTTGATGGTCCCTTTAACACATTCTGTTGACTATAAGTAACATTGCACCTACATTTCTACCAACTCTCATTAGATTGTTTGTAGTGTATTAGTTGACTGGTAGGGTTAGGGTTGGAATAAGTTGACATGTAGTTGCAAAGTTACTTATAGTCAGTAGAGTGTCTGTTGAAAGAACATCACAATAAAGAGTTAGCAGATATGAAGCAGACAGTCTACTAATAATCTAATGAGAGTTTGTTGACATGTAGTTGCAACATTACTTAGTGTCAACAGAATGTTCAAAAAGGACCATCAAAATAAAGTGTTACTAGATTTTTGTTTGTACAAGGAGCCTGACAACAGCCAGTGCTCCACACAGAGATCTGCTCTCATCATCATCCAGTCTGTCTGGAATGACATGTAGAAACAGAACAAACTGAGACAGACTAAATCCAGAAGAACTGTGGCAACATCTCCAAGACGCTTCAAGAGATCTACCTACGAATTCATATCATGAGAAGACGTGACCAATATCAATAAGTCACACACACTAATATTTCGGTGGACCGCCTTTAGCTTTGATTACGGCATGCATTCGCCGTGGCATCATTTCGATAAGCTTCTGCAATGTCACAACATTTATTCCCGTCCAGAGTTGCATTCGTTTTTCACCACGATCTTGTATTGATTATGGGAGAGTCGGACCGCTGCGCAAAGTCTTTTCCAGCACATCCCAAAGATTCTCAATGGGGTTAAGGTCTGACTCTGGACTCTGTGGTGGCCAATCCATGTGTGAAAATTATGTCTCATGCTCCCTGAACCACTCTTTCACAATTTGAGCCCGATGAATCCTGGCAGTGTCATTTTGGAATATGCTGTGCCATCAGGGAAGAGAAAATTAACTGATGGAATAACCTGGTCATTCAGTATATTCCGGTAGTCAGCTGACCTCATTCTTTGGGCACATAACATAATCATCCATGAAGTAATTATCCAATGGGAGGATCTTACCTATTTGCTTAGTTAAATCCAGGTGGTGACTTTTTTTTGGATGGGCAGTGTATATACTTTTGTCCATATACACACTATATGGACAAAAGTATTGGGACACCCCCTACTTATGAACAGGTTTGATAATTTTAGTAACTTTAGTAATTTCCAAAATCTTAATGTTAAAGCATATAATGATATTCTAGCGAATTGTGTGCTTCTAATTTTATAGCATCAGTTTGGACATGACCCTTTTTTATTCTGAAATGACAATGCCTCTGTGTATACGTCAAGGTTGAAAAATAAATTATTGTATCAGTCATTGTGGAAAAACTTTACTGGTCTGCAGAAAGCAAAGTCCTAATCCCAGTTGAACACCTCTGGTGTGACTTTAAATGCAGACCTTGAGCCAAAAACTCATCACCAAACAGCAATGACTTGTACATCCAGACACTATGTGGACAAAAGTATTGGGACACCCCCTTCTTTAGAAAAGAAAAAGGCAATTCCAAAACAGTGTCAACAAAGATATGTTTTGAAGCATGGCTGCTGGTTTAAGCTGGTATAAACTGGTTAATAGCTGGTTTAAACTGGTCATGTGCTGGTCTTGAGCTAGTTTAAGTTGGTCATGTGCTGGTGCTTAGCTGGTCCTGAGCAGGAGCTAGTTGCTTAGAACCAGTTTAGGACCAGCTTAAACCAGCTCATGACCAACTAAAGACCATTAAAATTCGGCGTTACTATAATTTATAATATTATTATCATTTTAGTTTTCAGTGTATCTAAATAGTGTAGTATTTGACAAAGACATACCATACACTCACTTTGTCTCACACGCGCAAAAAAAGATACAGAGCTAGATACTCTTTCATAACATCCAGAAGTGACACGCTACATGTAAATGATATTCGTTGCTTTGTAATTCTTCAGCATTTAAGAACTGCCGGGTTCTCTGGTAGTGGGCGGAACTTATGCGCAAACGACAATCTCATTGTCCATTTTACAAACACAAGCTTTAGGTTGATAATATTTACAATAATATATTGAAATTGATAGGTGTCTCTCACATTGTACCACAGATATATATAAAAAAAGATTAGTGTACAATGTGTTATAATAAATTATTCTATTTAGTGTCCATTTCGTTCATTTAATATTAACAAGTTATTTGACATATTTGAACTTTTTTTTTTTTTTTAAAGTAACGCAATAGTTACTTTCCCTGGTAATTAGTTAATTTTATAATGATGTAACTCAGTTACTAGTTACTTCTCACAAATAGTAACTATAACTAATTACTTTTTTTAAAGTAACGTGTCCAACACTGCCCATATGTACAAGGTTTGGTGATGCTCAAAGTGTGACTGTCCTTTGAGACTCTCTTTAGAGTCGTGGGGAAGTCGTGGCTTAATGGTTAGAGAGTCGGACTCGTAATCCAAAGGTTGCGAGTTCGAGTCTCGGGCCGGCAGGAATTGTAGGTGGGGGGAGTGGAAGTACAGTGCTCTCTCCACCCTCAATACCACGACTGAGGTGCCCTTGAGCAAGGCACCGAACCCCCAACTGCTCCCCGGGCACCGCAGCATAAATGGCTGCCCACTGCTCCGGGTGTGTGTTCACGGTGTGTGTGTGTGTTCACTGCTGTGTGTGTGCACTTTGGATGGGTTAAATGCAGAGCACAAATTCTGAGTATGGGTCACCATACTTGGCTGTATGTCACGTCACTTTAAGCTTGATTGTGCTGTTCTCAATAGGTTAATACTTCCAGACCAATGTTCTTTATTTAGAGAGACATCCTGTTGCATGTGTTATAGTCAGATTTTTAAATATGTTGTAGAGTTAATTTTCATTAATATTCTCTTAGATTTATTCAATTTAATGTCAACGCTATATGTTAAAAAAAAAAAAAAGTGTTGTTTTAGTTTTGTTTGCAAGAATTAGATTTGTTTTCTTCCTTTTTTGGTAGCTGGGATGACTAGGGTGTGATAATTACTGTCATTTATAAGGGAAGTGCGAGAGTGAGCTCCCACACCACTTTGTAAAAGCAAGATGGTGGAGCGCAGTATGGCAAACTTCCACATTTGCAGTATGGTGAACTTCCTGACTGGTATTATGCTTCTATATTAGCATAATACTCACCTTGTCACTTAACATTGTTTACAAAAGGTATTTCAGTTTCGTCATGTATAGCATTTTCTTGATATGTTGCATGAAGGTGCGTGTGGATGAACAGAGGGCGGAAGTGTGGCTGGAGCGCACCATGTTTGTTTTGGTCTTATATGCTGTGTTCCTCCTGTGCAACATCTTGTGATTAAAAAAAAAAGAGTCATATGTAGAACCTTCAAGGTGTTTGACAAATGCATTGATCTCTATGTAGTGCATCAGCATCAGCGTCACCTCACCTTTTAAAGTGGCATTCAAAATTCAAATAATCTGGCCACCTTGATTTGCTCCTGAATGAATCCTATGTATGTAACTAATTCTAAAGGATTTGACACACTAAGCCAACATCAAAATCAAGTCAAGTAATGTACCTATTGTTAGGATTGCCTATTTTTAACATTTTACTATGCAGAATACATATTTTCAACATTATTATTATTATTATTTTAGTACGCTTCGTATTACACCTTAAATGAAAAGGATTTTCATTTAAAGGTGTAATTCCCTGCGGTCATTCCCTGCGGTCATTCAAATGGCTTGGATATACCAAGTCTTTGCCAGAGGCTACCCACCGCTGGTATTCATAGTGATTTTACAGTACTCTTACTTTGTGTTGACAATTGACTCATTTGTTTTTGTTTTTATTTCTCTGTTTTTAGCAGAAATGTCTGATATTTATTGACTAACTGTTTTCCTGTTGACAATGTAAAAATGCTTTGACACAGTCAGTATTGTATAAAGCACTATATAAACAAAGGTGGCTTGACTTGACTTGACTTGAGACAAAGTTGCAAAGTTGATACTTCAATGGAACATAACTAAGAACACCTTTAGTCTGCTGAACCATTTAAGAACAACCTTGAAGCTATAAAATGTTCCTTTGTGAATATGCAAGTGCAAGTATAAACTTTGCCTATACCAAACATGCTGTTTGACAAGCAAATTTACATATTAAGCAAATATAGCAGGTTTCATTATTGTGCTGTAGAAGTAGAAATCTCTCCTTGTATTCCTTCTCTTGTTCCTGTGAGTTATGGTGTTCTAGTGAAGGAAGGCAGTAGAAGCTCACTAAAATGTCAATAGAAATACTGAGTCGGAAGGGGAAGGCGCTGCTAATTAGCACCCATTTAGATTTTATGATAGTTCAGTGATAGCCCCACCTGACACAGACTGCTATAGTTACATATTGTTCTAGCCTGAGGGAACCATAGGAAAATCTGGATTTATTGGTTCTATCATACCAGCATATTTCACTTGCCATTATGGTGTGCCAGAGTCTCAATGATGGTGGGTTATTTATTGCAGATAAAATTGGTAGAGCTAGTTGGTGGCAGGATGGCCTGATGTCTGTGTTCTTCGTCATTAACATCTGCATTATATGTCAAGATCCAGTCCGGTTCATCTGATGGAACATTGTTCTTTATGCACAGACAGAAGATTTTCTGAGGTGAGTTTCATTCTAGTATTCTATTCTCCACTGATGTAAAATGGTTTTTAAAATTGATATTTCTAGCTCTAATTCAATGAACTGCATTTAAAGCCATTGCAAAATAAATAAATTCACACATTGATCTATATTAAGGTGCCAAGTTGCTTTTGGCAACTGCAAATAGCTTACATTTAAGAAACAATATTATTTGGTTTATCACTATCATAAAGTGAGTGTAATGCTCAACCTTGGGAAACTTATTGCTTTTATTAATATTTCAAAGCAATTTTAAAATAAGTCCTTTAAAGCATACTATAATTTTTGGTCTGCAACAGTTCTACGCAAATAATCACATACCTTTTGACCCTTGTATGCTGTCAAAATTGAAAATGAACTTCAGTTTTTCCAAGATCAAATAGGTATAACCAGTTCATGTTTTTAATTTTATTTTACTGTAGCTTTTATCAGATTTCTTGTTTCCCTTCTTGTCTTTACATTATAAGGTCAAATTGACCCACAACTTGTGCAATAGCTTTGCTTATAAAAACATGTAATTTTATTTTTATATTTTTATTTTTAATGAAGGATGGGTCAAATTGACTCCAAGGAAGGGCTACAAAATTAGTTTAAGAAATTAGTCTAAGAACACTGTAATGTGTGATTCATATGTTTAATAACACAAGAAACCCATAGCATGTCTTCATGATGGCATTTCTCTGCATGTGTGCATGTGGCGGCTTATATTAGGAAGGTTTAAACCTGTTCTGTAGTGCATTATTGTGTACCTCAGATGAAGGCATGATTTCTTCCTTAGTATCTCTCTTCGCCTTCTCGCTATCTGACATAGACCGTTGCAGTGTTTATGCCTGTTGTGTATTAGTTGATGTTTATTTACTACATCCCTTAAACCCTTGGATGTTGGTATTTATCCTATTTACACATCAATATTACCTCTCCATGAGGGCCATAAGAGTGGCATTTAGGTGCTTGTATGTGCGGGTATTAAAATGCGCTCTGTGGCGTGTGGGGAGTGCGTTAGGGAATAGACTGGGCCCTCGCCTCCTATTACCCAGAATAAAAGTGTCAGCCGCCTTAATTACATCCCTGCCTGCCTCTGCCATTTTTTACAGTGTCCCCGCTGCAGTGTCTGCATGGAGAAACTCTCCATTACTGCTGCTTTAGCCGGACACAAGAGGGGTTGCTAGAACTTTAGCAGAAATTCTGATACTCGGTTCAAATTCAGTTAAATTCTGTCCGCTGTATAATCTCTTTTCTGATTTTACTTTGAATACTGACAGCAATGAAAAAAAAAAAAAAAGTTCAGCATGCTGATGTTGCTTCAGTGATTTATATATATACATACATATATATATATATTCTGCCATCCATGACTTGTAAAATGACAGAAGAGCTAAGCGCTGAAGGTAACCCACCTTCACAGTGGCTTACCCTGTGAGTCTGCAGGGGTCACAGTCTACCAGCCAATCTCTTCTGCAGGAAGTGGGGAGCATTGCAGATCAGCTGCTGTTTATTCTGTGCTATGGATCAGTGCTTGGAATATGTCTACATCCTCTCAGACAGTTTCACAGCGTGCACAAATGTGTGGGCGACAGACAGTGCTCATTCTTCACATGTTGCCAGGCCCCCTAGACCAACAGCCCAGAGAGACCACAAACTGTCTCCTGGGAAAAACAAAAGGAGAGTATGAGAGATGAAGCTTGGATGAGGATTTATACAGAGAGAATTTTTGCAGATTTTTGTCTTTCCTCATTAAAGCAGACAAGAATTACCAAAATGGCCGCAGAGTGAACATATGTGGTTCAAATTGGCGCCACTTTTGAGACCCTATTTCACCGGCGCACCCCAAACCCTCTTTAGGATAATGGATTCTCACAGAGATGAGGCCTAATGTGCTCAGGTGAATTGTCTGGATCCTCATTCATTAGATTTAATGGTTTGATGGTGACAACCATGTTAGCCATAAACACTATTTATGACACGCATTATGCGCAATCCTCACATGTGGCTAAAATTCCTAAGCAAAGCTATGGACCTCTAATTAGAAGAATATGATTCTAATTAGAGGAGTGAGGAGCCATCCGGTGCTGCCCCTGACAATCCAACAGCGCAATCAAACTCCACTTAACTCAACTCACACTTTAAATGGAAGCTGCTCCCTGTACCAAATAAACCTCCTCTCTTCATGCCCAATTGATCAAATTACTCCAGTTAATGCTCTCTTTTTCACTTTCTTTCTCTCTGTTTTTCTTTCTCATCCTGTATTACTTTGTCGCTCTTTTGTATTGCAGTTAATTAACACTCAAAATTTTTAATTAAACTTGTAGACCCAGAAAACCTCCAAGTACTTTTTTTCTAAGCAAAATTCTTTATCACTATGACGTCTATATTCTTATTTCTTTGATCGGCTGCGTTTCCTCCTGCCAGAGGCTGTTAAAGCATCACTCAGCTCTAGAATGCAATCAGGCGCGCCAGCTAGCCAATTATAGGGTGTAAATTTGGATTCTAGAGTGACCTTATCATGGTGATCCTAGCTGCGACCCCACTATAAAGGCTCAGCGTGTCCCATACCTCCCCTCCATGTTACCTCCCATTTTTCATTTGAGAGATCTTTATAAGAGTGGATATGAAAGGAAGCAGGTCGTGTGTGCGTTGCCTCTTCCTCTTTGGAGGTGCAGACAGGAGCAAGTCTTTGTTTGCTTTGATTCTGTTCAGACTACTCCAGCAGAGCAAGGGTCGGATATTGCACAACATCATCCTTTGTTTGTAATCGTCCCTCAGATCTGGAATACTATATGGTCATACCACTATGTCTTTCTCTCCCTTCCTGTCTTTCTATCAGTTTGTTTCTGACTGCAGAGAGTTAAACTCAAAAGCTTTGTATCATGGAAACGTGATGAGATTCTGGTTTTGGAGTCTACTGCAAAACCTCCATCTGTCATAGGTCATGGGATGTGTCTGATGTGATCCCTGTATATGTGAAGCATCATCACATTCATTTGATTATGGTCCTTGAATTCCCTTTATGTCTGAGATGGTAACTCAGGTTACAGTTAACAATTTCTTTGTAAATCTTTAACAGTGTGTGGAAGCACAGTACAATGTTACACCATCTCGAGCTGTAATTGTGAATGTTTACTTTTCATGCTTTTCTTCCTCTTATAAGCTTTCCCTATAAGTTTCACAGATCCTAAAGTCAATATGATATAGATTTCCACAACGATTATACATTCTTAAAATCATGATGCAACAGAAGTAGTGACAGTATAGTGTATATAAAGAGATAATGTACAGTCATTTAAAAAAAATACTTCTTAATTGTCTTATGATCATTAAAGTGTACAAAACAATCATGCTTACACTATGAACACTATATTACAGAACTATACTCTCAGTATTATGGTCTTTATTTGACATTTTTATATTTTCATGCACAATGTGCAATGAACCAACATTCAAAGATTTTTTATTTTATTTTATTTTATTTTTTGATAAGCAAAAAAATAATAATAATACATAAATAAACTGTTAGAAAGCATTGTATGTAGTTGATGTTGACATCACATCGCAGAAATCTTTTCACTCTCTTTTCACAACAATCTCATGATACTATTCATGAATTATTCAAAAAATGCATGAATTTCTTATATTTGCCAGGATTCATGCTGACTTTTCACACAGACACATAAATGGGAAGTGTTAGTACTGAAGCATATCCAAAATGCTGAGGGGGATTTTTAACAAAATGCAAGCACTATCTATTATTAGCCTAAAACCTCAATGAATTTATGCACATAACCCAAACTTATACAGACAGAAAAGCTAGTTTCAGTCTTGGGACTTTTTTTTTTTCTTTAATGGATATTATAATTATTTCTCTTAAGCTTTGACACCCCTCTCTTCACACATACACACACACACTGCTCAGTGTCTGAACGTGAAGCACACACCTTCTGACACTGCCTCTAGCCTCGCTGCCCCCGGCAACCTGCTGCCGAGCAACGCCGTGCCAGTTGCTGTACTTTAATTGGTCATTTGGGGAAAACTGAATACAGAGGTGGGACATTCATCAGGAAATTAACCCAGCAATAATCCAGCCTTCCCATAGGGCAGCTACCAGCTGTGGGTACAGCTGAGAAGACTATGGGATGCTGTAAGAGTCGCACTGGGAGTGGACAGCGGGCGTGTGGTGGGATTGAGTGAACATATCCTCTGTGTCCTGTGATAGGCTCTTTATGGTAGTGCTCCCACCAGAAATCACTGGGGGGTATGCGGGGAGGATGGGGGGCTGGGGATGAATAGTGGGGGGAACCTGGGAACATAAATGTCAGTGTTAAAAGTGAGTGAAAATGAAATTTCTGAATATCTATTCAAACTAATTTTTGCTAAACAAGGAAATTGAATGAGCAAATTCTATAAATTTATTTTTGTTTTAGACCATGTTTTGTTAACAGTTTTGTGAATTTGCTTCTGTGAATGTCCCATTTAACATAAAAACTCATAATGAAAACCAACTCATTTACACAAACAGCCTCGTCAAATAGATCAGAAGTAGAGGCCTCACGCCAGTTTATCTCTTTATATACATAATGTGAGATATTAATAGAAGATGATCAGCTGGAGACATGAGATGACATTTTATGTATTTGACCTTGCTCTCACATATCAAAGCAAACATGAATGCTTGTATGAAACTAATTATGAGCCAAGAGATTCATAAATGCAGGTATTGTTTGGGTAAAAAAGTACTCACATGGCATACTCCATCTAAAAGCATTTTGTAAACTCTTTTATAATGATTATTCATGCTTTTTGTTTATTTGTACAAATTTAGCACAAATTCAGTTATCCAGCAGAATTAATAGAAGTTGCTAATGAAACTGTGGAGTAGGCTGGGGTCAAGGGCGCAAAATACAAATACAAATAATTTTAAACAAATATTTATCAACAAAAATAATCAAAATATTACCAAATCACATCTTTTAAAGTGTCTGAACCAAATGTTAAGGTGTGTGGTGATGTCATATATGAGTGATTGCACATTTCTGCTGCATGTCAATAAATTCTGAACACCTCTCAACCATATACATCTCTATTTTCCCCTCTGCACTTTAGATAGACATAACGTAATTGGCATGCAAGGAGTTGCACGTTTCACTTTCTAATTTTAAGGGTCAACAGCATTTTAATACCATTTTAAACACGCGGCCAATGTTTTTCTTTTTTATGACGCATGTACAAGCGGCTTTTGATGGTTGAAGCAGTCAAGCATGGTTAAAGAGAGGAGAGACGGCAGCTGCTGCGAGTGCCTCTTAATTTCCTCTGCTGACCCTGCTTCACCTGGCTCAGCATAGAAATCATAATGCTATTCAAGTGTGAAGAGAAATGATATAGTGTATTTACCCTAACTATTTATGCAGGACTGCACTAACAGAGAGGCCTGCTCCTAATAAAATGAAGTGTTGTAACTTCTGCACAGGCAGGGCAGTGGTAGAACCACCTGAGGGCTTTTGGTCTTGCTGCATTCATCACTGATACTGGTGAATACTGTATTTCTAAAAAAAAAAAAGAAAAGAAAAAAAAAATTGCCGCTGTTAATTTTTTTTTTAATTGCTCATTTGTTTGTTTCATAAATGGAATGTATTAATTTTCAGATCCACTGTGATTTAAGGTTCATCTATGGGAATACCATTAAATTTTGACCTCTCAATTTGTAAAAATAAATAAATATAAAAATAAATGGAAAATGTAAATAAATAATTGATGATGGAGTTTCAAAAGAAAATTTAAGGGGTGATTATTTTATAATTGAAATCTAACTGAGTTTTTAACGAGCATACTTTTATTTATTTCTGCAGTGCTTTGCAATTGTAGCTCCTTGTAGCTTTGTTTTTCTGTTGGAATGTTGGATTCTGTTCTGATTTTACTACTTACTACAATGAACATGTTACTCTGTTGCTTAAACTACAAAAATGTAACTTAATTATCACCATATTTATGATATTATCTGTCAAACTAATTTGATATCATTCACTTTTTAAAACTGCTAGTGCAGCGCATTAACAGTCCGTTAGCCTGTTAGCATTTCATCCATCCATCCATGCTACCACTTCTTTTCTCTCTTGCTCCGTTTTTCAAACTACTGTTCATCAAACTCTGGAACGTTGGAAACATTCAACAAACATGGTGACTTCTTCCCCTGTTATTGTCACTTGCACTGCTTGCCACATGTTTAGTCTAGCCTTCTCTGTCAGCGGTGAGGAATTCACATGTGATTATTGATAAATCCCTGACATTGAAATTCATACTGGCTACTTTACAGGTGCTGGTCATATAATTAGAATATCATCAAAAAGTTGATTTGTTTCACTAATTCCATTCAAAAAGTGAAACTTGTATATTATATTCATTCATTACACACAGACTGATATATTTCAAATGTTTATTTCTTTTAATTTTGATGACTAGAGCTTACAGCTCATGAAAGTCAAAAATAAGTATCTCAAAATATTAGAATATTTACAATTGAGTTTCAATTAATGACCATCCCTACAGTATAAATTCCGGGTATCTCTTGTTCTTTGAGGCCACAATAATGGAGAAGACTGCTGATTTGGCAATGATCCAGAAGATGAACATTGACACCCTCCACAAAAAGGGTAAGTCACAGAGGGTCATTACTGAAAGGTGTGGCTGTTTACAGAGTGCTGTATCAAAGCATATTAAATGCAAAGTTGACTGGAAGGAAGAATTTGGGTAGGAAAAGGTGCACAAGCAACAGGGATGACTACAAGCTTGAGAATACAGTCAAGCAAAGCCGATTCAAACACTTGTGAGAGCTTCACAAGGAGTGGACTGAAGCTGGAGTCAGTGCTTCAAGAGTCACCACGCTCAGACGTCTTCAGGAAAAGGGCTACCAAGCCACTTCTGAACCAGAGACAACGTCAGAAGCGTCTTACCTGGGCTGTGGAGAAAAAGAACTGGACTGTTGCTCAGTGGTCCAAAGTCCTATTTTCAGATGAAAGTAAATTTTGCATTTCCTTTGGAAATCAGGGTCCCAGAGTCTGGAGGAAGAGAGGAGAGGCACACAATCCACGTTGCTTGAGGTCCAGTGAAAAGTTTCCACAGTCAGTGATGGTTTGGGGCAGTGTTAATTTTGGCAGGCATTTTTTATTTAGTCTTAGTCTTTATCATGAGACGAAAATGCTTAATAGTCTTAGTCACATTTTAGTCATTTGAGTCTTTCATAGTTTTAGTCTAGTTTTAGTCGACAAAAAGTCATTGCATTTTGGTCAACTTTTAGTCATTACTTTTAGTCAAACTGCAGTTACCAACATTTATTTTGGTAGCCATTTTATATGTAGTCTTCAAACAAAAATAGTCATTAATTAATCTCTTTAAATCAATTAAGCTTATGATGAATTTGAATCAAGGATTGAATCTGGAAAAACTGGAATAAATATTCATTATTTGGTAGATATACAAATTAAACTCATTTTTCAGATACAGTAGTATTGTCAGTATTGTCACCATGACAAGTATACATTTATTTAATATTTTTCGTTGGTTAACATTAATGACACATATAGGTATTTAATAGGAATGCTGTCCATTTAAAACGGATGCATGTAATACTGACACATTCAGTTTTCACCCACCTGTTTACATTCACTTAAGCCATATCCGACTGTATTTACGTGAGATATTCTAGTACACAATAGACATTTGGACTGCTGTGTATGTATTTGAGTACCGAGTACCGAGAACTGATCGCGCGCTGTATGAGAACTGAAGAAGTGGAGCGTGCGCGAGAGAGAGAGAGAGCGCTTCCCAGCAGGCACACAATGTCATAAGACGTTAATATTTGGTTAGATTTAGGTCGCGACGTCAGGTAACCAAAATTCAATGTCAAGCCAACGTATAATGACAACGTTAATGTGACGTCCAATACCGACGTCAGCTGACGTTGATGTTTTGTTGTTTTTAGGTTGTGTTGTAAAGTAACCAAAATCCAACGTCGAGTCAACGTCTCAAGCCAACGTCACTTTGACGTCAAATACTGACATTTAGTTGTCAGGTATGGCAACCAAAACCCAACGTCTCCTAGACGTCATAATGGTAACGTCCACACAACGTCAAATTCTAACATCATTAGACGTTGATATTTAGTTAGATTTAGGTTGAGGCATTAACCAACCAAAATCCAACGTCAAGCCAACATCTTAAGCCAACGTCACATTGACGTCAAATACTGACATTTTGTGGTCTGGTTTGGCAACCAAAACCCAATGTCTACTAGACGTCATATTGGTAACGTCCACACAACGTCACCCCGCTAGAAATTTTACGTTCCCAGAACGTCCTCAGAACGTCCCCGCTGGTGTCAAGGACGTCATCTAGTAACGTCCCCAGAACGTTCTGAGAAGGTCACGATGTCGAGTTCTTTAAAGGGTTGGGGGACGTTATTTGGAGGACCTTTACAGGACATTCAGGACGTTCTCTGTACGTTTAGGGGACCATATTTTATTTGAAAATTTGACGTCCTCAGAACGTCCCCGCTGGTGTCAAGGACGTCATCTAGTAACGTCCCCAGAACGTTCTGAGAAGGTCACGATGTTGAGTTCTTTAAAGGGTTGGGGGACGTTATTTGGAGGACCTTCACAGAATATTCAGGACGTTCTCGGGACGTTTAGGGCACCATATTTTATTTTTAAAATTTAACGTTCCCAGAACGTCCCCCCTGGTGTCAAGGACGTCATCTAGTAACGTCCCCAGAACGTTCTGAGACGGTCACGATGTCGAGTTCTTTAAAGGGTTGGGGGACGTTATTTGGAGGACCTTCACAGAACATTCAGGACGTTCTCGGGACGTTTAGGGCACCATATTTTATTTTTAAAATTTAACGTTCCCAGAACGTCCCCCCTGGTGTCAAGGACGTCATCTAGTAACGTCCCCAGAACGTGGATGTGGAGTACTTTAAAGGTTTGGGGGACATTATTTAGAGGACCTTCACAGAACATTCAGGACGTTTTGGGAATGTTAAGGGGACCATTACTATACTACATTCAACCTTTGCAGGACAAACCTACAATGTTTTTTTGTTGTTTTGGTCCTATTTAGGTACTTCCATCACATGAATGTTTTCAGAAGATTTAGTAACACATTACAGGAAACTATAGGGGATCAGACCTTTCAAACCGGTTCTTGGTCTACAGAACCTTAATAAGGCACTGTGTTCACGCTTAACACATTCAAACATAAAATACAAAGCAGGAAAGCATCATTCATTTATTTTGTGAACAAAAACAGATTATAAATGAATATTAAATATGGTCATGCATAGGAAGGGTGGTGGAGATAGAGAGGGGGGAACTCGGTCAATTAAATTCAGTTCAGTTCAAATTGGCTTTATTGCCATGATAATTTCCACAGTAAAGCATCAAAATGTGTCCAAATAATGGAAACAGTAACAAGAACATAATTTATAGTAATTATATATTTTGTGTGTGTGCGTGTGTCAGTCACTGTCTCCATCTTCAGGAGGTGCCCCAAGTTGTTCTTCCGCTGCCTGAAAAAAGCAAATAACAATATTTAGCAATCACTTCAATTAATTTTTAATTGCTTTTAATTACACTTAGGTGTATAAGTATAGAGGACCAAATTTGCAAAAACAAAAATATAAATTATATATATGAATGTGTGTGTGTTTGTGTGTATACACATACAGTGGTGTTCATAAGTTTACATACCACTTGCAGAATATACAAAATGTTAATTAACAAAATACAAGTGATCATGAAAATTGCATGTTATTTTGTATTTAGTACTGTCCTGAATAAATTATTTCACATAACAGAAGTTTATACTCAAGACAAAATGACAACTGAATTTATAAAAATGACCACGTTCAAAAGTTTACATACCCTTGAATCTTAATACTGTGTCATTTCCTGAGTGATCTGCGACTGTTTTTATGTTTTGTGATAATTGTTCATCAGTTCCTTTTTTGTCTTGAGCAGTTCAACTGCTTACTGTTCTTCAGAAAAATCCTCAAACTCCTGGTTTTCCAGCATCTTCTGCATATGTGAACTCTTTCCAACAGTGACTGTATGATTTTGAGATCCATTTTTTCACACTGAGGTCAACTGAGGGACTCATACACAACTATTACAAAAAGATGAAAACATTTTCTGATGCTTAAGAAGGAAACACAAAGCATTAAGAGCCGGGGCGTGGAAACTTTCTGAAATGGATGATCAGGGTAAATTGTACTTATTTCGTCTTTTAGGAAACATATAATTATTTATGTAGCTACTTAAGAGCAGTACTAAATGAAAAAAAAAAAGAAGATATTTAAATAAAATTTACACATCATCATCCAGTTCAAAAGTGTACTCCCTCTGGCTCTTAATGCATTGTGTGGCCTTCTCGAGCATCAGTAAATATTTTCACCTTTTGTAATAGTCGTGTATCATTCCTTCAGTTGTCCTCAGTATGAAAAGATTGTTCTAAAAATCATACAGTCACTGTTGGAAAGAGTGCAGAAGATGCTGGAAAAAGAATGTGCAGGAGCTGGAGGATTTTTCTTAAGAACAGCAGGCAGTTGAACTGCTCAAGACAAACAAGGGACTCATGAACAATTATCACAAAACAAAACAATCGTGAATCTCTCAGGAAACAACACCACAGTATTAAGATTCAAGGGTATGTAAACTTTAAGGGCCTTAACCCTTAATAATCATATTAGGCCATTTTGCAATTCCTGTTTTTTTCTGTCTCCAAATTTAAGACCTCTTGAAAACATAACTAAGGCTTTTCTCATTCCATTTAGGACTTTTAATGGATTTAAATTTGATCAAACTGAATTTCAGACCAAAGGACCCATGTGGAGACTTACCATGCACATCTTGAAGCCTGGTGTCTCTAAATGAGTTTTTTTTGTTGTTGTTGTTCATGCTGATCTTTCGGTCTCCTACAGCCCAGTTCATCTGAGAAGGTTAGAGTACAGCCCAGCATCCTAATATACGCCTCAACTGATGCTCCTCCAACAGCAAAACAGCCAACCTATTAGTGTCAGGAACATATATTTGCACAAAACATGGATAGGTTACAAATAAATATCATGGGAATGTAGTTTCCGTGTTGAATGAAAAACATGCTTTTGTCAATAAATAAATAAATCAATCTTAATGTAAGTTACCATCACACATCTGTCATCTTCACTTTGAAGAATCCGCTCTGGTAGCTGCGTCTCATAAAGCCCCAGACCTCCAGACACTGGTTCAGCCAGTATTACAGTCACTTCAGAATAAACAATGGGAAAGCAGTTTGAGAAAAAAAAACACAGTATATCAACAACTTCTATGATACACAGCCTTAATTTTTCATAACCGTTAGTGGAGAGTTTCTCAGCTCCAGTCCTCAGACCCCCCTCCCAGAATGTTACAGCTGAACCAGGTGTTTTAATTAGTGAGACATCTAAAACACTCTGGGACAGGGCCTGAGGACGGGAGATGAGACTACGACTCTTTTACTATTTACTGCTGCAGCTTAAATAAACATCTTAAAATCATATTATTTCCCTTTACAAAATAAAAGATTGTATTAACATTAAGATGCTTTAAGACATGTATTTTATACATTTAATAATGACTTGCCTTTTATTATTAACCTTGATCCAGGAGATTCCATCCTCTAGATTTAAAAAGGTAAAAGTAAAAGTTTAGAGTATGCAACACCTGTCACAGACACAAACAATCAACAGAAATTCATTCTTACCTGATGTGAGCAAACCAAGGAAATGCCCCTCTGATGGGCTACAAAAAGGCAAAAATGAAGAATGAAAAACATAGCTTAAAACATTAGGTTAACCAAATATTGGTTGTAATTAGTTTTGTGTCTTCTTTACTGTTCTACTGCAGAAAAAAAAGTCACCCACACCTTTGATGACCTGAGGGTGAGTAAATTAACAGCAAATTTTCATTTTGGGGAGAAATTCCTTTAAGGTGTGTCACAGGAGTACAGTAAAACAAAAGTAATATATAAAATTGTTCACATAACATAAAAATTACATAAAACCAAGGTTTTTCCTCCCACGAAATTCAAATAAGGTCGATGGCACGAATAAGTTTGTAGAAATATGTTTTAAGTGTTTTTTTTTTTTTTCAGGAAGAAAAGTCAAAATCGCGATCAGCCTGCGTGTGCTGTCACACACAGTGTTCAAACACAAACATTACACTCTCACAATTGTGTCTGGTAGGGTTTGGTGGAAAAACAAAGTGAAATATATTTAATAAATCCTTACCTCGGCCGTTCGTTGGTCTGGACGGCGCGCGCTCATGTGACTCGTCGCAGACTCTCAGTTCACTCGGACTTGTCCAGAAAAACACATAAGTTATAACGGAAGATGAATAGTGAAATATAGGCGAAATGAAATCACTACTTCTTTTCTCTGAGGTGAATCCGTTGTGTTCGTAGCTAAGTGAAGGATCAACATCTATCAACTGTCGTCATACTCTCTGTAAAGAAAGTAAGTTAAGTTACAATGATTTTTATATATATATATATATATATATGTATATATAATTATTTCTATGCGTTATGTTTTATGTCAAGTTTCTTTTTTTAGTAATCTTTTATTGCTTACCTCTAAAAAACAGTTTGCTGTTGTCCTTTAGGCCTGGTCTCCGTCCGTTTCGCATTTGAAATCTGTTATCCCGCGCTTTGATTTGATTGGCCGTTGGCAGCCAGCTTTAGCTGCATTACTGCCACCTAATGGACTGGATTGTGGCGCATGAAAAAACCCTCTGAATTCTCTCTATGCTCCTTAGATTCATTAAATGTATGTAAATTCCACATGATTTAAATCTAATAATTATAATGAATATATAAATTATAAATGATATAAATATAATTATAATTTAAATGTTTAATTATAATTTTAAAATAAAAATGTTTAATTTTAGTTAATGAACTGGATGACCACAAGAATTATAAGGACATTCATTGGAGCATTTAGTCATTATCAGTCTCTGGCTGAATGTACTCCTCTAGCTAGCCAAAAACAGGTAATGAACACATTAATTACTAATGTAAAAACATTACTACTGCTGCTGCTGCTAATAATAATAATAATAATAATAATAATAATAATAATAATAATATCCAGCTGGTTTATCTGAGTTCTATCTAATGCTCACAGTTCTTTGTTAATCCACACACTCAGCAGACAGCTTTATTTATTTAACAGTGCTGCTAGTGGTGACGAGTTTACAAAATTTGCAGAATTTGTTGTTTGATGAGCATGTGCTCACTAGGAAAATGTACCATATTTAAGTGCTGAATGAGGGATTGACAGTCTAAAGTTTCACCAGTGAAATGCTGACCAAAAATCAACATTGATTCAATATTTGTCTTTTCAACACTGAAAAGCATTGAATTATCAACATTGATCCAATATTATTTAGCATTGAATTTTCAACCTCAACCAAAATGATGATTCTGATGGAATTTCAACATTGAATCAATGTCACCCTGCTATCTGGGAAAGGAGTGGGATGACTTTCTTTTAGCCTAATTTTTATAATGTTTTTGTAATGTATTAATTATCACGGGCTATAATAAAAAACAAGTTGTCATATCCTAATACTGAGTAAATACATTTGGTTCGAATAGTAAGGCAAGATATATTAAAATGTATTTCTTTTTTTTTTCACATTATTAGATTACCTTTTGACTTTATGAATACACATAAATGAGAGCTTAATGATTTTTTTTCTTTTTTATAATATTTTTAATAATTTTATATAATATTTTCTTTTTTAATATAATATATTATCATTTAATATATAATTTAATATAATATTTTATATTTTTTGTATTATTTGGCTTTTTTAAATGTAATTTATTTGATAGTTATGTATACATTATTTTATTAACAGGAAGAAAAACCTGTTTTTGACCTCAGAATAAAGCACTTTCCCATTGTACATGGCTGTGGGGACGAGCAATTTTGTGGTGCTTGGAATTCTTTATAATGAATTAAAAACAAATACTGCCACATTGATGGCTCAAGAAGGTGTAATTGTTCAAAAAACACATTGTTTCATTAAAAAAAAAAAAGTCATATTGGGAACGTTATTATATGACTAAAAGAGGACCATATGGGAACGTTCTGTTAACGTCCCAAATGTCCTCTTTGTAACGTTGCTATATGTGACCATAGAATAACCAATATAGAACGTCCTCCTAAAGTCATATTGGGAACGTTATTATATAACTAAAAGAGGATGTGAGAACGTTCTGTTAACGTCCCAAACGTCCTCTTTGTAACGTTGCTATATGTGACCATAGAATAACCAATATAGAACGTCCTCCTAAAGTCATATTGGGAACGTTATTATATGACTAAAAGAGGACCATGTGAGAACGTTCTGTTAACGTCCCAAATGTCCTCTTTGTAACGTTCTTATGTGACCAAAAAATAACCAAAATGGAACGTCCTCCTAAAGTCATATCTGGAACGTTATTATATGACTAAAACAGGACCTTATGGGAACGTTCTGTTAACGTCCCAAATGTACTCTTTGTAACGTTCTTATGTGACCAAAAAATAACCAAAATGGAACGTCCTCCTAAAGTCATATCTGGAACGTTATTATTTGACTAATAGAGGACCATATGGGAACGTTCTGTTAACGTCCTCTTTGTAACGTTATTATGTGACCAAAAAATAACCAATATAGAACGTCCTCCTAATGTCATATTGGGAACGTTATTATATGACTAAAAGAGGACCATGTGAGAACGTTCTGTTAACGTCCCAAATGTCCTCTTTGTAACGTTCTTATGTGACCAAAAAATAACCAAAATAGAACGTCCTCCTAATGTCATATTGGGAACGTTATTATATGACTAAAAGAGGACCATGTGAGAACGTTCTGTTAACGTCCCAAATGTCCTCTTTGTAACGTTATTATGTGACCAAAAAATAACCAATATAGAACGTCCTCCTAATGTCATATTGGGAACGTTATATATGACTAAAAGAGGACCATGTGAGAACGTTCTGTTAACGTCCCAAATGTCATCTTTGTAACGTTCTTATGTGACCAAAAAATAACCAAAATAGAACGTCCCCCTTAAGTCACGTAAGTAACATTGAGCACCAGCACTTTCATAACCAAAAGAGGACGTTTTAGGAACATCCCTAATGTTCTGTAGAGGTTCGGGACTTTCGTCACCTTTAGGGAACTTTTAGGGAACGTTGCGCAAGGTTGCGAGAACGTCCCCTCCTACGTGGGTCAAATTCTAACATCATTAGACGTTGATATTTAGTTAGATTTAGGTTGAGGCATTAACCAACCAAAATCCAACGTCAAGCCAACGTCTTAAGCCAACGTCACATTGACGTCAAATACTGATATTTAGTCGTCAGGTATGGCAACCAAAACCCAACGTCTCCTAGACGTCATATTGGTAACGTCCACACAACGTCAAACTCTAACATCATTAGACGTTGATCTTTAATTACTTTCATGTTGCGGCATTAACTAAACAAATTCCAACGTTGAGCCAACGTCTTAAGCCGACATCATACTGATGTCAAATTCTGACATTTAGTCATGAGGTACACTGTAAAAAAAAAAAAAAAAATCTATTTTACGGAATATAACTGTACATATGGTATTTTCTGTTATTTTAAATTATAAGTAAAATTCTGTAAAACAACATAAATTAAAAACTTGACTGTTATTTTAAGTAAGCTATTATATCTTTAATGAAAAATTATAGTAGTTCTCATTTTTTTAACACAGGAAAATGGCTGTATTATTTATACTGTATTTTTTCTGTATTCTTAAATTGCATATAATTTAAATGTAAAATTACACAAATAATCTGTAATATGTAGCTCATTATATTAAAGGTTTATGCCCATACTAGCTGTTTATAATTTTTCTTTGTAATTTTAAAGTACATCATATTAGTTTTATATTTAGGTGTTTTTACATTCAGCAATTCTGAACACAAATATAGCTGCCTTACATCAAATAATGCATAGTCTGTTTTTAAAGAGTAAAGCTGCACTACTCTCCAGGTTGAAACTTTCAGGCCTCTGCCCACACACCAGTTGATCCAAATTACTTTGCAAAAGAAATTGTGAACAGAGAAAAGTACACATAATCTTTAAAAGCTCAAACTCTCCAAAAAAAATCCATTGACTTTCACAAACATGGCATACAGCCATCGTAAATTATTGGTATGTTATCTGATCAGTATGTGCATTTGTTATTTGTGTATTTGTAGAGAAACCCTATACCTACGGAGAAATTTGAAATTAGAAAAAAAAAACAGAGCATGGAGAAAAGGGTCTGAAAGGACTGGAATGCATACCATAAAATTTTGAATCCTCGATTTGTCAAATGTGCATGTCTGCATTATGGAAAGACCATAATTTACATTTTCCCATACCATGAATGCTGTAACGCCATTACCACTGCAGTCAACAGTGTTATCTGTAGACAAATGTTGCAATTATGACAGTATTTGCAGCAAGTGTTACTGTGGACAAAGGAATAAACCTAAACCAACAGGTGGTGTAACACTGTCTGCAATACAGCAAAGGGTCAGATATAGAAAATGCCACAGTTGTATGCATAGCTGCATTTAGGCATAAGAGTGGATATACAGTTATACAGGATTTGCTAAAGTTCAAAAGGGTCATTATTGGTCATGTGAATGTAACTGTAATTTATGAGTATAGACAGACGTGTACACACTGTCTGTACTCCTAAACCTAACCCTATTTTAACTCTAAATTCATAGGGAAATTATAGGTGAATAGTGAATAGCACACATACACTTGTAAGCATAAGTGAAAACACCATTTTACCAATTAATTACATGTAACAGCCTAAAAAATAAAAATCAATATACATACATATTTGCTATCTTTTGTTTAAAACTAGTTTTTTTCTACAGTTGCAATGTTATTTGATGTCTCTCTTTGTTGCTTTGGTCGTGTTTGTTTAATCTAAACGTCATACAGGAATCTGGCCAATGACAACTGGGCACGCCTCCTACCGCTCAAATTTGAATTTACACACCAGTCCGTTGCTGCTCTGTTTATCTGCAGTCCTGCTCCGTTCAGTGCAGTAGTAATAAGGCTTTTACATGGATTATCACATATCTGACAGATGCGTTCTTATTTTGACCGATTTTGAGTTATGGGGTGCAGATTGAGAACGGAAAAAGCGCGAATATGAACACAGACACAATGGCTAATGGACACATATTGCAAACGGCAGAAGGTAAATACCATTTATAATTTTTCTACTGTTACCGTTAAAGTGATATGCTAATCGCGATGACATAATCTGTTACTGTTTTGATATTATGTTTTAATAAAGATAAGGCTGTGTGTAATGATGATGTTGTGGCCATGATTTAAAGTGACTACTTTGTGTTTTTAAATATTTGTTTATATCGCGGAATGTAAATATATTCACGTAACATAGTGCTACAAGTTACTGACGTTTTAACAAAGAAACATGCATGAATGACAGAATAAATAGCGGGACATGTATGATGTTAATACAGAATGCCGCCGTTTGCTGATCTTATTTTTAATAACAGTATGAAATAGTAAAAATAACTAACGTTATATTGTTATTTTATTGTAAAATAAAATGTCTCACTGTGGAACATGAAAAACTGGCATATACACTTGTTCAACAGAGAGGACATGAAACCACCATTCTTGGACTCTGAAGAATATGCAAACCATGCTTTTGGGTCTACTGTTAAGTTTTTGTAATAAAGCTGGTGAGTAGGCTAAATTTCTGTAAGCCCATGTCTCTGTCTAAGTCAACAATATTGTTCTATTAAACCTGTTAATATTCATTTGTGTGTGTGTGTGTGTGTGTGTGTGTTTTTTCCCTCTCATGGTCCAGAGGTTTTGGGATTGAAAATCTTCTGCCACATGATCTTCCGTAAAAGTGAGTACATGTCATACTAACATTAATTCTTTAAATGATCATGTGCTATTATATGTGCTGAAATGTGAACACAGCAAAGCAGGCAAACTCTGCACCAAGGCACCACTCTGATTCAAAGTTCATTCTTGAGTTTAGCTCACTCAACATGAAAACTCCCTCATCATTTTCTCACCCTCATGTCTTTTTTGATCTTCTTTTGTGTTCCACAGAAAAAAGTCAGTTATGCAGATTGGAAAAGACATGGGTGAGTAAATGATGACATATCCACCTTATTCTTCACATAAAAATGGGCCATTTGTAGATTTTATGGGTCTTGCTTCCGGTCTCTTTTACTTCCAAATATATTTTACTTCCACTCGTTTTGCTGCTTGATATTGCAAATTGGTGTGTCTTACCATGTTATTTTAGTGTATTAGCTTTATTATGAACACACTGGTTTGTAATGCAAACAGTTTTACCGTTTACTGCATGTTGTTATTCTTGTCGTTGTTTCCCTATTGCGGCTAATGCACTGGAATCTCGCCCATAGGCTTACTTCCGTGTTTAGGAATAAGGTGGATAAGTATGATATCTTGAGTAATTTAATGATCTCCTCAAGTACATTTGTTAGACATTTCACCCCCTTGTGATAGAAAAACAGTGTAAAAAAAATTAATAATTATATTAGTTAGGTATTAGCATATTAGCAATTGATACAAATATTAATTCTTTTTATTTTTTGGTGTACTAATTGGCATTTTTCTGGGTACAAAATTTATTTACTTTATGATACATCTGAGAAAAGTTGTTCATTGTTGTGAATACTAATTTCTTTATAACTACCATCTCAAAGTAGAGTACACACACAGCAGTGAGTAAAGAACACACACTCAGAGCAGTAGTCAGCCATTCTTATTGTGCGGCCCGTGTGGGTAACGTGCCTTGCTCAAGGGCACCTCAGGCCCCGTTTACACTAGTGCGTTTTTTAAAAGAGCGCTGTTCATTCACTCATCTACATTTCCTGCCAATATTGAGACTCGAACCCATGACCTTCAGGTTACAAGTCTGACTCTCTAACCATTAGGTCACAACTAGATCATTAAATAAGCCAGAATGTCTCATAATGTCAAATGTTGTTTATACAAAAAGTACACGAATGAAGTCCTTTTCAATAAATCTCTTTTTTTATTTTATTTTTTATTTAACCCCCAGATGCATCAAGGATCCAGCTGATTACTTCAGATTTGGTGGACTGCTCTTTATCTGCTGTGACTGTCACTTCTGGTGCAGAATCATGGACCTTTATTTGTATGTTTTGATTTTACTTATTACACTTGTGTAGCTAGTATTCAGGATTAAAATACAATGTAATTTTTGTCCACATATATTATCAGAGCTATATGGAATCCAATAGGGTCAGTCAAATATTGAGAAAAAACACTATAAACCTGTTTGGGAAAATACAAGCTAAAATACAGTTCCCTCCACAATCTTTATCAAAGAAAAAATCATGATACTATAACCCTAACTTGTAAGATAAAAATGTAATTTTTAGTTTTTCAATTGCTTCTCAAGAATTCCTCCTCGGGAATTTGTTTACATAAATTTACATCTAAATAATGAAACCGTTTTAAGCATGGAATACACTACACGACTTCGTACCGACTTTGTAAATAATGACAAAGGAAAGCTGGGCATCATATACTTAAGCCTGGAATACACTACACGATTTTTGCCCTGATTTTCCACCAATTTACAGTCAGGAGAAGTTGACGCTAGTTGCCGAAAGTCAGAGCCAGTCCGCAGATTTGAGATGACAGCTTCCATAGAAAATTGCATAGTGTATGATAGTCACAGACTCCGGTTTTTAAGCTTCAGACTCTGATTCTATGCTGTCGGAGGATATCAAACTTTTGATATTTTCACCCGATTTTACAATGCATATTGTTTTCATTTGTCATGCGTCTCCTAGCAACACGGCTCATGTTTCTGAGTGAGTTTGTTGTGATCGGAACAACTTTAAAGTCTGGTAGTGTATGATCCTCGGTCATGTAGTGTATGATGCCCAGTTTTCCTTCATTCAGTATATGTATGATGCCTAGTGTTTTAAAAATCTGTTCAGATTTAAAAACCTGTAAAATAACAAGTGTTTCTCTGCAGAACTTTTTGGCTAGTGCTTTCAGCACTTTATTGAATGCGTTTGATCATAATAATTTAGCAAAAATCTGTAAAATGATAGTGTTCCTCTGTACAGTGTTTAGTGATGTCACTTTATTGAATTTGTCAGTAATAATCTAAGACAAATCCATAAAATAACAGTTTTGCACTGTAAAAAAAAAGAAAAAAAAAGAGTCCAATGACTGGCAGTAGCGGCTGCCAAACAAAAACCATAAAACTGAAGTAAATTTTTTTCAAAATGGGACAAACCACGCTCATATAATGGTGGAATACCATTCATAGGCCTTAAATACGGGACGATTCTATGTTAATGTCAAGCCCTGTTTGCAAATATGTGCTAATATTGCCAACTTCTTGGAAAATTATGGCAGACTGCTGATATTACTGAACTCATAGTGTGAAATATCCCAAAACATTGCTTTTGGTACCATATAATAGTCATAAATTGGTCAGACAGTTGTTCTTTGTTCTCTCTTTTGTGTACATGCAACAGACCCAAGTAAATGTTAAGAGATGTGTTCACATCCTCACTGCCTTTTAGCATCAACATCAGAAAGGTTTTAGGTTTTGAAACCCTCGTGATATCAGTTGTGTCTCCAGAAGATAAAAACCTAGCAGTTTGGGTGGGCCCATGATCTTCCATCTAGCACCACAGTAGAGCCAATGTGACTTCTACATTAGATATGACAAACTTGACACAAACTATAACAAGCGGTTCATAATGTGTTATGTATAATCAATTATTTGGACATTTAACTCCTCTTCCTTTTGTGTTCACAGGTTGGTGACAAATGTAATGGCCAGTTTCAATAGGGATGTAATGCAATGTCTGGTCAATGCTGAAATCAATTTAACTTTGGTTTCTGAAGTCAACCCAATTTTCATTTAACCAAAATGCAACATCTGTCCAACGTTGGAGATTGACGGCAATTTGATGATGGGTTCTGACGTCAATCTTACGTTGGGTTCTGACGTCAACCTGATTTTCATTTTCAACCAAAATGCAACGTCTGTCCAACATTGGAGATTGACGTCAATCTTACGTTGGGTTCGACGTCAACCTGATTTTCATTTTCAACCAAAATGCAACGTCTATCCAACGTTGGGTTCTGACGTCAACCCGATTTTCATTTTCAACCAAAATGCAACGTCTATCCAACGTTGGAGATTGATGTCAATCTTACGTTGGGTTCTGACGTCAACCTGATTTTCATTTTCAACCAAAATGCAACGTCTGTCCAACGTTGGAGACTGACGTCAATCTTACGTTGGGTTCTGACGTCAACCTGATTTTCATTTTCAACCACAATGCGACGTCTGTCCACCGTTGGAGGCTGACGTCAATCTTACGTTGGGATAACACACTAATACGCTTCTATTATTCAAATCCGTTAAAGGATTGTTAGGCTGCATTAATTAGATCAACCGGAACCGGGAACACTTCCCACAACACACGGTGTACTCGTTACATCGTAAGTAGAATGGCATGTACGCTAATATTTGTCTGTTTCTTTCCTATGATCAGATGGTGGATCAGCACCAAGAGATGATGTCTGCAGCCCTGATCATCAGCGGAGACCAGGACACCCAGATGACCCCCGGAGACCTCGATTAAAATACATTAAACTAAAAAATATAACTAAAAATATAATAAAATACCTAACTACATAATACTACTATCGTTAGAACCTGAAACTTTTGAACTGTGGGTGTCGTCTGGTCAGAGGAGAACTGGCCCCCCGACTGAGCCTGGTTTCTCCCAAGGTTTTTTTCTCCATTCTGTCACAGAGGGAGTTTTGGTTCCTTGCCGCTGTCGCCTCTGGCTTGCTCAGTTGGGGACACCTAATTTCTAGCGATTATCGCCGATTTGATTGCTCATATACTATTTAAACTAAACTGAGCTAGACAATGACATCTCTGAATTCAATAATGAAATGCCTTTGACTGAAAATTGAATGTTTAATCTTATTATATATTACTGACACTCTGTCCTCCAATTTGATACTGTTAAGTATACTTAAGTATAAGTATACTGTTAACACTGGCATCTATAGGATAGTTGAGATGTTGTATTTGTTGTGTCGATGACCGTTTCTGAGTATTTTTATTTTTTATTTTCTCCTCTTCAAATACTGATAACTGCTAATGATAAGATATTGGTTTACATTTTAAATCAAACACGTTTTTCAGGGAAAACAGGCACCCAACACAGAGACTACAGTAATGCCGAGTTCACACTGCACGATTTTAGCACGATTTTTCACTCGCCGACAGGTTTTGATAAATCGCCGACAAATGCCCTATATCGGAGGCAAATCGGAGCTCGTTCACGCGAGTGACAATCGCAAATACTTCCAGTCTGGCTCGAGAACAACGGTCTGACGCACACATGTTCTCGCGTTATTTCCTTATCACTTCTCACGTGGGTTTTGTTGTGAAACGTAGTTTGCGGATCAGACAGAGTTGTCGGCGATTCTTCCTATTGTGAAATCGTGCAATGTGAAAGCCCCTGTCGCCGATCCATCGTGCAATGTGGACACAGCAGCGACTGAATGCTACCCCAGATAGTCACACAGTGTGAAAACAACAGCGATCCGACGAGTTTGAAAATCGTGCAGTGTGAACTCGGCATAAGATGCTATTCAGTTTTAACCGTTTCTAGACGTCACATTGGGATAATGTCTGTAGTATTAAGTATGATTCTAATCATTATAAGTACATTTGTAAGACATTTTCCCACTGGTGATAGAAAATGTGAGTAACTTTTTTTTTCTCCTGTTGTCTTTCTTCCTCTGAGGTGGCACAAAGAAAGAGAAATAGAACTTGTCACCATCATCGGTCCTTTATTTCATTCACTGGGGAACATCACAACCTTCAGATGTGTCTTATCAGGATAAATTCAGCTGCAGGGGAAATTATTTGAAGGTAGGTTTGATTGTGGTGTACAAATTGGCTTTTTTTTAAGCTACAGTTGTGTTTACCTTGCTATGATATCTATGGAAAGGGCCCATTTTTGTGAATCCTCTGTCTTTCTTTTGGGGATTCACATTTTTCTTATGCGATTGTCATGCATTAGGTTTATGTTTAAGTTTTCAATCATTACTAACAGTTTCAAAGCTGACAATTTATGTTGTCTAAATGGCGCATAATGGCAAATGGCAGTACAATTTAAATACATTTTGTTTAAGATTGTTTAAAGGAATGGTTAAAAAAAAATCATTCTTTTTAAGGACTCGTCAGCCCCATCCTACTCCAGGTTCACCAAGGATCCAGCTGAAGCCCTGTTCACACTACAAGCGACACGCAACGACAAAGCAACACAATCCCATTCATTTCAATGGAGAGCTGGCGATTTCCGGCGACAGAAGCCGTTGGCGACCGGATGGGGCGTGTCTAGTGACATGACAAAGTTCAGAATCATTCAACTTTATGCAAATGAAGAGTGACTTTCAGGAGCAATAGCCAATAGGAAAGAAGACGGTAGAGCTCATGTGATCATTCTCCTCTCAGCTGTAGATAAACATACACAAAGAAAAAAAGTAGGCTCTGCTTCTCTTTCATATTTGTTTGTATGTACGGATTTAATTTATATTTACACGTTTTGTCTCCCAAATGTTTTTATTTAGCGGCAAGAATCCTGATTCGCTGTGAAGGCAACCAGTAGTGAGAACGCCCGCTAGCAACCCCATCGCCAGCTTCATTACTGGCCATTTGGAGGAGGATTGTCCTTTATCTGCTACACTGCACTGTCACTTCTGGTATGGATTCACAGACCTTTTGTGATATGTGAGATGTTTACTTAAAGGGACAGTTCACCCCAAAATTAAAGTTCTACCATCATTTACCCTTCAGCACCCTTATGTTTTTTTCAAACCTGTATGAAGTTCTTTCTTCTGTTGAAGACAAAAAAATATTTTGAAGAATATTGATAACCAAATAGTTCATAGTAGCCATTGACCTCCATACAGCAGTAGGAAAAAAAAATACTGTGGAAATCAATGGGGCCTGTTAACTGTTTAGTTACCAACGTTTGGAACAACATAAGGGTTACACTGTAAAAAAAAATCCGTAAAAATACAGTACAATACACCTTAATAATTTGAAGGAATTTTCCGTATTTGGTTTTTACAGGTGTTTTTCTGTATTTTTTTAATTACGCTTTGCATTGTGGGAACAAGAACCTCAGTCGATTATCGGCGCGAAAACAGTGCTTGAGCAGACGCCATTATTCACAGAGATAGTCTCAGTAAAAATTTCATTTTAAAGTCGGATTTCGGGTTTGAGGAACCGTTTTTACACTTCCGTGGTAAATTATATTTTGTTAAATGTAACGTTAACTTAGTTGCTGTCTTCCTTGTTTGCCAAATGAATGTCGGAGCCGTCGCATTTGACATTTTCAGCACACCGTCACATCTCACTCGACGTGGAGGTAAGTTACGTGTTACAGTGTGCTCACTTTCAGTTTTATAAACAAGTTTATTAACTTTTAATTGTTGTTGATGCGATGTATTTGTTACTGCGCGTGCCGTGAAGCATCCGGCATGTTAATGAGGTAATGTTAAGCAGCTGTGATAACGTTAAATCTGAAGTGTCGTACAACTGTGTTTAGAGTGCTTTATGCCTTCAACAGAAGCTGGCAGAGGAATTGTCAAGAAAAGAAGATACCATTACGACTTTTTTTTTTTTTTTTTTTTAATTCTTTAAAAGAGATTATACGACTAGGTGAAGATCTGACATCGCGGAATTCTTCAAGGATAAAGCAACTTTTCTGCCAAACGAGGTAGGTTTAGACATTTTATTGTCTTGTTTGTTACACACACATACACACACAAGAGAAGTTTGTTCGGTAACGTTACTTGCACACTGTCGGTGAACGCACACGCCTCAGCACGTCAGGAGCGCATTGAGTACACGGACAAAAGCACACAAATTATGTCAAAATGACCATTTTTGGCTAGTGACAGTTTTAAATAAGTCAAAATGTCTTGACTGATGTAAAGTTGGGATGTGTGTCGATGTGAGTCATGTTTTAAAGGGACAGCAGTTCATGACATTCATTGTTTCTTCTGTTTTCTTTTCTAATGACAGGTCGTAATTGCTGCTGTATTGTGCATCCCAAGTACCCCCTGCATTCTTATCAAGGGTTTGTATTCTGTTTTATTTATTAACAGTACAGTTTTTATTTATGGAAGCATATGGCGAGCAAAATTCAGTTTGAAATGCAAAATGGCAATGCAATATGTAAAATGGCAATGCATTTCTGTGTTTAAATTGACATTTTCCTATACATATGTGCAATATTTAGTACAAAATGAAAATTCAATTATATAATTTATGTTTGCCATTTCCTACACTAGACTTAAGGACACTTGGGATTGCATTTTCGTCATAATACCGCATGATAATTGTAGACAAATACAGTGAGAATTTGAGGATGCATTCTGAGCCAAGGGTGCAGCAAAAGGGTAGCAAAATGGTGATTTAAATGTCTTTTATTTTTCTTAAATGCATTGACGCTTACATATAAGACGTTTCAATTGCATTTTCATTTAATACCTCGCTATGAATTTAAAGTCAATGTGGATTTGAAATGCATTTGAAAATGCAACACGCCCGTGACCTGTCAATTGTTAGGTGGGGCTCAGCAACAGGATGCACAGTAGGTCAATATCTACCATCAACCAAACGCTTTCCACATTGACTTATTCGTTGCAGGGTATTAAATGAAAATGTTATTGAAATGTCTTATATGTAAGTTTCAATGCATTTAAGAAAAATAAAATACATTTAAATCAGCATTTTGCTACCCTTTTGCTGCACCTTTGGCTCAGAATGCATCCTCAAATTCTCACTGCATTTTGCTTCAATTATCATGCGGTATTATGATGGAAATGCAATCCCAAGTGTCCTACCCCTAAGTTTAAATGCATTTAGGAAAAACAGCATTTAAATGATAATTTTGCTACAGTTTTTGCTTGGACATGTTAAACGCATCTAATCAATTTGGGTAATGATTTTTGTTTTAATTAACTTAATATTGTGAATAATTAACTTATAAAGTGTTAAAATATGTTTTTAATTTGCATATTAAAACTAGTGTAGAAAATGGCAAATGTAAATTATATAACGGAATTTTCATTTCACACTAAAATTTGGACACGTGTGGCAAAATGTAAATAAAAATACAGAACTACATTGCCATTTTATGTATTGCAATGCATTGTCATTTTGCATATTTCAAATTTAATTTTGCTACCCATATGCTTCCATTTTTATTTACCTTTAGAGATGTTCAATACTGACAAAAATTAGTAATTGAATCGTTTATTCAGTTGACTTTATTGAAGTTCTTTGTGTAGGAAAGATTTAATCAATGTTTGGAGTGACTTTCTGAATTTACAATGTGTTGTTTATAATTTCTTATTTTTTTATTGTTATTGGTGATTCCAGATTGCTGTCATTCAAGAACTTATCATTTCCTCCCCCATTGTGGCTGAGCTACACATTCTCTTCATTTTATTTTAAACATAAAACATCCAGAGGAGATGGCTCCTACGTTGGAATTCATACAAATGTAAGGAACATATGTAATGAGACTGTGTATAAAGCATTTTGTTGTGTTGCTGTTTAGTTGAAAATAATCAAAGGGGTTAGTTCACTCAAAAATTAAAATTCTGTCATTAATTACTCACCCTCATGTCATTCTAAACCTTCTTTCATCTTTGCAACACAAATTACGATATTTTTGATGAAGTCTGAGAACTTTCTGACCCTCCACAGACAGCAAGGGTCCTTACACGGTCAAGGCACAGAAACGTAGTATAAGGACATCGTTAAAACAGTCTATCTGCCATCAGTGGTTCAAACTTTATGAAGTGATGAGAATACTTTTTGTACGCAAAGAAAATAAAAATAACTTTATTCAAATCGTTATTTAACAAAAACAGCGTAACCGTGTGGTGCGGCTGACACAGAACAGCGTACGCAGTTTGCGTTCAGCAGATATTCTCTAAAATGGCGCTACTGTGACGCAGATGCGACAAATTGTTGAATAAAGTCGTTATTTTTATTTTATTTGTGTACAAAAAGTATTCTCATCACTTCATAAAGTTCAGATTGAACCACTGATGGCAGACAGACTGTTTTAACGATGTCCTTATACTCCGTTTCTGTGCCTTGACCGTGTATGGAGGGTCAGAAAGCTCTCAGACTTCATCAAAAATATCGTAATTTGTGTTGCAAAGATGAACGAAGGTCTTACAGGTTTAGAATGACATGAGGGTGAGTAATTAATGACAGATGCACTATTTTGACAATGCTTTTCATACTTTTCTGGACCAAAATATCTTAAATTGTGTTCTGAAGACAAACAAAGCTATTACAGGTTTGGAACGACATGGGGAAAAGTGATTAATGACAGAATTTTCATTTTGGGGTGGAGTAACCCTTTAAGTATATCATAAAACATTGTTGACAAGATCACATGACCTATACAATTGGAGACCACTGGAAATGCAAGTTTAGCATGTTATAAACAATGTTTGAACTGGAACTTGATAATGCAATCTCAACCTGTTCTGCACGTTACTCTATACTTCACTTTCATTCATTTAATTTCTTGTCATTTCCAGTCTTCCTGTGAAGAAATCCTGAACGAGGGTCGACGGTTCAGATGAAGGGAGACCTACGCTTCCAAGACTCATGTATGAACAACTTCGAGAATCCATGTACAATTTGAGTTTTTTTCAAATCTCAACATGGAACTTGGACTGAACATGCAACAAAAGGAAAAAAGAAGTAGTTTCCCCAAGCTGGCACATGGCAAGAGATACTAAAAGCACACAAACACTTGGAGCCCCGCTCTTAATTTTTGAATGTATAGTTCTCTCAGTTTCACATTGAAATGTTAGGCATGAGTGCATGAATCTTTGTTCTTTATTTTCAAATGATGTACAAAGTTTTTTTTTTTTAAATTTTTTTTTTTTTGCAGTACCATGTCAATTGTAGATGACAGAATTCACATTTTTGATGTGAACTGTCCTTTTAAATAACATTTCACTTGACTATTGACTAGAAGTCTGTAGCAATTGTTATTAATGACAGCCCTGTCTTTGTATTAATATTTTCCCATGTATCTGAAAATGTTTTGAATCTTGACTGTTTCACAGTGAAGTTTATCTTTGTGACCACTATTTGGTGCAACACCAATATTGTACAAGTAGCTGCTTATGTTTTATTTTTTCTGCCTGGTGCTGTTTAAAACTAAAACACATTGTTAAATTAATTGATGTAATATTTTTGTCTTAACCTGTTAAAAGCAAATAAAAGCTACTGAACGCACTTTTAAGAATGTTTAGATGAGGTAAAAATAAACCATGTTCAATTTGTATATATTGTGCTGGATTTATTTGCTACTGAAGATAGGCCTATGCTATAATTTTTTAGAAATTTCTGCAAAACGGATTTTCCGTTTATGGTACAGAAGAAAATGTAAATCTACAGAATTTTCCTTTTTAATGTTGAAGGAAATGTCCGTAAATTTAACAGAAAATGTCCTGGTAATTTTCTGCCAGTACATTATCCGTTTTTTTTACGGAATTTTTTTTTACAGTGCAGTGAACGATGACAGAATTTTCATTTTTGAATGAAATATCCCTTTAATACAATGTATAATTATGAATTATAATCTGGATTAAAAGTGTTATGTTTCTCTACAAATATTATCAGAAATATATGGGGACACACATACAGTGCCTTGCGGAAAAAAAAAATCACATTTTGTTATGCTGCTGCCTTGTTAAACTGCTTTAAATTACTTTTTTTTCCACATCAATCTACACTCCATACACCATACTGACAAAGCAAAAACAGAATTGTCACAACTTCGTAAATGTATTAAAAATAAAAAACTGAAATAAGTATTCATACCCTTAACTAAATATTTAGCTGAAGAACCTTTATAGTTTTAAGTTTTTTTTTTTTGATGCGACAAGCTTTGCTCAACAGCATTTGGCAATTATCTGCCATCCTTCTCATCTCTTCACCTCTCATGCTCTGTCAGGTTGGATGGGGGCAGATGCACATTTTCAGGTTTCTCCAGAAATATTTGATTTTTTACATATCAAAATTGCCTTGGCAGAAAAAAGGTTTGGAAACACTGATTTAATCATTCAGACCATTTTTTTTTTTAATTAATTTTTTTTTATTCATTCAAGATTAAACATTTTAAATGGACTGCAGCCATTAACATTTTGTCAGAACTTCTAGTAAATTACATTTTATTTTTAGTTGTCTGTTCAGAATCGTGATGTCTAAAACTAAAAAAATTGGAATTCTCTATGCATCCAGAATCATGCAGCTCTAACTTATGTCATCATTTACTCACCCTCAAATTGCTTCAAACCTGTATGAATTTCATTATTCTGCTCAACACAAAATATATTTTGAAAACAGTTGTGGGGTACCATGGACTTCATATTATTTGTTCATACTGTGGAGGTCAATGGTGCCTCACAAAAAAAAAAAAAAACTTTATGCATTATTTTGTTGATCTATTCCGTCCATGTCAGAGAATCTGAACATGAGAAACTACCTAGCAGAAAAAATATCTAAAATGCATATGCATACATTATAAGCTGATTTTATGATTACAAATTGAAATCAGAATTGTCTGAATAAATAAACAGTAATTCTCTATTATTTTGCCCTTCCAGTGATATACTAAGGATAAGAAAAAAATTCATTTGGAATGGTCAATGTATTGGAATAAGTTATTTCATATGGTATTTTAACATGTGTATAGCATAATATTTCACATTTACTAAACACATCCTAAAAACGTTGAATGGCATAAACACTTTGGTTTTTACTCTGTTGTTTTCCGTACTGTAGGGGAGGGCAGCATCCTCATACACCATCTTCCTGAAAAATTTTAAAATGTCCTTTCTTTCTTTTTTTTTTTTTTTTTTTTAAATCATTTTAGTATAACCATGATTCAGCTAAGCACAAAAGTGCTAATTTAATGTTATTTTGTATAGCTGTATATCTAAAAAGAATAATCGATATTTGTTTTGCAGAGGCTCTTTAGAAGACTGTACTGATGTCAAAGGTCAACTGGCAAGAAGCTGAGGGGGAACTCTCAAAATTGGTACAAGAGACAGAGGAGGACTGAGGGTGTCTAGAATGCACAAATGTCTGTCTGCAGTGTAAGCAGTACTGAAAAATGTATAGTTGCTGCTGCTTCTAACTGTCCCCAGTTTTTTTTTCTTGTGCAAATGTTCAAAGCAAATGTTCAAAGCTTTCAGTAAACACTGGTTCAAATACAGGTTCAAAATGTGTGCTAACTTTGACAGTTACATTAATTTTAACAATTAGGTATCAGAATATAGCATAATATGATGGGTAGTTTCAATAAATTTTAAATTTTAAGCATATTGTCTTGTTGGGCCCCACCTAAAACCCAGTGAAATCCTGCATAAAACCCACATGGATAAGTTGCATGGGGCCAACATGGAACTCGTGGACAAACCCACTTACAACCCATACTTAGATGGATCCCAGATGGGTATTGCATATGATCTCTTGTTGGGCCCCACTGAAAACCCAGGGAAATCCTGCATAAAACCCACATGGGTAAGCTGCATAGGGCCAACATGGAACCCGTGGACAAACCCACTTACAACCCATATTTAGATGGAACCCAGATGGGTTTTGCATATCATCCCTAGTTGGGCCCCACCTAAAGCCCAGGGAAATCCTGCATAAAACCCACATGGGTATGTTGCATGGGGCCAACATGGAACCTGTGGACAAACCCACTTACAACCCATATTTCAGCCCATGTAGTAACCTTGTAGTACCCACATAAAAAATAAAGCTGGGGCCAAGATGGGTCTTGCGCATGTTGCCCAGTTGGGGCCCACCTGTTGGCAAGTACAATCCCGCATGAAATCCATGTGGGCAATTGGCATTGGGCCATTATGGAACCCGCGGACAATCCCATTTTGGGCCCACTTTTTCAACCCATGTAAAACCCACCTGGGCCCCACACACAAATGTTGGCTGGGACATACATGTTTTAGGTTTAGATGATTTAACAAGTTTATACCATTCTTCCTAGCCTATAGTAGAGAATGAGTGGAATTGTTCCTCAGGGGATCTATAGTGCTCTATCTGATGAGATACTGTAGCTGACAGCTGCATGGTTACAATTTTATCTCTAATAGTATCGATCTTGGAAGTAAAATAGTTCATAAAGTAATTTATGCTGTTTAGAAATGTCATCAGCTACTGATGCTTTATTTTTTTGTTAATTTAGCCACTGCATTGAATAAATACCTATGGTTATGTTTGTTTTCTTCTAAAAGAGATTAAAAGTAATCAGATCTAGCAGTTTTTAATGATTTTCTGTAGGATATGGATCCACGAAAAGATAACGTTAAAGATCAGAATGCGACATAGTTGCTGCTGAGGTATGGACTCTAATGCTCTTTCTTGGTTTCTTTGTAATAGCTGTAGATATGCTCATTAATTCTTAATTTGGGTACAGACGTGTTACATGGAAAAATAGGATCAAAAAGTCATGGCAACTATTTATTTATTTATTTTTTTAATCAGTATGATTCAAAACTACTTGCACAGTCAAATAGATTTTACTTAACTCATGTCTTATCAGGAAGAATTGTTAATTTAACGTTTTTTTGTTGTTTGTTTGTTTTGTTTTTTACTTAATACTACTAAAACAAACTAAGATTAATGCGTATTCCTATAGCCAAAGCATGAAACACAAAATCTCCAGAACACAAAGTACACCACTTCAGGCCCCTGGCGACAGCACACTGAGTGAGTGAGTGAGAGAGAGAGAGAGAGAGAGAGTAGTATAAACAATTTTATATCAGAAATTTCTTGTAAATTACACAAAAAGAATCTAAAAGTAACAATGAATTTAATATGACATTTGGAAGTAAAAGACTGAAATAGCAGCGTATTTTTAAATCTTCAATGACGGATTCGGACGTGGTGACGTCACGCGACAATTGTTGCTTATTGTCATTATAGCCCTAAGCTTTTTTTCCCCCCTATGATTTTTAATGAATATTCAAATTAATAAAATTAGTTTAATTTATTTTTTGTTACAAAATTTAAATTGAATTATTTTTAACACCGCACCCCCAGCACCCCCATTTTTTCTTTAGCTCCGAGCCAGGGGGTGCTGCAGCACCCTCAGCACCCCTACTTCCCGCGGTACTGAATTTACGTGATGTAAATCCGACTGACAGGACTCTCGACTGCTGCGCGAACAAACATGGCGGCGCCCATCTCACATTATAGATCAAGATCAAGATCATTTAGAACGGTTTTTAAGTGATAAAACACACTCATTTGCACATATTTGTGAATCGGAATATCAGATAGTTGATTATATGGTAAGCAAGTTTATGAATATTTTGAATAAAAAAGGAAAAACGAAATAAAAGCGATCCATCTGTCATACAGTGTTATTGTGGCCGCGGTGTGTCACGTGACAATCATGACGCGTCGCCATGGAAACATTAAGGGGAAACGTTCTAAAATAACGGTCGCCTAAAAAAAACTCACTCTGGGGGGACCGCTGGAATATTTTTAAACTCACCACTGAAAAGGTTAATTCATGCTAAATACAACTATTGTACCTGAAAATAAAGCACTGCTTGTTTTATTTGTATTGTATGTGTATTTGTAATGTGTATCTTTGTTCTTATTTTTTTTTTTAATAAGAAAGATAAAATAATGACAAAGAATACATCTTCACCCACTTTGGCCTAAATATCTACCATTATTTTTTTTCTTCTTTCTTCTTTTTTTTTTTGTTACCTTGAAAGGCTTTGTCTTTATAATAGGGAAATTAGTTTGGCTGTAATGCTCAGATAACTTGCAATAGTAAAACCAACTTGACAAAGAATCGTGATAAAATAGTGAATCGTGAATTGTGATATTTCTAAAAAAAATCGTGATATGATATTTTTTCCATATCGCCCACCCTTAGTTCATTGTTTGTTTATTTTAGTTAATACATTAACTAATGTTAACAAATGACATCTTATTGTAAAGTGTTACCATTAATATTTATTCATCATACTGTTGAACTTCACAGTATATTCTCTCCAAAGAAGACAGAGAAAGCCAGAGTCTTGTACTCTGTGTTTATCAGTATCTTTATGTTTGATGGGTGAGAAATAAAAACTCAATAAAGTAAAAAATAATTTGATATATCGATAATATATTGATATCGTGGATTCTTGTGGCCACAATAACCGTGATATGAAAAATCTAATATTGTGACAGCCCTGCCACATTTGTAACAAGTAGTAGAATTGACTGTTTTAGGTATATGGAGTTTACACAAGACTAGATAATGATATGAGATATCATCACTTTGCGGCAGAATTTCAATACCATTAACATCAAATCCATATGACAGTATTAAATCTAGAGTATGATTTCGACGAGTAGGTCTTGAGACATGTTGTCTAACCCTAATAGAGATCAGAATATCTATGAATGCTGATCCTAAATTTGCATCTTTTTCATTATCAATGTGGATATTAAAGATTTTGCTGAGTCCCAAAGACAACGATTAAGACTTTATCTGCAGCCAGCACTAACTCTGATAGAAAATCTGCAAATTCTTTAATAAAGTCTGTATGGTGCCCTGGTGGCCTGTATACATTAGCCAGTACAAACATTACAGGGGATTAATTTTTAACAATTGTTTCTCTGATAATGTTATATGAAGCACCATTACTTCAAAGGAGTTATACTTAAAGCCTTCCATCTGAGAAATACTGAGAATATTGCTATAAATTGTAGCAAACACCTCCCCCTTTGCCTTTTGGATGCGGTTGATTTTTATAACAGTAGTTTCGGGGGGTAGACTCGTTTAAAATAATGTATTCATCTGGTTTTAGCCAGGTTTGTGTCAAACAGAGCACATCTAGGTTATGATCAGTGATCATATAATTTACAAAAAGCACTTTCATAGAAAGGGACCTGATATTTAGTAAGCCAAGCTTTATCGTTTGTTTCTCTGTATTATATAAATGTTTTATTTGTTGAACATCAATTAAATTGTTACTCTTAAATTGGTTTGGATATGTTTTGTATTTTCTAGTTTGGAGAAGTTTAGCCAGTCTGTCTGCTTCCTGACCTGTGCCCCAGTTAGTCAAGTATGAACTCTAAGACTATGTGCCATATTTCTAGAGAGAAGAGCAGCACCATCCCACACTGTAAAAATAAATAAATAAATAAGTTCAAGTTCAGTTCTCTTCAAATCTTTCGTTTTGAAGCCATTATCTTTCCAAATAAGGTATTCAGCTCCGGGCACATCCCTAATAGACACTGAATTAGAAACGGTAAAAGATTCTAAACTCTATTGGGGTTAGACAAGACTTTTCAGGACCTACTCATTGTCAGATTTATCTCAATTCCTCAGCATATCCAACAGCTCAGAAAAACTAGACACGATTCTTCCTTTATGCTTAAAGAAGATTAAGGAAAACAGTATGACACCGTGGTATAACGAGCACACTCATGCCCTAAAGAGAGCAATTCAGAAAACAGAGCACAGCTGGAAGAAAACAAAACTAGAGGCATTTCATATTGTATGGAGGGAAAGTACTTTCTCCTACAGAAAAGCCTTAAAAACTGCTAGATCTGCTTACTTTTCATCTCTTTTAGTAGAAAACAAACACAACCCCAAGTATATATTCAATACAGTGTCTAAATTACTGAAAAATAAAGCATCAACAGGTGCAGACATTTCCCAACAGCACAGTGGTAATGACTTTATGAACTTCTTTATTTCCAACTTCAATACTATTAGAGACTAAATTTTAAGCATGTAGCCGCCAGCTACAGTATCACATCAGATATGAGGGTACTATAGATCAAATGAAGAATAATTCCACTCATTCTCTGCTATAGGAGAGCACGAATTGTTTAAACTTTTTAAATCATCTAAATCAACAACATGTATGTTAGACCAGTACCATATACGCTACTAAAAGATGTGCTTCCAGAAGTCATACTGTATATCGTCTTCTGAATATTATTATTACAATCACTGTCATTAGGATATGTCCCGAAAACCTTCTAGCTGGCTGTTATTAAGCCTCTCATTAAAAACAAAAAACAAAAGACAGAAACACACACACACACACACACACAGCTTGATCCTAGAGAATTAGTTAATTACAGACCGATGTCAAATCTCCCTTTCCTGTCAAAAATACTAGAAAAGACAGCATCCTCACAATTATTTAACCTTCTTGGAGAAAAATTATATCTGTGAGGATTTCCAGACAGGATTGAGAGCGTATCATAGTACAGAGACTGCTGTCATCAGAGTTACTAATGACCGGCTCTTTTCATTGGATCATGGTTGTGTCTATCAATTAGTGCTTCTGGATCTTAGCACTGCATTTGACACTATCGACCACAACATTCTTTTGAATAGACAAGAAAATTACTTTGGCATTCATGGAATTGCATTAGTGGAAGTGCATTAGCATGGTTCAAATCATACTTATCTGACCGTCATCAGTTCGTAACAGTGAATGAAGAGGTATCATATCGATCACAAGTGCAGTATACTGTAGAGTACCATAAGGCTCAGTACTAGGATCATTGCTTTTCACACTTTACATGTTACCTTTGGGTTATATCATCAGGAAACATGGTGTTAGCTTCCACTGTTATGCTGATGATACTCAGCTCTTTATTTCTTCACGGCCCTATGAAACATACCAATTTGCAAAACTAACAGAATGCATAGATGACATAAAAATCTGGATGACTAGTAATTTCCAATTGCTAAAATCGAAAATAAATAAATAAATAATAATAATAATAATAATAATAATAATAATAATTATCAGACCAAAAACCTCTGCATGTAATAAGCAACAACAATAACACACATTTTTCCATCTTATATCTAAATTATGACCTATGCTCTCAATGTCAAATGCAGAAACATTAATTCAAGCGTTCATGACCTCAAAGTTAGATTATTGTATTATTATTGCTTTTTAATATGAATTGCTTTTTTGGGTGGTTGCTCTGCGTGCTTAGTAAACAAACTTCAGCTTCAAAAAGCAGCAGCTGGAGTTCTTACAAGAACCAGGAAGTATGACCATATTAGCCCCGGTTCTGTCAACCACTGCACTGGCCTCCTATTACGTAAACATTGCATACGTTTTAAAATCTGGCTAATTACTAATAAATCCCCGAATGGTTGAGCGAGCTCTTATCACATTATAGTCCTTCACGTCCACTGCGATCTCAAAAATCTGGCCATTTGATAATACCTAGAATATCAAAATCAACTGCAGGTGGCAGATCCTTTTCCTATTTAGTGCCCAAACTCTGGAACAATCTACTTATCATTGTTTGGAAGGCAGGCACACTCTGTCAGCTTAAATCAAGATTAAATCTATAAAAAATAATTTCTATAATTTAAATCCATTAAAGGATTATTAGGCTGCATTAATTAGTCCAACCGGAATTGAGCACACTTCCCATAGCAGCTGATGTACTCGTTATGTCATGAGAAGAACGGCATCTATGCTAAGAATAGTTTGTTTCATTCTTATTCTGATGTCACCATTGCCACCCAGATCCAGTACTTATCCAGATCCACCACATAGAGATGACGTCCACAGCCCTGAATGTCAGCGGAGACCATGTCAACTAGATGAGCCCTAGAGACAGATCCCCTTCAAAGACCTTTGCTGGCCATCGGCACAAATCCTCAGCAAAGGATACAAGAACCAGACGAGTCCTCTTCTCAGTCTGACTTGTGTTTCTTCCTGGATTTAAACCACACCCTGCTGATTTCATCTAGCCAGAGGAAAACTGGCCCCCAACTGAGTCTTATTCTTCTCAAAGTTTTTTTTTCTCCATCACTGATGGAGTTTTGGTTGCCACTGTTGCCTTAGTTGGAGACACTTAATTTCTGGCAATATTGTCAGCTTGATTGCACCGACACAGCCTGTGGGGGAAGTCGTGGCTCTAATGGATAGAGAGTCGGACTTGTAACCTGAAGGTCGAAGGGTTCGAGTCTCAGGTTCGGCTGCTGTGTGTCTTTCAGCAGCGAGAGGGTGCTATTGGCCCCTGGGTGGCCAGTGTCCAGTGCCCAGAGATGAGTGTGCATTGTGCTCTCGGAACATGCTAAAGCTCAGGTGGGAGGCCTGGCAGAGTGGCAGTGGAGTAATTGGAAGAGGTAGTTGGTAGGAGACCATTGGAAGGGACTCACAGACCTCTTCAGGAGCATGCAGACAGAAAATAGCATCAGCCGTAATGTTGCAGATATCTTGATAAGAAATGAAGAAATTAAACCTGGTGAGAAACAGAGCCCACAGAGTCAGGTGAGGGTTTAGTCTTTTAGCATTAACACTTTAGAATAGGGACTAATTCTCATTATTAACTAGTTGTTTATTAGCAAAACTATTATTAAGATAATGGCTATTTATTGGTGCTTATAAAGCACATATTAATGGCGAGAATCGGACCTTAAAATATATAAAATTTGACCATATAAATATATAAAGATCTTTGTGGCCAGTCAACACAGTGAAGGGATGTTGTGCACACTCCAACTAATGCCTTCATTCTTCCTGGGCTAGTTTGATTGCAAGAAGGTCTCTGTTGCCAGTATCATAGCTCTTCTCTGCCAGGCTGAGCTTCTTAGCGAAGAAGGCACATGAATGAGTCATGAGTCACCACAGCTCCTACACCAGTAGTGGAAGTATCCACTTCGATGATGAATGGGTTATTGGGATCTTGGGAGCGGTGCGCTGGTAAAAGCCTCTTTGAGTAATTGGAAAGCTTCGGTGGCAGAAGGTGACCATGACAGGGACTTGGGCTTTTCCTTCAACAGACTGGTGAGTGGACTAGTGATATAGCTAGAGTTCTGTTTGCAAAACCTAATAAGCACTTGAGCTCTTTGATGGTTGGAGTTGACCAGTTTCTTATGGCCTCCACCTTCCTCTCGTCCATCTGGATGCCCTGGCTGCTGATGCTGTAACCAAGAAACTGCTCTGAGGACTGGTGAAAAGAGCATTTTCTGCTTTGAGGAAGAGGTAGACTTTTCTCAGGCATTTCAGGACCTCCGCAACGTGCTGCAGATGTTCGGCCATGCTCTGGGAATATACAAAGATGTAATCAATATAGAAGAGCACAAAACAATAGAGGACGTTCCGGAGCACCTAATGCATGAAGTCCTGGAATACGAAGGAGGCGTATATAAATCCATACAGCATCATCAAGTACTCATAATGGTCAGTAGTCACAAAAGTCGTCCCCCTTACGTATCTGGATAAGGTTGTATGCACTATGAAAGTATCTTGGTCTGATGAGAAACAAGACAGGGAACTTTAGGAAAGCAGACTAGGAAACATTTACTGCCCCACTCACAATTTGCCAGTCCTTCATGAGATGATGGGATCTTGCTGCACAAGCCATGGGTGCCCTAATATCACATCAGTGATGGAATTCTCTTGAACTAGAAGACTGAGAAAATCGTTGTGTAGTTGACCAACACACCACTGAATGGGACAGACACTGTAAAGTACTTGTTTCTTGGGTTACACTTTATATTAGATGGCCTTGACTACTATGTACTTACATCAAAAAAATAAGTACAATGTACTTATTGTGTTCATATTGTATTGCAAAACTCTTTTGCTGCTATTGAGGGGGATACGGGTAAGGTTAGGGACAGGTTTGGTGGTCTGGGTCGGTTTAAGGGTGGGTTAAGGTGTAAGGGATGGGTTGACAGTGTAATTATAAATGTAATTACAGAAATTAATTACAGATGTAAGTACATATAGGTATTTTTTACAATATAAGTACAATGTAAAAACATGTATGTACACAATAAGTGCATTGTATCAAATGTTTAGTTTAAATGTATGTACATAGTAGTTAAGGCCACCTAATATAAAGTGGGACCGTTTCTTGTATAAGGGTTTTCCAGTTACCGATTGGACCTTGTAGGAGGTTTTGGTTGTGATCTTCAGGAGGTTGAGCTGGCAGCAGAGATTTCTGGAGATAAAATTCCTGGGTGACACACAGTCAAGGAGGGCATTAACTGGAAAAGAGACATTAGAGGCAGTAAAAATGACAACAGTAGTGAGTGAGTTCTTCGAGACACGACTGCGATTGGCCACTCTGATGGATAACTGGATGAAGTGTTCAGGACCAATGGAATCTTTTTATGCCTGCCGACAGGTGGTGAGGAGCGACCACTCATTCCATCCACTGGCTGTTGCAAGGGTCCTGAACTTGAGAGCATAATCATTAATATACATTTTTCCTTGACGAAGATGGTAAAGTTGCTCACCAACTGAAGTGTCTCCCACATGCTTTCCAAAGACATCATGGAAATGGTGGACAAAGTTATCAAGAGAATGCGTTACAGTACCCGCCCAGATGATTTCCACCTATTAGAGCGCTCGCCTGACAGCAGAGAAATGATGAAAGTGATTTTTGCTCAGTCTGTGGTATAAAGGTGCGGCTGCATTTCCAGGGCCAATGAACACTGGATTTGGAATCTGTTACAATCCTCAGCTGAGCCAGAGTAGGGCGCTGGTTTGGCCGTGGGACTGGCGAGTACTGTCAGTGAAGGAATGGTGGTGGAGGCAATGTAAGTGGCAGTAGACATGGTAGAGGTGAGAACCCAGCGAAGTGAATCCACAATCTCCTGAAATGGATCTGGTGAACTCATGATGCTGTCTACTGTTATGGTCTGGTCTTCTGTTATGGAAACAGACACAGATTTTAACAGTCAACGATGAGTTCTATTGACAGCAACTGAGCCAGTTAAAATTAAAATTAAATGGATTTAAACATTGTTGAATCATGCAGTAAAATGAAACATCACTAGGCCGTTGGCGCCCTTTGCAGGTATTTGTTATAATACATAATGTACTTAATTTGGTTATATTCATATTATGTGTATGACAAATGTTTTGTCATTGAAAAATTCTTAAAAATAGTATTAAAATACTGTCGTATTCTAGTAAACCAAGTATCTGTATTTTTTCTCATCTCGTGAGCTAAGTGTATTGTCACACGCCTTGTGGTTTATTTGCAGTAATACGGTAATAGAGGGAGAGGGCATCGAAGACAGGTGACGGGGAGAGTGTGATGTTGAATAGGGGCTGCTGGCAGAGATTGTGAATAAACTAAAAGTTCCTGCAAGTGATGGACTCGCGCGTGATTTTCTTGTAAGAAAATACAACATGGTGTCAGAAATGCACTTGTTTGATTCACACTTTGTTAGAGCTGCACGATTCTGGATAAATTGAGAATCACAATTTTTTTTTGTCTCAAATTGAGATCATGATTCTCCCACGATTCTGAACTAAACATAATAGTGTGACAAAATCGTATTGCTGCAGTCTATTTAAAAGTGTTGAATTAATTTGAATGAATTACTAAACATGTTAATATATCTTCAAAATATATGTAAATACACCAATTTTTAATATTAAAATTAAAAAAAAAAATGGTTTGAATGATTGACTCACTCATAAATATTTCACTTGTTTTATTTATTTATTAATGGATTAATCAGCGTTTTTGAACAAATCTCTTGAATGAAAGATTCAATGACAAAAATATATTTTTAACAGCCACTAGGTGGCAAAACAATGCAATCGACACATTATTTGAAGTGCCAGTTACTTTCAAAAAGGGATTTATTCTATTTACTACATTTACATGTGCACGAATAATGTAAGGACTTAATCGCATTATGATGTTTACTTGTCAAGAGCAAAGCTCTTCACTCCCGTTTACATGCAATTTCCATTATTCTTATTATTCAGGAGTTGTAGGCTACTTTTTTTTTTTTTTTTACTGCCTCACGTACCCCACTGCACACCACAAATGATGGACTCAGAAAGAGCAGGTGTGTAACTGGCCGCTGTTTTAATTTATTTAAGTCTAATACAAAACACTTTTATATGGTTTTATTCCATGCTTTGGCGCCATAGAAATGTGACGGCAATTCGTTTACGCTGCCGTCGCGTTCTGCTCGCCGTTTCTGGATGAGGGTAAGGAACAGAGAGACTGGTGGCAGCGAGTTGTGTTTTCCCGAGAAATGCGATGCTTTCTTCCCGGCCATCGTTTCTAATCTGCGTATTATTACAGGTGTCTCGTCATTTATGTCACGAGCACATGCGCACTTTGGTCAGAGCGGCAATAGGCTACTCCGATTAAGGTGTTTACATGGCAGTATATTTCTATTAAAATCAGCGTACGCCACCTATCTATGCTTGCTCCGATTATGAGCTTAATCGCATTATTTAAATCGAATTATTGAGTTTACATGAGATAAAGTTTAAATCGCAATATTGCCAAAATCTCATCGCATTAAGAGGGTGCATGTAAATGCTGTTTATATCTGAACTGCTAAGTTATATCTGAACTTCTGTGATGATATGAATGACTATATAAGACAGAAATAAAACTGTGCAGTTTAAAAGACTGTTTGTGAAGCTGTTTCTTACCCAAACATGTTAAATGTCTGCTCTCTGTGTCAGTGGCAGCGCGAACGCAGATTTGAACGTGTCTGTTTTTTTTCCAAAGGTCGAATAGACACGGGCGAATCGTTGTCATTTCAAAATGAGATCATGTGTGTGTTTGAATCGAGATCGCGATCTTTTAACAATTAATCGTGCAGCTCTACACTTTGTTGTGAAAAAGAATGTGATTTACGAAAGGGCTAGATTTAACTTGTGGAGGCAATGGGAAAATGAAACACTGGAATCGTTTGTGACTGCTCTATATATTCTAGCTGAACACTGTGATTATGGAGTGCTGCATGACGAGCTCATAAGAGACAGATAGGTAGCAGGATTGGCCGATCTAGGACTGTCTGAACACTTGCAGCTTGATAAAGATTTGACTCAAGAGAAATCCATTAGCATAAATTGCAGATGATGTGGGAAAAAAAAGGAAATTTTCAGCGTGTGTGCAATTCAGTTAAGTCAGTTTATGAGGTGACAGAGGAAAACACCATATTCCTTGGGTCAGTGTCAGCCAAAGAGGACCCATGGATAACTGAAATTGCAGTGGCAGGCACAAAATTGCAATTTAAGATCGACACTGGGGCTGATGTGACTGTAATCTCAGAGAGCACATTCAAGAACATTTTCTCACTTAATAAAAAGCCTACTGTCAAACCTGTGACCAGGCTTCTCATGGGACCAGGTGGACAACCACTGGATGATCACCCTGCCATCTCTGCATCTCCCTCTTTCTCCCCAAAAGAGTTCACTCAAAGTTAATTAAGAATATGCAAATGCCACATATCATGTATCTTGTGAACCTGTTGTTTTTCCCCTTCATGTTTGGTATCATTTTAAAATTATCTGTGCAACTGGTAAAATGGTCTCAATTTCACAGTAGTCACTTGTATTATGAGAAATATTGAAAACTTTTGTAGAATTATGTTCTGCTGAGGAGGAGGTGTGTCCCCCTTTAGGGGTCTGTGGGAATGTTTATCCATCTTCATCCAGGTGCGACCCTGGAGCACTATCAGAATTAGAATCAGAATTAGCTTTATTCGCCAGGTGTGCGCAAACACACGAGGAATTTGTTGTGGGTTTTTCTAAAGGTGCTCCTGGTACATACATACACATCTGACATGAGAACAGAAAAAAAACAACAACATTTAAATAGTAAGACTTAACAATAGATATTATTATTATTATTATTATTAATATTATTATTATTATTATTGTGTATGAATCTGGATTTATGTACAGATTTGTGCATTATTTACTTTATATACAGCTGTATAAATAAACAGATATGTATATGTATTCACATGATACTTGAGAAAGAGACAATAATTAAAGATGGAGAACGAATTACAGAATGAATTACAGAACACAGGTAATGATCCATTTAAGCTATTTAAGCTGGAGATGGCATGGGGGGAAAAACACTGTTTTTATGCCTAGATGTTCTAGTGCACAGAGATTTGTAGTGTCTGGCTGAAGGGAGAAGTGCAAACAGGTTGTGTCCGGGTTGAGAGGGGTCTTTGATGAAGTTACCTGCCCGTTTCTTCACTCTGGAGTTGTACAAGTCTTGAAGGCTGGGCAGGTGCACACCAATGATCTTTTCTGCTGTTCTAACAGTTCGCTGAAGTCTTCTTAAATCTGATTTTCTGGCTGACCCAAACCAGACAGTTATAGAGGAGCACAGAACCAACTCAATAACAGCTGAATAAAACAGCTCCTGTGGCAGGTCGAACTTTTCAGCTGACGAAGGAAGTACAACCTCTGCTGGGCCTTTTTCAAGAGAGAGTCAATGTGAGTGTCTCACTTCAGGTCCTGAGAGATGGCTGTGCCCAGGAACCTGAATGACTGGGGGTTTCTCCTGAAGTCCACTATCATCTCCACAGTTTTGAGCGTGTTTAGCTCCAGGTTGTTGTGACTGCATCAGACAGCCAGCTGCTCAACCTCTTGTCTGTAAGCAGACTCATCACCGTCCTGGATGAGGCTGATGACTGTAGTGTCATCTGCAAACTTCAGGAGTTTGACAGAGGGGTCTTTAGAGGTGCAGTCATTTGTGTAGAGGGAGAATAGCAGTGGGGAGAGAACGCAGCCCTGAGGAGCTCCAGTGCTGATGGTGCGGGTGTTGGATGTGAGTTTTCCCAGCCTCACTAGCTGCTGCCTGTCTGTCAGGAAGCTGGTAATTCACTGACAGATGGAGGTGGGTACAGAGAGCTGTGTCCGTTTGTTCTGAAGGGTGTCCGGGATGATGGTGTTGAAAGCGGAGTTGAAGTCCACAAACAAGATCCTTGCATAAGTCCCTGGTTTGTCCAGATGTTGCAGGATGTAGTGCAGTCCCATATTAACTGCATCATCCACAGATCTGTTTGCTCGGTAAGCAAACTGTAGGGGGTCCAGCAAGGGTCCAGTAATGTCCTTCAGGTGGGCCAACACCAGTCTCTCAAATGACTTCATGACCATAGATGTTAAAGCAACAGGTCTGTAGTCATTAAGTCCTGTGATTTTTGGTTTCTTGGGTACAGGGGTGATGGTGGAACATTTGAATGCAGGAGGGGACTTCACACAGCTCTAGTGATCTGTTGAAGATCTATGTGAAGATGGATGATAGCTGGACAGCACAGGCTTTGAGGCAGGCTGGAGAGACACCGTCTGGGCCTTTGGCTTTCCTTATCTTCTGGTTTGACTTTGCATACATCATCTTCACAGATCTTGAGTACAGGCTGAGAAACAGTAGGGGGGAGGGAGGGTGAGGGTGTGGATGGCTGTGCTGTTAGATGGTCGGAGTGAGTGTGGGGTGTCAGACCAGTCTTTTCAAACCTGCAGTAGAACTCGTTCAGGTCTTCAGCCAGTTGTTGATTGGCCTCAGTGCTGGGGGATGGGTTCTTGTAGCGGGTGATGGCTTTCAGGCCTTTCCCCACTGATGTAGAATCATTGCTTGAAAGCTGTTTTTTTAGCTTTCCAGAGTAGTTTAATTTTGCCACTCTTATCTCCCTATTCAGTGTGTATTTGGCCTGTTTGTACAAGGCTTTGTCCCCACTCCTGTAAGGCGTCCTCTTTGGCCTGGCGAAGCTGTTTGAGTTTTGCATTGAACTAAGGTTTGTCATTGTTAAATGTTAAATAAGTCCTGGTGGGCACACACATGTCCTCACATAAACTGATGTAGGACGTCACGGTGTCAGTAAGCTCGTGCAGATCAGTAGCTGCAGCCTCAAAAACACTCCAATCAGTAAGTTTGAAGTAGGCCTGTAAATCCTGCTCTGCTTCAGCAGTCCATCTCTTTACAGTTTTTACTACAGGCTGAGCAGATTTGAGTTTCTGCCTGTAGGCTGGCAGAAGATTAACCAAACAGTGATCAAAGAGTCCCAGCGCTGCACGGGGAACAGAGTGATATGCATCCTTTAAGACAGTTTTGCAGTGGTCCAGTATATTTCTGTCTCTGGTGGGGCATGTGATGTGCTGTCTATATTTAGGCAGTTCACGGGTAAGATTAGCTTTATTAAAATCACCGAGAATGATTGTTACAACCCTTTGTTTTGTATTCTCTCGTTTCTTTCTCTCTTTTGTTTTGGAAGTGTTTGTGTCCAGGTACGGTGCTGATTGGCTCCTGCAGGCTAATTATTGGCCCATCTTGATTGGTGCATTCGATTCCAGGACACTTTAAAAGCCCTGATGTCACTTCCTTTGGGAGGGCACATTGTGTTTTGTGAGGGGAGAATTGTTGGTTTTGGTGGCTGTGTGGTTATATGTATTTTGATTGTTAAGAGTGATCATTGTTTGTCCTCTGAAAAGAGTTACAGATTGTAAGTAGGAAACTGTTTGGTATTTTGACCCGATCGACTGTTATTGACCCTGATTTGGATTCCCCTTTTAACACTGTTTGCTTGAGCTGGTAAATAGTTGCATATACTTGTAAATCTTGAGGGTTGGGAAAGTAAGGAGTTTGACGCCATTATTGTTTATTGTAACCCTTTTGATCTCTGTTTCTGGCTAGGAAGTCAGGCTAAAATATTGTACTTTTATTTTCCTTTCTTTTGGTTAGGGACTAGGTAAGAGGTTTTAAAGTAAGAGTTTTTGTTTGTTATTTTGGCCAGGTCAACTCCCGAAGAGAATTCCCAATTTATTTGCTTTTTTTGTTTGTTTGTTTTGTTTTGTTTCATTAAAACCCTCAAAAGATTCCCCGCTTCCACTCTCTCTTTTCATGTTGCGTCCTTTACCCCTAGACGGGGCATAACATGAAATTGGGGGCTCGTCATACTAAGTATTTGGCACGTTGAGTGACAAGGTATGAAACTGTGTATTTACGTACTCGCTGCTTTTGCAGAGTTTTTTTCTTTTCGTGTTTGCCTGGTGGTTTTCATCTAGTGAGGGAGGAAGTAGGGGGTTTACTATGACGTCAAAATTTGAACTTGAAAAATTTACGATCACGCCTACAGAAGAACAATTTGAAAAGTGTCGGAAGGATGATTTATTGTTAATTGCAGATTTTTTTTATATAGACGTGCCTCGAAATGCGCTGAAGAGGGAGATTAAGGAGGCCTTGCACAAGGAGTTGGTAAAACAAAGGATCTTACCTGGTGAAACTGAGGTAGCGGGTGTTGCAACAAATTCTGATGATTTAGAAGCTTTGGAAACGGAGCTCAAATCTGAGGACATATGCATAGATCCCGGCAATCCCTCTTCACCAAAAGAAAAAATGCTTGCAGTCCGACTAAAGGAGTTAGATGTGGAGTTAGGCCGACAGCAGTACCAGAGTCAGCTTTTGCATGTCCGAGCACTTGAGCTTGAAACAAAAAGAGACATCCGGCTGAAGGAGCTGGAAATTGAGCAAAAGTCTGGGCAAATGCGGCATCCTCCTTCTCCTGGATTGCAGCGACACGCTGCTCCTGTGCCGGCTCTTACCTCATCGCCTCTTCCTGCAGCATCGAATATTTCACCGGTGAGTCAAACTGAATTCGATATTTCCAGACAAATTCCGTTAGTTCCTGCATTTAGAGAAAGTGAAGTCGATACTTATTTCACTGTTTTCGAACGTATCGCTGCTACTTTGCAGTGGCCGAAGAATATGTGGCCTTTACTTTTACAGTGTAAACTCGTGGGTAAAGCGCAGGAAGTATGTTCAGCATTGACTTTAGAACAAAGTCTAGACTACGATGTAATAAAATCCGCTGTTTTACGAGCTTACGAGCTTGTTCCAGAAGCCTATCGGCAAAAATTTAGAAAGCATGTGAAAACCACCAGCCAAACTTTTGTTGAATTTGCCCGAGAAAAGACTATTCTGTTTGAGAGGTGGTGTGCAGCAAATAAAATCAGCACATTTGAGCAACTTAAGGAGTTAATCCTCGTAGAGGAGTTTAAGAATTGTGTTCCTGAAAAAATAGTAGTTCATTTGAATGAGCAAAAGGTGACATTACTCGCCGAAGCCGCTATCTTTGCAGATGAATTTGTGCTTACCCACAAAGTTGTATTTTCCCCTTTACGTTCTTCTCGTCGTGTCACGGAACGTAGTCACAACCCTAAAACTGTGATTTTCCAGAATGATGAGCAGGGTCCTGATTCGCGTGAGTGTTTTTACTGTCGTGAGAAGGGCCATCTGATTGCTGTATGTCCTGTATTGCAACGTAAGAACCAGAGGAAAACACAGAATGCACATAAAAGTGTTGCTTTTGTGCGTACCCACTCTTCAGAGTCTCTGCTTTCGATTGATCCCACTTTTGAACCATTTGTGTGTAATGGTACAGTCTCTTTTTCTGAATTAGACACTGAGCATAAACATGTGCGCATTTTGAGAGATACGGGCGCAGCCCAGTCGTTTATCTTGGCAGATGTACTTCCTTTTTCAACACAGTCCAGCTGTGGCTCAGATGTCCTAGTTCAAGGAATTGAACTTGGGGTAGTCAGGGTACCCCTCCACACGGTATATTTGCGTTCTCCTCTTGTGACTGGGTTAGTTAAAGTAGCCGTACAATCTCAGCTGCCACTGAAGGGCATTTCTCTCATCCTCGGGAATGATTTAGCCGGAAGCAAGGTGTCTTGTCTTCCTGAAGTAGTTGATATACCATGTGTGTCAGGAAGTAATTTGGTATTGACTCAGGAGTTTCCAAACGTATTTCATTCCTGTGTTGTAACGCGAGCACAGGCTCGTAAGTTTGAAGAAGAACTTGATCTCTCTGACTCATTCTTGTGCTCAGATCTGTCAGATGTGAAGACCGGTTTAGACATGGAGATACAAAATTTGAGCTTTGGGCCAAATGTTGATTTTCCTTTTGACAGGAAGCACCTAATCGAAGCACAAAAATCTGATGGTACTCTGACTTCTTGTTTTACTGCTGTGATGGATAAAACAGTGTTACATGATCATGTAGTTGCTTATTTTCTAGATGATGGAGTACTTATGCGTAAGTGGAGTCCTGAGGAAAAACGTGACTGGAACTCTGTTTTCCAGGTAGTTGTACCCAATTCTTACAGAGAGTATGTTCTACGTGTTGCTCATGATCATGAGTTGTCTGGACATTTAGGTATCAAGAAAACCTATCACAATCTGTTAAAACACTTTTTCTGGCCTGGCATGAAAGCTAGTGTGACTCAATATTGTAGATCATGCCACGCTTGTCAGGTTGCTGGAAAGCCCAATCAGGTTGTTGTCCCAGCACCATTAAAGCCTGTTCCAGTAATGAGCGAACCTTTCGAGAAGCTGGTAATAGATTGTGTTGGGCCCTTGCCGAGAACTAAGTCCGGCCACTCGTATTTGTTAACTTTAATGTGTTCTGCTACCAGGTTTCCAGAAGCGATTCCGCTACGCACCTTGAAAACTCCTGTAATTGTGAAGGCCATTGTTAAATTCTGCACAACTTTTGGTTTGCCAAAAATTATTCAGTCAGATCAAGGATCTAATTTTATGTCCCGTGTGTTCCGCAAGGTAATGAAAGAATTGAATATCAAACATTGTGTATCTAGTGCCTATCATCCACAGTCCCAGGGGGTGTTAGAGAGGTTCCATCAAACTCTTAAGTCTATGCTTAGAACTTACTGTCTTGAACATGAGAAGGACTGGGATGAAGAGGTTCCCCTTTTGTTGTTTGCTGTCAGAAATACTGTCCAGGAATCCCTTGGATTCAGCCCAGCAGAGTTGGTCTTTGGACATTCTCCTCGGGGTCCATTAAAGATGTTGCAAGAACAACTTCTTTCTCAAAGCCATTCAGTTACAGACAAAAATGTGTTAGACCATGTGAGCTCTTTCCATGAAAGATTGCACTCCGTCTGGAAGTTAGCACGAAAGAGCTTGGGAAGTTCACAGTCTCAAATGAAAAGCCGATATGATAAACGCACTGTTCAACGCTCATTTAAGCCTGGTGATCAAGTTCTTGTATTACTGCCTTTGTCTGGGTCGTCGCTCCAAGCTAAATTTGCAGGTCCATATGGGATTGAGGAAAAGTTAAGTGACACGGACTATGTAGTAAAAACCCCTGACCGCAAAAGGAAAACGAGGGTATGTCATATTAATATGCTAAAATTGTATATTTCTCGTCCTCAGCCCCACTGCACAGTTCCATCTCCTGTTATTGTGTCTGTGAGTGCAGGCCCCTCAGATTATTCACCTAGTGTAGATGATCTTCGAATTGGAAGTGCTTGTTTGTCTGACATTTCTCTGAAAAATTCTGAAACTCTTGCAGTGTTTAGTTCAAAACTTTCACACCTATCCAGTTTGTCTCAAAAGGAACTTATGCAGTTGATTGGGAAGTATTCTTCACTGTTCTCAGATGTGCCCACTGTAACAAATGTTTTAGAGCATGATATCGATGTTGGTGATCATCGTCCGGTTAAGCAAAATGCTTATCGCATCAATCCAGTAAAACGTGAGATCATGAAGAAAGAAACACAGTACTTAATTGAGCATGGCTTAGCTGTGCCAAGTTCAAGTCCCTGGTGTTCCCCATGCCTCTTAGTTCCTAAGCCAGATGGAACGTCACGTTTCTGCACAGATTACCGTAAAGTTAATAATTTGACTAAATCAGACTCTTTCCCTCTTCCTAGAATAGATGATTGTGTTGACCGCATTGGTCAGGCAAAATTTGTGACCAAGTTAGACTTGCTTAAGGGGTATTGGCAGGTGCCACTCACTGATCGTGCCTCCGAAATCTCCGCTTTTGCTACTCCAGATGTTTTCCTGCAATACAAGGTTCTTGCTTTTGGCCTGAAAAATGCTCCTGCCACTTTCCAGCGTTTAATGAGTAAGGTGTTGTTTAATGTGAAAAATTGTGAAGCCTACCTTGATGATGTGGTTTGTTACTCTGATACATGGGAAAGTCATTTAAAAACTCTAGAAGAAGTCTTTTCTAGGTTCCAAGAAGCTAATCTCACCCTCAATTTAAAAAAATGTGATTTCTGTCATGCTAAGGTCACCTATTTAGGGAAGGAGGTCGGTCATGGAACCGTTCGACCAGTGGATTCTAAAATTCGTGCTATCATTGATTTCCCCTCTCCGAAGTCTAAAAGAGAACTCCGGCGTTTTCTTGGTATGGCCGGTTATTACAGAAACTTCTGTAAAAACTTCTCAGATGTAGTAAAGCCTCTCACTGATAGTCTTCGAAAAGATGTTTCTTTCGTTTGGAGTTCTAATTGTCAAATTTCTTTTGATTCTGTAAAAACATTGTTGTGTAGTTCTCCTGTCCTTGCTGCCCCAGATTTCACCAAACCATTTAAGCTCGAAGTGGATGCCAGTGGAACTGGTGCGGGTGCTGTCCTACTACAAGAGGATGATCAGGGAATCGACCACCCCGTATGCTTTTACTCCAAGAAATTTAATCGACATCAGTTAAATTATAGTACCATAGAGAAAGAAGCTCTAGCTCTTCTATTAGCATTACAGCAATTTGAAGTGTACGTCGGGTCCAGTTCCCAACCTGTTGAGGTTTTTACCGATCACAATCCACTTGTTTTTCTTCATCGCATGTGCAATAAGAATCAAAGACTCATGCGTTGGGCCCTCATTTGTCAAAGTTTCAATTTACAAATCAGATACAAGAAAGGTGTTAATAATATTATTGCTGACTCCTTGTCACGGTGTTATGTATAAACCTGTTGCCATGTTTATTCTTATGTGTGGGGGTGTTACAACCCTTTGTTTTGTATTCTCTCGTTTCTTTCTCTCTTTTGTTTTGGAAGTGTTTGTGTCCAGGTACGGTGCTGATTGGCTCCTGCAGGCTAATTATTGGCCCATCTTGATTGGTGCATTCGATTCCAGGACACTTTAAAAGCCCTGATGTCACTTCCTTTGGGAGGGCACATTGTGTTTTGTGAGGGGAGAATTGTTGGTTTTGGTGGCTGTGTGGTTATATGTATTTTGATTGTTAAGAGTGATCATTGTTTGTCCTCTGAAAAGAGTTACAGATTGTAAGTAGGAAACTGTTTGGTATTTTGACCCGATCGACTGTTATTGACCCTGATTTGGATTCCCCTTTTAACACTGTTTGCTTGAGCTGGTAAATAGTTGCATATACTTGTAAATCTTGAGGGTTGGGAAAGTAAGGAGTTTGACGCCATTATTGTTTATTGTAACCCTTTTGATCTCTGTTTCTGGCTAGGAAGTCAGGCTAAAATATTGTACTTTTATTTTCCTTTCTTTTGGTTAGGGACTAGGTAAGAGGTTTTAAAGTAAGAGTTTTTGTTTGTTATTTTGGCCAGGTCAACTCCCGAAGAGAATTCCCAATTTATTTGCTTTTTTTGTTTGTTTGTTTTGTTTTGTTTCATTAAAACCCTCAAAAGATTCCCCGCTTCCACTCTCTCTTTTCATGTTGCGTCCTTTACCCCTAGACGGGGCATAACAATGATAATGAAAGAGTCCGGATAACTCTGGTCTATGTGTGTGATTTGATCGGCCAGCAGTTCTAGCGCCGCGCTCACGCGCGCATCAGGAGGAATGTACACACTCACCACAATAAACGAGGAAAACTCCCGCAGTGAATAAAAAGGCTTACAGTTAATAATGAGAGCTTCCAAATTTGGGCAGCACATCATCTTTAAAACTGTCACATCTGTACACAAGCCTTCATTGATATAAAAACATAGTCCACCGCCTCTTGTTTTCCCCGAGGACTCGGTGACGCGGTCTGCTCTGAACAGCTGGAAGCCCGTTAGATGAAGCGCGCTGTCCGGGATGGCTCCGTTCAGCCAGGTTTCCGTGAAGCAAAGCGCAGCGGAGTTTAAAAAGTCCTTGTTTGTGCGGGTTAGGAGTCGTAGTTCGTCTGATTTATTTGCCAGGGAGCGGAGATTCGCCAGATGAAACACTACTTTGGAATTTCTGTAGTCAGAAAACCCCATGCAGTGTGTGAGGGTCTCTGGAGCTCTGCTCCAGAACTCTCGCTGCCGTGTGTCTCTCTGCTGTTAGGTATGATTCAAAAATGTAATTGTGTTAAACACATTGTGCCCATAGAGCACACTGTATAGTTGTTTGTGCTACTACATGTGCACATAGGCTAGATAAGTTTATTCTCTAAAACATCTGAGTGCTTTGCTATGCATTTTAGACTGTGTGTCTTGTTAAATTAGGATAACTATTACTTGTGTGACTACACTGTTAAAAATTACCTGTAAATTTTACAGTAAAATACTGGCAGCAGGGTTGCCAGCCAGTTACTGTAATTTTTACAGTAGCGGTTCTGTAATTTAATTTACAGAATTTGACTGTAATAAAGAATACAGTAAAATTCTGTAAATTAAATTACAGAACCGCTACTGTAAATTTACAGAATTTTACTGTATTCTTTATTACAGTCAAATTCTGTAAATTAACTTACAGAACCGCTACTGTAAAAATTACAGTAACTGGCTGGCAACCCTGCTGCCAGTATTTTACTGTAAAATTTACAGGTAATTTTTTACAGAGGAATTTTGTAAAATGCAGCATATATAATATATTTTTTTCCCAAATGCTGCCAATGACTGGCAGCTGAATTTTAAATGTAAACTATTAACTGCATAAGCTTTAATCAACTGCACAAAGTGTTGTATACTGTATAACTTAATTCAATTATAACAAAAAATAATGACACTTGTTTGAAAAACAGGTCAAAATTTATATAATAACTTTCAAATTTGCATGAATAAAGTAATAAAACAGTGTACTTTGTATTATATTGAAATCATTTATTTACAAAATGTTATTTTTTAAATGGACAATTAAAGGGTTAGTTCACCAAATAAGTAAAAATTCTGTCATTAATTACTCACCCTCATGTCGTTTCACATCCGTAAGACCTTCGTTCATCTACAGAACACAAATGAAGATTTTGATGAAATCTGAGAGCTTTCAGTCCCTCCATTGGGTGCAACGCAACTTGCACATTCAAGGTCCTTGAACTAGAATGTGTAAGTTGCGTTGCTCCCAATGGAGGGACTGAAAGCTCTCAGATTTCATCAAAATCTTCATTTGTGTTCTGTAGATGAACGAAGGTCTTACGGATGTGGAACGACATGAGGGTGAGTAATGACAGTATTTTCAACTAACCCTTCAAATGTTTTTAAATTACTTGAAACATATAATTAGCAATCATACACCCTCAACAAAAAGAAGAAATATGCAAACTGTTACTTTATAACCACAAGTTGACCAACATGGTCATAATAAAAATAATTATAAAAACCACAAAGACTCCGATGACTCTTCATCACTTCATGAACAGACCATGGCACCACAAACAACAAGGCCCCCAAGTCCAACAAACTTCTGATCCAACAAAGGAGAACACCACAGGATGCAAAGAGTGGCTAGAAATATTGCACAGAACAGAGGACAATATATTAGATACATTACAAAACATAATGATACAGCCAGACACAGATAGAGAGAAGTCAGATACAGATAGAGTATGACAGATACAGTCAGATACAGACAGAGGATGACAGATACAGTCAGAGAATGACAGATACAGACAGAGGATGACGGATACAGTCAGATACAGACAGAGGATGCCAGATACAGTCAGATACAGACAGAGGATGCCAGATACAGTCAGATACAGACAGAGGATGCCAGATACAGTCAGATACAGACAGAGGATGACGGATACAGTCAGATACAGACAGAGGATGCCAGATACAGTCAGATACAGACAGAGGATGACAGATCCAGTCAGATACAGACAGAGAATGACAGATACAGACAGAGGATGACTGATACAGTCAGATACAGACAGAGGATGCCAGATACAGACAGAGGATGCCAGATACAGACAGAGGATGCCAGATACAGTCAGATACAGACAGAGGATGCCAGATACAGTCAGATACAGACAGAGAATGACAGATACAGACAGAGAATGACGGATACAGTCAGATACAGACAGAGGATGACAGATACAGACAGAGGATGACAGATACAGACAGAGAATGACAGATACAGACAGAGAATGACAGATACAGACAGAGAATGACAGATACAGACAGAGGATGACAGATACAGACAGAGAATGACAGATACAGACAGAGGATGACGGATACAGTCAGATACAGACAGAGGATGACAGATACAGTCAGATACAGACAGAGGATGACAGATCCAGTCAGATACAGACAGAGAATGACAGATCCAGTCAGATACAGACAGAGAATGACAGATACAGACAGAGGATGACAGAGAATGACAGATACAGACAGAGAATGACAGATACAGACAGAGAATGACAGATACAGACAGAGGATGACAGATACAGACAGAGGATGACAGATACAGACAGAGGATGACAGATACAGACAGAGGATGACGGATACAGTCAGATACAGACAGAGGATGCCAGATACAGTCAGATACAGACAGATCCAGTCAGATACAGACAGAGAATGACAGATCCAGTCAGATACAGACAGAGAATGACAGATCCAGTCAGATACAGACAGAGAATGACAGATACAGACAGAGGATGACAGATACAGACAGATACAGACAGAGAATGACAGATCCAGTCAGATACAGACAGAGAATGACATATACAGACAGAGGATGACAGAGAATGACAGATACAGACAGAGAATGACAGATACAGACAGAGAATGACAGATACAGACAGAGAATGACAGATACAGACAGAGGATGACAGATACAGACAGAGAATGACAGATACAGACAGAGGATGACTGATACAGTCAGATACAGACAGAGGATGCCAGATACAGACAGAGAATGACAGATACAGACAGAGAATGACAGATACAGACAGAGAATGACAGATACAGACAGAGGATGACGGATACAGTCAGATACAGACAGAGGATGACAGATACAGTCAGATACAGACAGAGAATGACAGATCCAGTCAGATACAGACAGAGAATGACAGATACAGACAGAGGATGACAGAGAATGACAGATACAGACAGAGAATGACAGATACAGACAGAGAATGACAGATACAGACAGAGGATGACAGATACAGACAGAGGATGACGGATACAGTCAGATACAGACAGAGGATGCCAGATACAGTCAGATACAGACAGAGAATGACAGATCCAGTCAGATACAGACAGAGAATGACAGATCCAGTCAGATACAGACAGAGAATGACAGATACAGACAGAGGATGACAGATACAGACAGAGAATGACAGATCCAGTCAGATACAGACAGAGAATGACAGATACCGACAGAGGATGACAGATACAGTCAGAGGATGACAGATACAGTCAGATACAGACAGAGAATGACAGATACAGACAGAGGATGACAGATACAGTCAGATACAGATAGAGAATGACGGATACAGTCAGAGACAGAGAATAATAAAAGGAAAATTAGATCTTGATGTGTGTGTACTTACATTTCAGAAATTCCACTGAAAATCCATCACTTTGCAAAGAAGAGTGGCAACATGTGAGTTCACTGCAACCGGTTTCTTCTGTACCATTTGCCCGGTCGTTTTAGATGGCACTTTTCCTTTGGACTTCTTTGTTCCTCTCTCCGGATTAATACCTACAAAGATTAAGATGCGTAATTAAGATGCGTTTCTCTACTCCAGTGAGGACCTCCCAGAAAGTTTTAGATGTCCACTAATTAACTCATTAGCTTGCTGGTGTTAAATGAGGAGACATCTAAATCATTTGCCCTGAAAAATTTCATGTCTTCTCGAGTTGAGAAGCATTGTGTTAAAGGCCTCAACAGATATAACACATAACATATCTACATAGATAAAATTAAAGTTCTGATATAACATATCAACATATGTAAAATACTGGTACTGAAGTTGTTAGAATTCAACTATTACCTTTGAATGAACTCCAAGGTACATGCTGCCTCCTCCTGGTACTCAAGATTGAATATGTAGTACGATGCGAACAGAGTGGCAAGGCCAGACAGGAAGCTGGGCCGAATGCCCTCACACACAACCTCGCCTTCAATAGTCAGCATCCAGTGTCCACTCGTCAAAGTGTCTCCTAAAACAACCACATGTTACAAGTCATTTTTAACTATACCATTTTTATCTTTCAGCTTTTTATATTTAAACTATATTTTAATATGTAAGAGTACATGAACTCATTCTTTTAAACCAAAGTTAACAAGAGGCATTACAAACAAACAATAAGCAAATTAGAGCAAATGTCCAACTGAACAAAAAAAAAAAACAAAAAAAAAAAACAATTCTATATAAAAAGGCAAAAAAAAAAACGACAATGGGGGCAGAACATCAGTGTAATGTAATACTGGTAACACCGAGTACCGCAGCAAGCATAAAGCCAACAAGACAGCCTTACAAAAATACTCCACTGAAATTTAAATGGAGGAACACAACATAAGAAAAATCCTTAATATAGACAGAAACCAGAAAAAACAAACAAACAAAAGTAAAGAGGTACAAAGTACACAGTTAAAGTAGTTACATATACAAGATTTTCTTTTCTGGTCAAGTCCAAGTTCTGGTCAATTAAGAGAGTACACTTACCAAGCACAATTAGTCGTGGGCTCCCAGGTGCACCTCTATAAAGGGGAGAAAAAAAAAACATTAACTGTCCATATAAACTAATACAAGAACAGCTACAGGTTGTCTTTCATTATGATACCGGTATGAGTGTGACTTAAATGCATTAAAGCTTTTAAAAACCAAACAGCAGCTAGCTATTCCACACTTAAAAGTTGCATTTGGCAAATTCCTGTGTAATTTCATGTGCCTTACATATGCCAAAACGGTCTCAAATTCATGTGAGCAAAACTGACAGATCATCTTGAACCTTATTCTTTTGGATGCTAACTATTCTTAATTCCCACACTCAGAAAACAATGCTATCTGGAATCAGACAGGGATAGAAGGAACAAGGCACAAAAAAGCGCGCGTAAGCTCCCGAAAAAAAGCGCCATAAAAAGTATGTGGGACTTTAAATGCATTTTAAACAGTTAAATGCTCTACGTTTTACATGCTAATTGGCACTATATCAGGTATAAATTCCAACTGACGCAAAAAAGAACATTATTAAAAATAAAATAAATTAATTAAAAAAAAAAAAAACACACTAAAATCAAAGACTAAATTACCGCTATAAATCACCGTTCTACAGCCGACAAGAATGCGACAGCCACCTATAAGTAAATTATCTTTATTGCTAACTGGAACTGCCCTCTCAACTTCCCAACTGAACTGCACAAACGCAAGTCAACAACAGATTCGAGCAAGAACCCAGAAGCAAAACTCCAGAAAAATATTCTACAACTACAATAAGTCAACTCGTTTGTTTATAGGTCGGCGTTGCGCATGCTCAGTTCATTTGTTCAAGTGTCACAGCACTGAGTTATAGTAATACATTAACTATACAAGGCAGACTTTATATCAAACAGATGTTAAAGTGTTCACATTACCTGAAGTTAACAAAGGCCCACAAATCCACTCCTCGCTGGTCAAACGCTTGGAACAGCACCATTCTCCCATTCAGCGAAGCTCCGTGAGCGGGCTGACCGCGAGGATTTAGCAACGCATTTTCATTTCTGCGGCCGAGTTAACAGATGACTAAGTTACCGTGCAAATTTTACACCATAAAATAATCACGACGAAGTGTGCTGATCAACACGAAGTTCTCGTGAATAACGTTACCCACTGGTGTCACTGAATCATGTAATTCATAATTTAGGAACTCTATGTTCTACCCATAGATGCTGTGAAATCCTACCGCGACCGCGCTGCTGAAACCCCGCGCAAGTCTCCTTCGAGCACAGCGGACGGAGGAAGCGTGAATCCGGGGTTAACGTTACCAATATTAACCGCGAATGTATATACCTTCATATACTAGTCTATGACAGTTACTAAACATGAAAAATAAAAAAATAAAAGTCACTTACCACAGTTGTGAATCACTCTTCTTGCCGCTCCCAGAATCTCGACCGTTGAAGATCCCAAGATGGCGCTGAAGATTTGAAGTTGACAGCAATATTCTGTAAATTTGAGTCAAACCGCCACGCGTCCCCAGAATGCATTGCGGTTTACAGCAATATGCTGTATTATTAAAAAAACAGCCAGCTGCTGTAAAATAGTGCTGTAATTTTTACAGCAATTCATTACAGTGTATGTTAAATTTGCTTGTCTCCTGCGTAGGTCACTTGGCTATTTCCCATATAGCCACAGTATCTATGTACAAGAGCAGGGTTACCATGCGGTTACAATGTGATTCGCAATTGCATTATCCTTTCTGAATTGGCTTCCAATTGTTTCATTATGTAATTGGCATGAAACAACTTTAAATGACTAATAATAAATTGTTGTATTTGATTTATTCTGATCTCTTCTGAAATCATTTTTTCTAGTAGGTTAGAGTTGTAGTCTAGTGTTTCCACGAATCTGTGTCCAGGACAGATCATACTTAAGTACCAATGAATGAAGCGGGGGCTCGTCATTAGGGATCTTCTAATTTCTGTCTGTCACTGACTTAACAAGTTACAGTTTTCGTGATTATAGAAAAAAAATACACTTTTTATTATGTACTAGCAGGGTGCAGCCTATTTGAAGGTATTATAGTCACCCCTGTATCTTCTGAGTAAGATCAACTGGCAAGTTTGTGCCGTGCGTTCACAGCTGGCTGAGTGATTTGCTAAGCGACACTGGTTCACTAATGGTGTTAATGGACACTGGGAGTTAGCTTTCACTGTTATGCTGCTGATACTCAGCTCTATATTTCTTCGTGGCCCGGTGAAACACACCAAATTGAGAAATTAACGGAATGCATAGTCAATATAAAAAAACTGGATGACGAGTAATTTCTTACTGCTAAATTCTGAAAAAAACAGGTGTTAATTATCGGATCTAAAAACCCCACATGTAATAACCTAGAACACTATCGAACACTTGACAGCTGCTCTGTCAATTATTTTTCATCAGTTAGGAACCGAGGTGTGCTGTTTGATAGCAATCTTTCATTTGAAAGCCATGTTTCTAGCATCTGTAAAACTGCATTTTTCCATCTCAAAAACATATCTAAATTGCGACCTATGCTCTCAACGTCAAATGCAGAAATACTAATTCATGTGTTTATGACCTCAAGGTTAGACTATTGTAATGCTTTATTGGGTGGTTGTTCTGCACGCTTGGTCAACAAACTACAGTTGGTCCAAAATGCAGCAGCTAGAGTCCTTACTAGAACCAGGAAGTACGATCATATTAGCTCGGTTCTGTCAACACAGCACTGGCTCCCTATCAAACATTGGATATATTTTAAAATCTGGTTAATTACTTATAAAGCCATGAATGGCTTAGCTCCTCAGTACTTGAGCGAGCTCTTATCATATTATAGTCCTCCACGTCCACTGCATTCGCAAAACACCTAGAATATCAAAATCGACTGTGGGCGGCAGATCCTTTTCCTATTTAGCGCCCAAACTCTGGAACAATTTACCTAACACTGTTTGGGAGGCAGACATACTCTGTCAGTTTAAATCTAGATTAAAGACACATCTCTTTATCCTGGCATACACATAACACACTAATACGCTTCTATTATTCAAATCCGTTAAAGGATTGTTAGGCTGCATTAATTAGATCAACCGGAACTGGGAACACTCCCATAACAGACGATGTACTCATTACATCATAAGAAGAATGGCATCTACGCTAATATTTGCCTGTTTCTTTCTTATTCTGTTTCTCAGTCCGTATCCGATCAGATAGCGGATCAGCACCAAGAGATGATGTCTGCAGCTCTGATCATCAGCGGAGAGCCCCTGAGAAATAAATTTAAATTATAATAAACAAACAAATATATATTATAAAAATACACAGAGAAACAATAAATGCATTAAACTATACATTACAATTATAGCAAATGAATAAATCATATAAATGAAAAACTTCAAATAATGAATAAAACACAAATATAACAAATACATTAAATGATAAATTAAAATGCTCCATTGGGACAAGACCACGGGAATCAGATAAACCCTTTACACAATATGACATGGCTGCAGTGAGAATTGAACTGTGGCTTTCGTCTGGCCAGAGGAGAACTGGCCCCCCAACTGAGCCTGGTTTCTCCCAAGTTTTTTTTTCTCCATTCTGTCACAGAGGGAGTTTTGGTTCCAACAATCTGTATTGTTAAAAGCGCTATATAAATAAAGATGACTTGACTTGACTTGACTTAATTAATGAATAATTGAAAGTATGGGATTTCCAGAATAATCAAATATCTAAATCAATATACAATCAATATCTGTGATCAGTTTTTAATTAGAAGCACAGTCTAAATTTAATGATCACTTGAAATCGGAGTCAGATTGAACACGGAGCTAGACTAAAATGAAAACTAAATCCAGATAAATTCAGAGGCGCAAGTAAAAGAACATGCATTAAACCTTCGACCAGGCCGCTGGATTCCGTTGTTTGGACTAGTGGGTGGATCCTTACAGTGCAAACTCTGGATTTTGGCAAATTCCCCTTACCCCAGACACTGCAAAACTCACAACATTCATAACTCCCTTTGATAGATTCTTCTTTAATCGCCTTCTCTTGATCGCTTCAGCTCCTGAACATTTCCAAAGTAGGATGGTGTCAGAGATTACAGAAGGTCTGGAGGGGGTCACCTGTCATATGGATGATGTGCTTGTTTGGGGAGGAACCCAGGAAGAACATGATGCATGTTTGCACATGGTTTTGCAAAAGATCCAGAATGTGGGTATCATGCTTAAAGACATAGTTCCCCCAAAAATGAAAACTAGTCCAAGATTTACTCACCCTAGGCATGTCTGACATTCCTTTTTCAGACAAACACATTCGGAGTTATATTCGACATTGTCCTGTCTGTTCCAATCTGTATAATTGCGGTAAAAGGTGCCCCTGTTTCTGAACTTGAAAAAAAAAGTATTATGGCTGTGACGGTGGCAGATTTTTACCACCGCGGTGGTAATGGACCAACTACCGCCGGTGGCGTGTATATTTATATATATAATTCTGAATCGCAAAAATAAATAAATGAGGCTCAATCATCTATTAACAAACGTGCGTGTTTACTTTAGCACTTCTGTCAGTGAACTCTCAGCCTGCAAAACACTAAAATACATATCAAAGAAATAATACAGTTAAATAGGAAAGTAGCCTTAAATAATAAAGTTAAATACACCCTGTCTACCTCATGCGAGCGGCGCGGCGAGAACCCATTATAATCAGTGATGCTGTCTACACTAGATGCGGCGCGATACGACACGACAAATCCCTCACAGTAAACCGCCTCGTCCTAGTATTTATGATGTACTGACACAAAGTTCAAATGTCCTGTAGACAGACTCAACCTGTTGTGCTGCGACGCGGCGTTCACTGTTCCACCACCAAGCAAGCGGGCGCGTTAACTCCTCGTGTGCACGCGCTCTCTTTGGAATAGGAATCGCGACATATGTTGCCACATTTCTTGTTAACCGCGGTCAAGCCACCCGCAGTTCAGAAAAACACGGTCAAGCCAGCCGCGATTGAAATTATAGTGCGCGTGTATTACTATGATTACGATAATCACATGAACAACACAGAGGGAACGCGCTTTCAGAGCGCTTTACTTCTAGACGCCCAGAACTGAGATAGAATGAAATTTTTCGGGATTTATTTATTTATTTTTTTGTACATCTGCTTTAATATTCGTGTTATTTATTGGTGTCTTTGAGGTTTCTGTATTACTATATTCTTCTACCTTTCAAATCATTTCAAGATTCGATATGGGACATTATAATCGATTTAGATGGGTATTAAGACCCCATTTCTAATAAGTAGAAGAAATGAATGGTCTGTTCCTATTGAGGACATCCCATACTATATGCAAACCTTATATGAAACCATTTTACTGCAGCGTTTACGAGATATCGGACATTATTCAATTTAGAGCGCTATAAAGACCCAATTTCTAATAAGTAGAAGAAATGAATGGTCAGTTCTTATACGGGACGTCCCATACTATATGCAAACCTTATATGAAACCATTTTACTGCAGCGTTTACGAGATATCGGACATTATTCAAATTAGAGGGGTATAAAGACCCAATTTCTAATAAGTAGAAGAAATGAATGGTCAGTTCTCATACGGGACGTCCCATACGTCTACCTCATATAAAACTATTTTACTGCAGCGTTTTTGAGTTATGGGACATTATTCAAATTAGAGGGGTATAAAGACCCCATTTCTAATAAGTAGAAGAAATGAATGGTCAGTTCTTATACGGGACGTCCCATACTATATGTCTACCTCATATGAAACCATTTTACTGCAGCGTTTTCGAGATATCGGACATTATGACACTTTAGAGGGCTTTAAAGACCCCATTTCTAATAAGTAGAAGAAATGAATGGTCAGTTCTCATACGGGACGTCCCATATTATATGTCTACCTCATATGAAACCATTTTACTGCAGTGTTTTTTATTTATGGGACATTATTCAAATTAGAGGGGTATAAAGACCCCATTTCTAATAAGTAGAAGAAATGAATGATCAGTTCTTATACGGAACGTCCCATACTATATTTCTATCTCATATAAAACTATTTTACTGCAGCGTTTTCGAGATATCGGACATTATGACACTTTAGAGGGCTTTAAAGACCCCATTTCTAAAAAGTAGAAGAAATGAACAGTCAGTTCTGATAGAGGACATCCCATAATATATGCAAACCTCATATGAAACCATTTTACTGCAGCGTTTTCGAGATATCGGACATTATGACACTTTAGAGGGCTATAAAGACCCCATGTCTAAAAGGTAGAAGAAATGAACAGTCAGTTCTTATAGAGGACATCCCATAATATATGCAAACCTCATATGAAACCATTTTACTGCAGCGTTTTCGAGATATCGGACATTATGACACTTTAGAGGGCTTTAAAGACCCCATTTCTAAAAAGTAGAAGAAATGAACAGTCAGTTCTTATAGAGGACATCCCATAATATATACAAACCTCAAATGAAACCATTTTACTGCAGCGTTTTTGAAATATCGGACATTATGACACTTTAGAGGGCTTTAAAGACCCCATTTCTAATAAGTAGAAGAAATGAATGGTCAGTTCTCATACGGGACGTCCCATATTATATGTCTACCTCATATGAAACCATTTTACTGCAGTGTTTTCTATTTATGGGACATTATTCAAATTAGAGGGGTATAAAGACCCCATTTCTAATAAGAAGAAGAAATGAATGGTCAGTTCTTATACGGGACGTCCCATACTATATTTCTATCTCATATAAAACTATTTTACTGCAGCGTTTTCGAGATATCGGACATTATGACACTTTAGAGGGCTTTAAAGACCCCATTTCTAAAAAGTAGAAGAAATGAACAGTCAGTTCTTATAGAGGACATCCCATAATATACAGGTGCTGGTCATATAATTAGAATATCATCAATCAATAAAGTTGATTTATTTCACTAATTCCATTCAAAAAGTGAAACTTGTATATTATATTCATTCATTACACACAGACTGATATATTTCAAATGTTTATTTCTTTTAATTTTGATGATCAGAGCTTACAGCTCATGAAAGTCAAAAATCAGTATCTCAAAATATTAGAATATTACTTAAGACCAATACAAAGAAAGGATTTTTAGAAATCTTGGCCATCTGAAAAGTATGAAAATGAAAAGTATGAGCATGTACAGCACTCAATACTTAGTTGGGGCTCCTTTTGCCTGAATTACTGCAGCAATGCGGCGTGGCATGGAGTCGATCAGTCTGTGGCACTGCTCAGGTGTTATGAGAGCCCAGGTTGCTCTGATAGTGGCCTTCAGCTCTTCTGCATTGTTGGGTCTGGTGTCTCTCATCTTCCTCTTGACAATAGCCCATAGATTCTCTATGGGGTTCAGGTCAGGCGAGTTTGCTGGCCAATCAAGCACAGTAACACTATGGTCATTGAACCAGCTTTTGGTACCTTTGGCAGTGTGGACAGGTGCCAAGTCCTGCTGGAAAATGAAATCAGCATCTCCATAAAGCTTGTCAACAGAAGGAAGCATGAAGTGCTCTAAAATTTCCTGGTAGATGGCTGCATTGACTGTGGACATCAGAAAACACAGTGGACCAACACCAGCAGATGACATGGCAGTCCAAATCATCACTGACTTTGGAAACTTCACACTGGACTTCAAGCAACATGGATTCTGTGCCTCTCCACTCTTCCTTCAGACTCTGGGACCTTGGTTTCCAAATTAAATGTAAAATTTACTTTCATCTGAAAAGAGGACTTTGGACCACTGAGCAACAGTCCAGTTCTTTTTCTCCACAGCCCAGGTAAGATGCTTCTGACATTGTCTCTGGTTCAGAAGTGGCTTGGTAGCCCTTTTCCTGAAGACGTCTGAGTGTAGTGACTCTTGATGCACTGACTCCAGCTTCAGTTCTCTCCTTGTGAAGCTCTCCCAAGTGTTTGAATCGGCTTTGCTTGACTGTATTCTCAAGCTTGCAGTCATCCCTGTTGCTTGTGCACCTTTTCCTACCCAAATTCTTCCTTCCAGTCAACTTTGCATGTAATATGGTTTGATACAGCACTCTGTAAACAGCCACACCTTTCAGTAATGACCTTCTGTGACTTACCCTCTTTGTGGAGGGTGTCAATGTTCGTTTTCTGGATCATTGCCAAGTCAGCAGTCTTCTCCATTATTGTGGTTTCAAAGAACAAGAGAGACCCATAATTTATACTGTATGGGATGGTAATTTATTCAAACTCAAATGTAAATATTCTAATATTTTGAGATACTGATTTTTGACTTTCATGAGCTGTAAGCTCTAATCATCAAAATTAAAAGAAATAAACATTTGAAATATATCAGTCTGTGTGTAATGAATGAATATAATATACAAGTTTCACTTTTTGAATGGAATTAGTGAAATAAATCAACTTTTTGATGATATTCTAATTATATGACCAGCACCTGTATGCAAACCTCATATGAAACCATTTTACTGCAGCGTTTTTGAAATATCGGACATTATGACACTTTAGAGGGCTTTAAAGACCCCATTTCTAATAAGTAGAAGAAATGAATGGTCAGTTCTCATACGGGACGTCCCATATTATATGTCTACCTCATATGAAACCATTTTACTGCAGCGTTTTCGAGATATCGGACATTATGACACTTTAGAGGGCTTTAAAGACCCCATTTCTAAAAAGTAGAAGAAATGAACAGTCAGTTCTTATAGAGGACATCCCATAATATATGCAAACCTCATATGAAACCATTTTACTGCAGCGTTTTTGAAATATCGGACATTATGACAATTTAGAGGGCTTTAAAGACCCCATTTCTAATAAGTAGAAGAAATGAATGGTCAGTTCTCATACGGGACGTCCCATATTTTATGTCTACTTCATATGAAACCATTTTACTGCAGCGTTTTCGAGATATCGGACATTATGACACTTTAGAGGGCTTTAAAGACCCCATTTCTAATAAGTAGAAGAAATGAATGGTCAGTTCTCATACGGGAAGTCCCATATTATATGTCTACCTCATGTGAAACTATTTTACTGCAACGTTTTCGAGATATCGGACATTATGACACTTTAGAGGGCTTTAAAGACCCCATTTCTAAAAAGTAGAAGAAATGAACAGTCAGTTCTTATAGAGGACATCCCATAATATATGCAAACCTCATATGAAACCATTTTACTGCAGCGTTTTTGAAATATCGGACATTATGACACTTTAGAGGGCTTTAAAGACCCCATTTCTAATAAGTAGAAGAAATGAATGGTCAGTTCTCATACGGGACGTCCCATATTATATGTCTACCTCATATGAAACCATTTTACTGCAGTGTTTTTTATTTATGGGACATTATTCAAATTAGAGGGGTATAAAGACCCCATTTCTAATAAGTAGAAGAAATGAATGGTCAGTTCTTATACGGGACGTCCCATACTATATTTCTATCTCATATAAAATTATTTTACTGCAGCGTTTTCGAGATATCGGACATTATGACACTTTAGAGGGCTTTAAAGACCCCATTTCTAAAAAGTAGAAGAAATGAACAGTCAGTTCTTACAGAGGACATCCCATAATATATGCAAACCTCATATGAAACCATTTTACTGCAGCGTTTTTGAAATATCTGACATTATGACACTTTAGAGGGCTTTAAAGACCCCATTTCTAATAAGTAGAAGAAATGAATGGTCAGTTCTCATACGGGACGTCCCATATTATATGTCTACCTCATATGAAACCATTTTACTGCAGCGTTTTCGAGATATCGGACATTATGACACTTTAGAGGGCTTTAAAGACCCCATTTCTAAAAAGTAGAAGAAATGAACAGTCAGTTCTTATAGAGGACATCCCATAATATATGCAAACCTCATATGAAACCATTTTACTGCAGCGTTTTTGAAATATCGGACATTATGACACTTTAGAGGGCTTTAAAGACCCCATTTCTAATAAGTAGAAGAAATGAATGGTCAGTTCTCATACGGGACGTCCCATATTATATGTCTACCTCATATGAAACCATTTTACTGCAGCGTTTTCGAGATATCGGACATTATGACACTTTAGAGGGCTTTAAAGACCCCATTTCTAAAAAGTAGAAGAAATGAACAGTCAGTTCTTATAGAGGACATCCCATAATATATGCAAACCTCATATGAAACCATTTTACTGCAGCGTTTTTGAAATATCGGACATTATGACACTTTAGAGGGCTTTAAAGACCCCATTTCTAATAAGTAGAATAAATGAATGGTCAGTTCTCATACGGGACGTCCCATATTATATGTCTACCTCATATGAAACCATTTTACTGCAGTGTTTTTTATTTATGGGACATTATTCAAATTAGAGGGGTATAAAGACCCCATTTCTAATAAGTAGAAGAAATGAATGGTCAGTTCTTATACGGGACGTCCCATACTATATTTCTATCTCATATAAAATTATTTTACTGCAGCGTTTTCGAGATATCGGACATTATGACACTTTAGAGGGCTTTAAAGACCCCATTTCTAAAAAGTAGAAGAAATGAACAGTCAGTTCTTATAGAGGACATCCCATAATATATGCAAACCTCATATGAAACCATTTTACTGCAGCGTTTTTGAAATATCGGACATTATGACACTTTAGAGGGCTTTAAAGACCCCATTTCTAATAAGTAGAAGAAATGAATGGTCAGTTCTCATACGGGACGTCCCATATTATATGTCTACCTCATATGAAACCATTTTACTGCAGCGTTTTCGAGATATCGGACATTATGACACTTTAGAGGGCTTTAAAGACCCCATTTCTAAAAAGTAGAAGAAATGAACAGTCAGTTCTTATAGAGGACATCCCATAATATATGCAAACCTCATATGAAACCATTTTACTGCAGCGTTTTTGAAATATCGGACATTATGACACTTTAGAGGGCTTTAAAGACCCCATTTCTAATAAGTAGAATAAATGAATGGTCAGTTCTCATACGGGACGTCCCATATTATATGTCTACCTCATATGAAACCATTTTACTGCAGTGTTTTTTATTTATGGGACATTATTCAAATTAGAGGGGTATAAAGACCCCATTTCTAATAAGTAGAAGAAATGAATGGTCAGTTCTTATACGGGACGTCCCATACTATATTTCTATCTCATATAAAATTATTTTACTGCAGCGTTTTCGAGATATCGGACATTAAGACACTTTAGAGGGCTTTAAAGACCCCATTTCTAAAAAGTAGAAGAAATGAACAGTCAGTTCTTATAGAGGACATCCCATAATATATGCAAACCTCATATGAAACCATTTTACTGCAGCGTTTTTGAAATATCGGACATTATGACACTTTAGAGGGCTTTAAAGACCCCATTTCTAATAAGTAGAAGAAATGAATGGTCAGTTCTCATACGGGACGTCCCATATTATATGTCTACCTCATATGAAACCATTTTACTGCAGTGTTTTTTATTTATGGGACATTATTCAAATTAGAGGGGTATAAAGACCCCATTTCTAATAAGTAGAAGAAATGAATGGTCAGTTCTTATACGGGACGTCCCATACTATATTTCTATCTCATATAAAACTATTTTACTGCAGTGTTTTCGAAATATCGGACATTATGACACTTTAGAGGGCTTTAAAGACCCCATTTCTGGGGGGATCACGTGACCCTTCGACGGCGATGCAAGCTTAGTCTTTCGCTCTGCTCACTTTGCCACATATTGTAAGATCCTGTCAGTAAAATTTGAACCACTCTGCATTGGACCCATCATGAGTGCTAAGGCAGACAAAGGGGATCGGAAAAGAGAGATTGAGCAATCGCCAATGAAGAAAAAATTCAGAGATTCCGCCATCTCCAGAGAAGACCTCGACGATGCTATCGCTAGCCGTATTGAACTAGCATTTAAAGAGCAGCAAAGCACTTTGAATTCGGTTGTGAATTCGGCAGTAAGAGATGCGATGGACTCTGTACTGATTCCAGCATTGCGCGAACTGCGTGACGATATACAAGCGACCAACAAGTCTGTTAAAGAGCTAAGAGAGGAGTTTGAGGCCATAACTACCGCGGCGAAGCAGACACGTGACCGCGTTGATTCTGTGCAAGCAGATGCACGTGAGGATAGGAGGGCAGTCACGGACGTAAGAAACCAGCTGGAGCGACTCACCGAGAAGATGACGGATATGGAGGACAGGTGCAGGAGGAACAACGTACGACTGGTGGGGCTGCCAGAGGGGGCTGAGGGATCCGACGCGGCTGGTTTCCTCAGAGTTCATCTTCCGAAGTGGATTCCTTCCTTGAGGGGCCGTGACATTGAGATTGACCGGGCGCACCGCGTGTATGACGGAGGGAGAGGCTCCGATCGGCCGCGCACTCTTATCTTCCGTGTACTAAGATGGCATGACAGATCAGATATCCTGAAGGGTGCTCGCCAGGCCTATCCGGTGAAATGTGCACAGAACAATGTCACACTACTATTTTTTCCCGACTTTAGTCCAGCTACAGCGATCAGGAGAAAGGCATTTGGTCCGGTTTTGAAGAAGATGACAGCGCTTGGCCTCCAGCCCTTCCTCATCTATCCGGCGGTGGTTAAACTACGGCACAAAGGTGAACAGAAAAGCTTCGATTCCCCTCAGAAAGCGGAGGATTTTATCAGCTCCCTGTCTCAGCAGAAGACATATGCCGCGGCTCTGCGGGGCGGCGACGGGGGAACAGCGGCCGCTGTCTCTCCGGTCCAACGGAAGGATCTTGATGGCCGGGATGGACACGGTCCTAGCTGCCCAGTAGGGGATGGTGGTAGGATGGACATGGATGCTTGCTAACTCTATTTTTTGCTTTTTCTTCTCTCCTCTCTACTACCGAGATATTGTCCCTATATATCCGGTACAACGATCTCGTTGCTGGTAAGACTGACACTCCTTTTTTTTTCTCTCTCTCTCTCTCTCTTTTTTGGAGGGGACTAATTGAGAGTAGGTTTAATTAAAAATATTTTTTGGCTGTGTGGGCCTTTCGGGAGACATGTCTTGCGTTGGAGTGGATCGGTCACGAACCATCACTATTTTTGTTGCTCAGTCAGACCTATGTTCTCGGTAATGTGCGGTCTGAGTTGTTCCGTGTTAACGGTTGTTGGTTGTTCAGGTTTTTATGTTGTTTTTACTTTTTACAACAGACATTTATACTGTTATTTATTTTATCTTATTTCTAAAGGGATTTTTCATCTAGGAGGTTTGGTATCTAAAATGCACATCAGCGTTTACATGCTACTTACAGAATGGAAGTGCTTCTGTTTTTTTTCATTTATTGATTACAATTTTGGGATTATGAATATTCAATGCAAACTCTAAATATTTTATCACTGAATGTGAATGGTTTAAATTCTGCTGTTAAACGAACCCGTGTGTTAGAATATTTACACCGTAAATCTATTTCCTGTGCCCTAATTCAAGAGACGCATTTAAAACAATCTGACGTGGCACGTTTTCAGAATAAATATTATAAATTAGCGGCTTTTTCCTGCGCTCAAAATAAAACTAAGGGGGTGCTTATCCTTGTTAATCGAAAGTTAAATTTAACAATTGAACACCTTGGTAGTGATGAGAAGGGTAGATTTGTTTTTATCAGATGCAAAATATATAATAATAGGTTAGCTTTGGTCTCTATTTATGGTCCGAATGAGACAGACAGTGCGTTCCTTACACAGATTTCCAAAACATTACTTGAGCAGACTGACTGCCCATTAGTGGTGGGTGGTGATTTTAATGCTGTCATAAATCCTGCTTTAGATAAATCTCAATCTGATACAACAGCCAATCCATCTTCTAAATTACTGAATAAATTTATCACGGAGCTCAACTTAATCGATCTTTGGAGAATTCAGAATACTAAAGCTAAGGACTTCACTTTTTTTTCTAATAGACATAAGACTTTCTCTAGGATAGACTACATATTTCTCAGCCCATCTTTAATTTCGTCGAATTCCTCCATTTCTATATTACCAATTTTATTATCTGATCATTCTGCTGTGTTGTGCAGTGTTCCTCTCTCCGATGTTAAAACCAAGTCCCCTAGATGGCGCTTTAACATATCATTATTAAGTAATCAGACTTTCATTACTTCACTAAAAGAATATATTAAGGAATTTCTTGAAATCAATATGCCCTCTGATGTGGATCCTCAAATAATGTGGGAATCGACTAAGTGTGCCATACGAGGATTCTGTATATCTTTCTCTTCTACTCTTGCCAAAGCGAAAACTCACCAGTTTACACAATTAGAAAATAAAATCCAATCATTACAAAACCTACAAAAACAACATTTTACTGATCAACAGGCTACACAGTTGTCCTCTTTAAAAGAAGAGTATGATTTACTTTCACACTCAAAGGCGGAATTTATTTTACATAGGACTAGGCAAAAATATTATTTTGAATCAGAGAGACCTAGTCATTTATTGGCCCTTAGGTTGAAAGAATGTGAGTCTAAGGCATATATTAGCGCAATAAAATCATCGGATGATCAGGTCACCACGAACCCTGCGGCAATTAATGACATATTTAAAGGTTTTTACATGAATCTGTATAAAGCCGAAACAGATTTTGATGAACCAATTTGTAAGCAGTATTTAGATAAATTGGAACTGCCTCGAATCTCACAGATGGATAAAGAATCTTTGGAGGCCCCATTAAGTTTGGAGGAGCTGCACGTCTCTCTAAAAAGCCTTCAAAAGGGCAAATCGCCGGGTCTAGATGGTCTCCCCCCTGAATTATATTTAGAAATTTGGGATTTGGTAGGGACACTTATGCTTAATTCATTTAATTTTGCAATTGAACATGGGGTATTTCATAGAGATCAAAAAACATCACTGATTTCATTACTTCTTAAAAAAGGGAAAGACCCATTAGACTGTTCCAGCTACAGACCGATTTCGCTTATCCCATGTGATCTTAAAATCTATGCTAAAGTTTTTGCTTTTCGTATGGAGAAGGTAATTCATAGTTTGATCAAGGAGGACCAAACTGGTTTCATCAAGGGGCGTAATGCATCTGACAATATGCGTCGACTCCTTCATATTCTTGACTTTGCAGATTCCCACCCGACCCCTTGTGCGGTCTTTTCACTTGATGCAGAAAAGGCCTTTGACAGGCTAGAGTGGAATTATATGTGGGCAGTTCTGCAATGTTTCGGCTTCGGTGAACACTTCATGTCTATGATTAAGACATTATACCACTCACCTGCAGCATCAGTCATAACTGGTAATATTATTTCCCCCCCGTTCCCTTTGCAGCGGGGAACGAGGCAGGGATGTCCGCTTTCCCCCTTATTGTTTTGTCTATCTCTTGAACCCTTAGCACAAGCCATCAGGAAATCTGAAGTATCGATTAAGATTCATGATCATAATCATAGTATTTCATTATACGCTGATGATATTATTCTATATTTAGACCACTTTGATGTTTCAGTCTCTAGTATAATTAAGGAATTTGATAATTTTAGTAGCTTATCAGGATACAAAATAAATTGGAGCAAATCTGCTTTAATGCCAATTAACAATGTTAAAGTCAATTCTTCTATTCCCTCATTTATCCCTATTAAGGAATCTTTCATCTATTTGGGTATTACCATACATAAAAACATTCATAAGATTGCCAGGGACAATTTTAGTAATATTTTAGTTAAGGTCAAAAATGACATTCAAAGATGGAAGAATCTTAAAGTATCTCTTCAAGGAAGAATCTCCACTGTTAAGATGAATTTGTTACCTCGATTTAATTTTTTTTTCTCTATGCTACCACTTTCTCCCCCTCCAGGTTACTTTAAGGAGATCAACTCCATAATTTCTAAATTTATCTGGAATGATAAATGCCCCAGAATTAGGCTTACCACATTACAACATCCTAATAGCGCAGGAGGATTGGCTGTACCAAATTTTGAACTGTATTATTGGTCGTTCCAGCTTAAGGCTCTTCATAATTGGGTTGATCCTCAATCTACAGTTTCTTGGAGAGTGATTGAAGCTGACAAGGTTAAACCAAATAGACTCCAAGATATGTTATTTACTGGCACAGGAAAAAAAGGGGATAATTATAAATTTGGTCCGATTGTGGCCAACTCTATTAAAATCTGGAAAACGGTGGAACGTCGGATAGGAGGAACCTTCAAATTTTGTAACAGTACACCTTTATGGCACAATTTTAATTTTGTATGCGGAAATCGTCCATTTGTCCAACCCTCTTGGTCCTCTTTGGGTGTAAACACATGCGGTGATATATATGATAACCAGGGCTTATGTTCATTTCAGACATTAAGAACCAAATTTTGTCTACCAGCATCCGCATATTTTGTCTTTCTTCAATTACGTTCTGCTCTCAAAGCGTATGGAGTTCCTTGGGCATCTCCCATCTCCTCTCATCCTATGCAAGATTGGATTGCACCATCTGTTGGTCGGCCGTCTGTTTCTTTAATATATAATAAGATTGTTGATTGCATTACAAAACCTCTTTCTATTAAAACTATTTGGAATAGGGAATTATCTGACCTTAATTTGTCTGTCGACTGGGAGAGAGTGTGGTCTAATCTCAGTTTAACATCTAAAAATCTGGCTCATCGTCTTATTCACTTCAAAGTCATTCATAGAGCATACATAACTCCTTACAAAAGATTTAAAATGAAACTACAACCGAATCTCAACTGCCATATATGTAATACTACATCGTCAGGTACTTTTCTGCATATGTTTTGGGAATGTCCTGTCGTCATCAGTCTATGGACACATGTAAACCTGGTTCTATCATCCTTACTGCATATTGATTGGTCTGTTAATCCAAGTTTGTGTCTTCTTAATGATGATTCTGGCCTCTGTATAACTTCAATGCAAAAGAGAATGTTGTTTGCTGGTTTTACAGCTGCAAAGAAGACAATAATACAAAACTGGTTTACACCGCACATGTGTGGAAAAACATATTGGATCCGTAGCCTCCTGCAAATAGTGACTTGTGAATGTACAACAGCACGAATCAATGGGGCCAAGCCTTCTACCATTGATGCTTGGCAGTGCTTTCTCTTTGATATACGTGACTGTATAAAGGAGTGACTTTTGTGTTTTTCTTGTCCTTTCCTCTCTCCCTCCCTTTGACTGGACTTTGAGATATTGAGTATGTGTCTGTTGTTGTTGTTGTTGTTGTGTGTTTTTTTTTTTTTTTTTTTTTTAATTATTATTTTTTTGTATTTTTATTTATTTATTTTTTTTGGATATTATGTATGAAAAATAAAAAATGTTGATAACAAAAAAAAAAAAAAGACCCCATTTCTAATAAGTAGAAGAAATGAATGGTCAGTTCTCATACGGGACGTCCCATACTATATTTCTATCTCATATAAAACTATTTTACTGCAGCTTTTTCAAAATATCGGACATTATGACACTTTACAGGGCTATAAAGACTCCATTTCTAAAAAGTAGAAGAAATGAACAGTCAGTTCTTATACGGGACGCCCCATATTATATTTTTTCTCATATAAAACTATTTTACTGCAGCGTTTTCGAAATATCGGACATTATGACACTTTAGAGGGCTATAAAGACCCCATTTCTAATAAGTAGAAGAAATGAATGGTCAGTTCTTATACGGGACGTCCCATACTATATGCAAACCTCATATAAAACCATTTTACTGCAGCATTTTCGAGATATCGGACATTATGACACTTTAGAGGGCTATAAGGACCCCATTTCTAATAAGTAGAAGAAATAAATGATCTGTTCTTATACGAGACGTCCCATACTATATGTCTACCTCATATAAAACTATTTTACTGCAGCTTTTTTGAGTTATGGGACATTATTCGAATTAGAGGGGTATAAAGACCCCATTTCTAATAAGTAGAAGAAATGAATGATCAGTTCTTATAGAGGACATCCCATACTATATGCAAACCTCATATGAAACCATTTTACTGCAGCGTTTTCAAGATATCGGACATTATGACACTTTAGAGGGCAATAAAGACCCCATTTCTAATAAGTAGAAAAAAATAATGGTCTGTTTCTATAAGGGACATCCCATACAGTATGTATACCTCATATGAGTCCATTTTACTGCAGCATTTTGTAGATATATCTTATTATTGTACTTTATACACGTATAAAGACATCGGTAACACTTTATAAAAACAGCTATAAATGTTTTGTTATTGAGCATATCTATAATGTTTAATAATTGTATTTTCATACTTTATTAATGATCAATTTATTTACAAACCAGTTATTTAGGAGTTGTCAGTGGTTCATAAGATCATTTAGAAAGTGTAAGTAAATGATTAATAAACTATTTAAATGTATATATATAAATCTTATTATTTAGACACATGATAATAGTTGCTCAGTGTGTTAATAAATGCTTTATTAACACATATTCCTGCTGTAATTCATGATTAAGTCAGGTAGTTATAAAACATTTAGTAGTTGCCAGCCATCTATTTTTGTGAGCTCATCTAAAGTGATATTTAAAGGCTCATTTATCTTCCAAACAGACAAGTTAAACAAACACAACACTGAGGGATACAGAACATAGAAATTTACTAATGCTTACCTAATGATTCATAGCGTGCAGTTATTATAAAGTGTTACCAATACATCATTTTGTAATAATTAGAGAAAGTGAATGGTCAGTTTCTATAGGGGACGTCCCATACAGTATATGTATAACTCATATCAGTCCATTTTTCTGCAGCGTTTACGAGATATATCACATTATTTGACTTCAGAGGCCCATAAAGACCTCATTTCTAATAAGTAGAAAAAAACTAATGGTCATTTTTAAAGGAGACAGCCAATACTCTATGCATACCTCATACATCTGTACTACAGAATTATTTAGATATATGTCATCATTCTACTTTATACATATATAAAAACCTCATTTTTAATAAGTAGTAAATACTAATAGTCAGTTTTTATATGGGATGTCCCATACAATATGCACGTCATTTCAAACCATTTGCATTTTGGAGATAAATGTAATTATTCTATTTTATACACCTGTGAAGACATCATTTCAAATAAGTAGAAAAAAAATATTGTTCAGTTCCTATAGTTTCCATAGTTTCTGTAAGGCCCACGAATTTGGTCCAAGGACAGTATCCAATCGTGGGTGAAGGTTTCCTGCGTGTTCGGTCTTTTCAGCACGCAAAGTTATTAAATCTAGGTTAACTTCAAATCTGACTCCATTTTTATTAACTAATCTGACTCCATTTTATTATGACCTCGAATTTAGGTTGGAATGCAAATTGGTTGTTTGTCTATTTCTAATTAGTATTCTTCTGATATTTGATTATTCTAGTGACTCTTTACTTTATATTTACTCGTTCATTCCGGTGATCATGTCGCTAACAAGGATACAAAGTATTCTACTAGAGTCAATAATTACAGAGTAAAACAGAATAAGATCAAATGTAACAATTTATTATCAGTTAGGTAAATGTGTAGTATGTCAATTACATAGCCAATTCAGGGATATAAATCATATCAATACAAAACATAGAATTCTCAAAGATAAATCTACGAGTTAAAGATGCATACCTGAATTTATAGAAATACATAGTGTGAAGTCTAGAGACACACCACACTACGGGCTTCTGGCTACAGAAAAACGCCCCGATCCTTTTGCAACACTTCCTTAAGTACCCCAGACCAAGACCAACATCCCCCGAGATGGAGACAGGGGCTAACGATTGGAATTTGCATTGACCAAGTTAACACCTTTTGGGACAAAAGGTAATTTTGCATAGAAACCACTGGAAACTGACCCGCCCTCTACAGTGTGCAAAATATCTCTAAACTCTTAGGATCTGTATTACCTTTTAGTTTACTTCTTGTAGGAATGAGCCCGTTGTACCTGACGCCCTGAGACAATTCAAATGATACCAAACATGACTGTAAATATCACTTGCATTCATGTAGAACATTACAATCTACTATTGACCATTTTGAGCAGAGCGGAGGGAAGGATGGGTGAGGGGAAGGAAGAGGATGAACAGGAACTGATGCTTATGTGAGAGAGGCATTTTCCCGCACTTTCTCTCAGTGGGATGTGGAGACAGATGTCTGTATGTTAATACACCGTGTTGTTGTTGTCCATCTCAGGAGTTCAAAGTGTCTGAGGTTCTGTAATTCTTACAGTTTCCATAGGAGATGTAACGTACAGTATGCATACCTCACATCAAACCATTTTACTTTAGCATTTTGGAGATATGTTATTTTACTTAACATAACATGCCTTTAAGTAGCCCATTATTTTTCTAATAAGTATAAGACGTCTTACAATACATTTTACTCTTGGATTTCGGAGTACTACAAAATGTGTACAGTGATAAAACATGAGGTTATGTCTGTACTTTGTACATTCATTGTTGGATTTAAATAAACTTTTTAAAAAATCTCAATTACAGTACACAAGGAACAAAACTTGTCAATGAAGATAGAAGGGATTAAACAAAAATGGGCTAATTAGACAAAACAAAACAAAACAAAAACATGGAGAAAATCCAGCTGGAGTAGAGGAAATAGGAACAAGACAAAACTATAAACAAAGGTCACAGAGACCCAGAAACATAACAATGCGGCTGTACATTTTATGAATTTTTTTTTTTTTTTTTACATTTTATGTACATCATTGGAGGTTAAATGGTTTCATATGAGGTTTGCATATAGTATGGGATGTCCCGTATAAGAACTGACCATTAATTTGTTCTACTTATTAGAAATGGGGTTTTTATAGCCCTCTAAATTGAATAATGTCTGATATCTCGAAAATGCTACAGTAAAATGGTTTCATATGAGGTTTGCATATAGTATGGGACATCCTCTATAAGAACTGACTGTTCATTTCTTCTACTTTTTAGAAATGGAGTCTTTATAGCCCTCTAAAGTGTCATAATGTCCGATATCTCGAAAACGCTGCAGTAAAATGGTTTCATATGAGGTTTGCATATAGTATGGGATGTCCTCAATAAGAACTGACCATTCATTTCTTCTACTTATTAGAAATGGGGTCTTTATAGCCCTCTAAAGTGTCATAATGTCCGATATCTCAAAAACGCTGCAGTAAAATGGTTTCATATGAGGTTTCCATATAGTATGGGACGTCCCGTATAAGATCTGACCATTCATTTCTTCTACTTATTAGAAATGGGGTCTTTATAGTGCTCTAAATTGCATAATGTCCGATATCTCAAAAACGCTGCAGTAAAATGGTTTCATATGAGGTTTGCATATAGTATGGGACGTCCCGTATAAGAACTGACCATTCATTTCTTCTACTTATTAGAAATGGGGTCTTTATAGCCCTCTAAATTGAATAATGTCCGATATCTCGAAAATGCTGCAGTAAAATGGTTTTATATGAGGTTTGCATATAGTATGGGACGTCCCGAATAAGAACTGGCCATTAATTTCTTCTACTTATTAGAAATGGGGTCTTTATAGCGCTCTAAATTGAATAATGTCCGATATTTCAAAAACGCTGCAGTAAAATGGTTTCATATGAGGTTTGCATATAGTATGGGACGTCCCATATAAGAACTGACCATTCATTTCTTCTACTTTTTAGAAAAGGAGTCTTTATAGCGCTCTAAAGTGTCATAATGTCCGATATCTCGAAAACGCTGCAGTAAAATGGTTTCATATGAGGTTTGCATATAGTATGGGATGTCCTATATAAGAACTGATCATTCATTTCTTCTACTTATTAGAAATGGGGTCTTTATAGCCCTCTAAAGTGTCATAATGTCCGATATCTCGAAAACGCTGCAGTAAAATGGTTTCATATGAGGTTTGCATATAGTATGGGACGTCCCGTATAAGAACTGACCATTCATTTCTTCTACTTATTAGAAATGGGGTCTTTATAGTGCTCTAAATTGAATAATGTCCGATATTTCGAAAACGCTGCAGTAAAATGGTTTCATATGAGGTTTGCATATAGTCTGGGACGTCCCGAATAAGAAGTGACCTTTCATTTCTCCTACTTATTAGAAATGGGGTCTTTATAGTGCTCTAAATTGAATAATGTCCGATATTTCGAAAACGCTGCAGTAAAATGGTTTCATATGAGGTTTGCTTATATTATGGGATGTCCTCTATAAGAACTGACGGTTCATTTCTTCAACTTTTTAGAAAAGAAGTCTTTATAGCCCTCTAAATTGAATAATGTTCGATATTTCGAAAACGCTGCAGTAAAATGGTTTCATATGAGGTTTGCATATCATATGGGGTGTCCTCTATAAGAACTGACCATTCATTTCTTCTACTTATTAGAAATGGGGTCTTAATGCCCATCTAAATCGATTATAATGTCCCATATCGAATCTTGAAATGATTTGAAAGGTAGAAGAATATAGTAATACAGAAACATCAAAGACATCAATAAATAACACGAATATTAAAGCAGATGTACAAAAAAAAAAAAAAAACCCCCGAAAAATGTGATTCTATCTCAGTTCTGGGCGTCTAGAAGTAAAGCGCTCTGAAAGCGCGTTCCCTCTGTGTTGTTCATGTGATTACCGTAATCATAGTAATACACGCGCACTATAATTTCAATCGCGGCTGGCTTGACCGTGGTTTTCTGAACTGCGGCTGGCTTGACCGCAGTTCTTGTTAGCATCTTCCATTTACCGCTGTCTCGTTTGTATTTGACCAGTTTGGAGAAAGCCTCACCAATACAAACCTGACCAGCCGGGCTTTGGCGATCACGTGAACTGACGCTTGTAGAAACGCGGATGGGTGACATGAATATAAACGATTCCAGATCTCCCAAAAAGGTCCATCGCTCATCACAAAATAAATTTGCTAAATGCAGAATAAACTGTATTTTCCTGTGCTCAAACCTGCCAATCTAAAGGAAATGCCGTGCGTGGCGTTTGAGGTAGTGAATTAGCATACATTTATAGTCTAAATAAAACAATCTGAAACTGTATATTATTACACTTGTAGGCTATAGAAAACTTTGTATTATGCTTGTTATAGAGTGTGTGACGTCATGTGCACTACCACTGGTGAAACGAGATTTTTGGTTTCCGAGATAGTAGGTGTGTTCGACTTCATGCAGGGCCACACAGACCTATCGGCGAGAGTAGCCGCTTGCAGTTGGGGGGCGGAACTGAAAGCGGAGACGTCAAGTCGGACACTTTCTGCTCCCGATAGTGATGCTCTCGCGGTGTTTGCATACTCTTACTACAGATGAAGTGATTAACATGCTATATTTGTCAAATGCACGGATGTTTTAGAAATGTTTTCATGAACAACATAAACACTTTTTATATACTGCTTAATACAGGGCCATCTGTTCAAGAATAAAGTTCAACATATACATATACTATTTAAATACCAATAACAGTTTATCAGTGTTTTTTTTTTTATTATTATTAAATGTGACTCAATATAACATACAGTATAAATATACAGTAAAAAAAGCTTTTACTGTTCTAAAAACAGATTTGTGGGCAGTATTTTTATTATTATTATTATTATGCAAAAATTATACAAAGGTTTGTACAAGTATACAACTCACAACAAGTACAAAAACAAATAAACATTCATGAGAATATGTAAAGTGAAACAATTCATGCCAGGGGTAAAATTACAACAATTTAAAGTAACAAAAAGCTTCATAGGTCTTTCTTGCTTTTTTGTTCTTAATTTTATCTAATGTAGTACCATTTGTTTAATCTCTATTTATAAAATGTTCAAAGTTTGGCTTAGCTTCCATTTTTTTCACACGATTGTGATATTTTCCTAGTAAAATAAGATTTGTGAGCTGTATTGGAATTGAAGATGTTAGAAACACACGTCATTGTTGTCATGTGGTGAATTTGGCCAATCATGAAACAGTTGTGTCGTCATCAGCGCTCCTGCAGTTGCTCTGGAGAAACTGGGCTGGCTGAGTGAGCCGGCTTATGGAAGGCCGTTGGGGCCAAAACGTGTGGGATTAACGCGTTAACACGTAAATACGCGTTAACACGCAATTTATGTGTTAACGCGTAATTTACGTTTTAACGCGTAATTCGCGTGTCAACGCGTAATTGCGTGTTAACGCGTATTTACGTGTTAACGCGTCATTTTGTGCTGGCATTGAGCTTAAGCACCATCTACTGGTGGTTTTTAATGAATTTTAATTGAATGTATTTTCAGGCATAAGTAGGCTACAACTACATATAATAGTTATAGCACAACTAGTATTCAAGTGTTTTTAAATTATAACTGTTCAACCCCTGAAAATCAACAAAAGAGCAATGATATGCAAGTATGTAAATGTAAATGTACATAGGGAGTCTTTTGTGTTCTTCACTTAAAACATCAAAGCACGTGTATTGAGTCTACTTCAATCTAGGAACTAAACTTGTGTATGGCTGGAACCACTTCTTTTCTTGTATATAATACACACACACCTTAGCAATTGAGAGCAGTTCTTTGCTGAAGATGGAGCAGGCAGTGCTGTTGACTTCAAGACCTCATAGTGTTCAAACTTGTAATGAAAACAAATGAGATGTATACCATAGATTAGCTTGTGTTAATGAGCCGCTGTTTTAGATATAAATAAGGTATTTTGTTGCTATCATGTCCTATATTTTGTCACCCCTTCTCAGATGGTTATAGTCCCTGACACACCACTGGGTAAAATTGGAAATACATTAAAAAGATATATCTAATACCTTAAAATTACTTGATAACATTGGATACACTAATTTCATGCAATAAATCAATAATTACTAAACCTCAATGCCCCAGGAAAACCAACTAATTGAGATATTTAACAGCTATTAAGTATCTTCACTTAATAATTGAACAAGCCATCCAACCCCTACCTTGATCCACATGTGACAAGGAATGTGCCCTCCATTATATGGTGCATAGACATGGTGAATAATCAAAGGACACACTCAAATAAATTAATCAAGAGTGGCTTGTATTAGTAATAACTGAAATCAGACAGATGAAATATAATTTGACATATAATAATACATTTTGTGAAAATGCAAAATCATACATTGAAGGTAGTATCAACAAGGAAATTAAATATATTTTAATATTAAAATACAGAACACGAGACTACAGTATGTTTCCCCTGGCTCTTCAGTGTGCCCTTCCGTCAATGTCCCTGGCACGTGATGGTTGCTTTAAGTAAACTCACCGTATGCTCAGTGTAGTACTTGGGTCACAACAACATGAATAATTCAAATAAAACGAAAGGGTGATGTCACGTTGACACCGCCTGTCGTAACAGCTTGTAATCCTTTTTATGAATATTAATGTGCTGATGCACATCTTAGTTTTATTTTAATTATTCATGAGATTGTTAATGAGCACTTACCTAATGATTACGTTGAGCCTACGTCATCTGGCGTATCTACCATTTAGGTATGTGTTAACATGTAATCGCGTGTTAACGCGTGTTAACGCGTACTTTACGCGTACTTTACTTTACGCGTTAACACGTAAATCACGTGTTAACGCATAAATACGTGTTAACGCGTTAGTACCACACGTTTTGGCCCCAACGGCCTTCCATACCGGCTGCTCTCGAAACGCTATCGCGGTACTTTGATGCCACACGTGACAGTGACGTGGCGTCGGCGCCGGTTCAAGTCGGACAAATTTTCTAACCGGCATGCACTGCTTCAAGTCAGCCGCCGATAGGTTTTCATGGCGCCGCATGAAGTCGAACACACCTTTTCTGTTTCAGTGGGCGGAGCATACATGAATATTAACGAGTTTCCCGGACTTGCGCGTGGAACTGACAATTTCAGTTTACGCTCCTTGTATCTCAGTAGGTTTAATGGAATATTTAAAAAAAGGTAAATATATTTTCAGCGTTGCATAAATCTATGCCTAAACTGCATTTGTTCATCATTTCATAACAGTTTTGATTAGTTTGCAGTGTTTTGTTCACACAAACCTTGCACGTTTTGTGCAGTCGTCCCTGACTGAATGATTGCACACTCTTTGTGTAATGTTAGGATAAATCGCCGCAAAATGTTGTATACATTGATTTCAGTTAGTTGTGCTGTTCATTTGTTGCTCGCAAAGCTTTAAAACTGTGTCTTATTAATTGTTATAATTTGTTGAATAAAGATTGTATTGTGGCCTTGACTATCTTTTGATATCTAGATGTTGTTATAATGTGTGTTGGTGTGGAAGTTTGATATTATGTGAGACAGTGACATTTTGTTTTTAAAAATATGAATTCAATAATGATTCACACTCAAAATTTAGTCATGAAGGATGTGATTATAAGTTTTCCTCAATTTTGAGTATGCATCACTATTGAATTCTTGTTACAAACTAAAAAGATTTATGCACCAAAACAAGACTACATAGGAGAAAAGAGTGTGATGTAAATATCCTTGTTGGATCTGCTGTATAAAAATATGACACATAATAAAGTTATTCTAAGATCATATGTAAGAGAGGTAAAACAACAATAACAACATATTTCTAAACGTGATTCTGGCATTTGACTGATTCTGGCATTTGACTAATGACATTCCCATTTAAAGGTTTTGGAATTACTATGTTGTTGTTGTTTTAGTATTATTATTATTATTATTATTATTATTATTATTATTATCATTATTATTATTAATTATTATTTTTAAGAAATGTATGCTTTTGTTTGACAGGGATGCATTAAATTAATTAAAAAACGACAGTAAGTACATTTATAATGTAACAAAATATTTCTATTTCAAATAAATACTGTAGAACTTTCAATTCATCAAGGAATCCTGATACTGTGTGGCACACTTCATTAAGCACAACAATTTTCAACTCTGATAATAATAAGAAATGTTTCTTGAGCAGCAAATCAGCATATTAGAATTAATTCTGAAAGATCAAATGACACTGAAGAGGAAAAATCGAAATCTGACATCACAGACCTTAAAGCCTTAGAACAGTAGGCTAATCAGAATCAGATAGAGCTTTATTGCCAAGTGTGTTTACATACACAAGGAATTTGTCTTGGTGACAGAAGCTACCAGTGCAAACAAAAAAAAAAAAAGAATAATAATACAGACATACATATAATAGACATACATTAAATTATTATATATATAGTTGTTAATAAAATCATTTTGTTAACATCAAATTAGTTGCATATTCTATTCCATAAAATGCCGTGAAGTAGGCCTAATTGTTTTTTTTTCTTTTTTTCATTTACAGTGTACCAAATATAGGCTACTTTATGCACTTTTGTCCATACAATTTTGTTTAATCCAAAATTTTGCTTATGTATTAAAGGAACACTTTCATCCATGTGTGTGGTCTTGGATTCCTGTTCATTTTGTAAATATAAATCAAACAGTTTGAAGAATCCCACCAGGGTAGATAAAAAATGATTAATCCACAGATACAAGTTTATTTCAGCTGTTGCACTCAAAAGATAACAATAGCATTAAACCTGCTTAGATACAAGGAGCGTAAACTGAAATTGTCAGTTCCACGTGCATGTCTGGGAAACTCGTTAATATTCATGTGTGCTTCGCCCACTGAAACAGAAAATCTCGGAAACAGAAAATCTCGTAACACCGGTGGCAATAGACAACCGCAGTGACAACCGACCATCGCCGTGATGCGGTTGTCACAGCGACCATCACAGCCCTAGTATCCATCCATTATAAAACTACTCCACACGTCTCCGGGGTGTTAATAAAGGCCTTCTGAAGCTAAACGATGCATTAGTTTAAGAAAAATGTAGATTCTCAAAACTTTATAAACTGTAATGTGCAGCTTCCGGGTGCTCAAGCAGGCACGTTCACAACAAGGCGATTGTGCGTATGACGTAGGCGTAACGAAAGGCGCAACATAGGATCCAAGGAGAGAGTGATGAACGCGGATGCACAGAGAAGAAAGCAAAACAAAACACCTGTCACAAACTTATTTAAACATCCCGGGTTTTAAGAATCAACATTTTTCTTAAACCAATGCATCGTTTCGCTTCAGAAGGCCTTTATTAACACCCAGGAGCCGTGTGGAGTAGTTTTATGATGGATGGATACTTTTTTTCGGATTCAGTAACAGGGGCACCATTCACTGCAATTATACAGATTGGAACAGACAAGAGACAATGTTGAATATAACTCAGAATGTGCTCGTCTGAAAGAGGAATGTCAGACATGCCTAAGATGCCCTGAGGGGGAGTAAATCTTGGACTAAATTTCATTTTTGGGGGAACTATCCCTTTAATGTGGATAAGTATGATCTGTCAAAGTGAGATATCCTTTTTGGGACATATCATCTCAGCAGATGGAATCAGACCGGACCCTGCGAAAACTGAGGCCATAAGGAGAATGCAGCCACCCTCGAATGTTAGTCAGGTAAGAACTTTTCTGGGGATGGTGAATCAGATGGGAAAAATAATTCCTCAACTTGCTGAGAAAGATAGACCGCGTAGAGACTTATTGTCAAAGCGAAATCACTGGGTATGGGGAACGGAGCAAGACAAAGCTTTCAAGGAGAAGAACTTGCATCTACTTCTGTGTTAGCAATGTATGATCCAGAAAGAGACATCAAAGTGCAACAATGCAACAATGGGAAAATTGCTGGAGACCTGTAGCATATGCTTTAGGCTCTCTTTATTCAGTGGAGCAGCATTATGCTCAATTTGAGAAGGATGCGCTGAGCCTAACGTGGGCATGCAAACACCTCAAAAATGTCCTTATTGGAAAAGAGTTCAAAATGGAGACTGATCATAAACCCCTCACCAGCCTTCTCGGAACACAGTCGTTGGACACTTTACCCCCAAGAATTCAACGTTTCAGGATGAGACTGATGAGGTACTCCTATTTGATAGAGCATGTTCCAGGGAAGAGTTTGTGGACTGCTGCGGTTCAAACAATCAAAAATCTCTTGAAAAAAGGCTCTGATACTTATATCGCACTGTTGGCGTAGAGAGCTACTCCACTACAAATTGGATATAGTCTGGCACAACTCCTCATGGGGAGACGACTGAGAACAAATGTGCCAACTCTTCTTACTCAAACCTTCTCTTCCTGACGGTGATATTGTACGTGCGAAAGAGGAAAAAAGGAAAAGGATGGATTCTCAAAAGTATAACATGAGTCACAGAGTCAGAAATCTGACCAGTCTACAACCTGGAAGTGATGTGTGGGTCAGGTGCATTAAAGTGCCTGGGACTGTTGCGAATGAGCACAATACTCCACAGTCACATGTGGTAGATGTCCCTGTCTGTTTGGAGGAACAGACAGCATTTGATACCTATCCAATCTCTGGACAGAGAAAGCAATATTGAACCTGACACTGTTCAAGAACTACCCACTGCATCCACACCACAATTTCGTGTGTGGGCAGCCTGAGATACAAAGAACCTGGTCTGGGAGTGCTGTGATCAAACCAAATAGACTAAACCTGTGAAAGAGAGAGAGAAAAAAAGAGCGAAATAACTGTTGATGTAACTTAACAGAACTTAACAATCTTTGTGTTCAAAAATCATAGAAATACTTAACTAAGAGTGGAAAAAAAATAACTGTATTGGAAAAACCTGTTCTGTTACAGAGTTTTGACACTGTTGTATATATATATTATGTTAGTGCTGTCAAATGATTAATCGCGATTAATCGCATCCAAAATAAAAGTTTTTGTTTACATAATAAATGTGTGTGTACTGTGTATATTTATTATGTATATATAAAGACACACACATACAGCATATATTTTGAACATATTTACATGTATTTACATATTTGTATTTATATATTTATATTCATATAAATTATATCATACACAAATGTATTTAATATATAAACATAACATTTTTCTTAAATATATACATGCATGTGTGTGTATTTATATAGACATAATAAATATACACAGCACACACACATATACTATGTAAACAAAATATTTTATTTTGGATGCTATTAATCACGATTAATCATTTGACAGCATTTAGTTGGAGAAATGGAGATGCACAGTGCTGCCAACTTCACGACTTTGCAGACCACTTTAGTGTTTTTTTTTTTCCCCACTCTTCAAAAAAACAACAACAACAACAACAAAAAAAAATAGCGCCTAGCTACAAATCTTTAGGGTTTTCCCAAACCTTATTTCGTTTCTGAGAGTCGCCGGTACTGCCGGCAGAGCGCGAGGTCTTGCTTTCCCAGCAAGCGCACACCTCTTTCTCTCCTGTGCATCTGCACTGTTCAGCGAGCGGCGAAGAGGAGCAGCACTTCCAGTTAAAGATATTATGATGCTTGTCTATGTGTATATACAGTGGGTACGGAAAGTATTCAGACCCCCTTAAATTTTTCACTCTTTGTTATATTGCAGCATTGCTAAAATCATTTGTTCATTTTTTCTTTCCTCATTAATGTACACACAGCACACAGTTTGATCACAGGGAGGTGTTGCTACAATTTATAGAAATATTTTCAGTATCTCTCAAAGGTCGGGCTTCAAGTATAATTCGTTTGAAGTAATGGTGCTCCATATAACGTTATCCAAAGAAACAAGCGTTAATGATAAATCCTCTGTGATGTTTGTACTGGCTACTGTATACAGGCCACCAGGGCACCATACAGACTTTATTAAAGAATTTTCTGATTTTCTGTCGGAGTTAGTGCTGACTGCAGATAAAGTCCTAATTGTTGGTGATTTTAATATCCATGTTGATAATGAAAAAGATTCGTTGGGATCAGCATTTATAGACATTTTAAACTCTATTGGTGTTAAACAACATGTGTCAGGACCTACTCATTGTCGAAATCATACTCTAGATTTAATACTGTCACATGGAATTGATGTTAGTGGGGTTGAAATTTGCAGCAGAGCGATGATATCTCAGATCATTATCTAGTCTCCTGTATATTCCATATAGCTAAAGCTGTAAAGCCAACTTCTTGTTACAAATATGGTAGAACCATTACCTCCACCACAAAAGATTGCTTTATAAATAATCTTCCTGACTTATCTCAGTTCCTCAGTTTATCCAATAGCTCAGAACAACTAGATGATGTAACAGGAACTATGGACTCTCTCTTTTCTAGCACTTTAGATGCGGTTGCTCCTTTACGCTTAAGGAAGATTAAGGATAAGAGTCCAACACCGTGGTATAATGAGCACACTCGCGCCCTAAAGAGAGCAGCCCGGAAAATGGAGCGCAGCTGGAGGAAAACTAAATTAGAGGTATTTCGTTTAGCTTGGCGGGAAAGTACCCTATCCTACAGAAAAGCATTAAAAACTGCTAGATCTGATTACTTTTCGTCTCTTCTAGAAGTAAACAAACATAACCCTCGGTATTTATTCAATACAGTGACTCAATTAACGAAAAATAAAGCATCAACAGGTGTTGGCATTTCCCAAGAGCATAGCAGTAATGACTTTATGAACTATTTTACTTCCAAGATCGATACTATCAGAGATAAAATTGTATCCTTGCAGCCGTCAGCTACAGTATCGCATCAGATAGCACACTATAGATCCCCTGAGGAACAATTCCGTTCATTCTCTACTGTAGGAGAGGAAGAATTGTATAAACTTGTTAAATCATCTAAACCAACAACATGTATGTTAGACCCGATTCCATCGAAACTACTAAAAGAGCTGCTTCCAGAAGTCATAGATCCTCTTTTGGCTATTATTAATTCATCATTGTCATTAGGATATGTCCCCAAAACCTTCAAATTGGCTGTTATTAAGCCTCTCATTAAAAAACCACAACTTGACCCCAAAGACCTAGTTAATTATAGACCGATCTCAAATCTCCCTTTTCTGTCAAAGATACTAGAAAAGGTAGTATCCTCACAATTATATTCCTTCCTAGAGAAAAATGATATCTGTGAGGAATTCCAGTCAGGATTTAGATCATATCATAGTACTGAGACTGCTCTCATTAGAGTTACAAATGACCTGCTTCTATCATCTGATCGTGGTTGTATCTCTTTATTAGTTCTACTGGATCTTAGCGCTGCGTTCGACACTATCGACCACAACATTCTTTTAAATAGACTACAAAACTTTGTTGGCATTAGTGGAAGCGCCTTAGCATGGTTCAAATCATACTTATCTGACCGCCATCAGTTAGTAGCAGTGAATGAAGAGGTATCATATCGATCACAAGTACAGTATGGAGTACCTCAAGGCTCAGTACTAGGGCCGTTACTTTTCACGCTTTACATGTTACCCTTGGGAGATATTATCAGGAGACATGGTGTTAGCTTTCACTGTTATGCTGATGATACTCAGCTCTATATTTCTTCGCGGCCCGGTGAAACATACCAAATTGAGAAACTAACGGAATGCATAGTCGATATAAAAAACTGGATGACGAGTAATTTTTTACTGCTAAATTCTGAAAAAACAGAGGTGTTAGTTATCGGACCTAAAAACCCCACATGTAACAACCTAGAACATTATCTAACACTTGATGGCTGCTCTGTAAATTCTTCTTCATCAGTCAGGAACCTAGGTGTGCTGTTCGATAGCAATCTTTCATTTGAAAGCCATGTTTCTAGCATCTGTAAAACTGCGTTTTTTCATCTCAAAAACATATCTAAATTACGACCTATGCTCTCAACGTCAAATGCAGAAATGTTAGTTCATGCGTTTATGACCTCAAGGCTAGACTACTGTAATGTTTTATTGGGTGGTTGTTCTTGATCAACAAACTACAGTTAGTCCAAAATGCAGCAGCTAGAGTCCTTACTAGAACCAGGAAATATGATCATATTAGCCCGGTCCTGTCAACACTGCACTGGCTCCCTATCAAACATCGGATAGATTTTAAAATCTTGTTAATTACTTATAAAGCCCTGAATGGTTTAGCTCCTCAGTATTTGAGCGAGCTCTTATCGCATTATAGTCCTCCACGTCCGCTGCATTCTCAAAACTCTGGCCGTTTGGTAATACCTAGAATATCAAAATCGACTGCGGGCGGCAGATCCTTTTCCTATTTAGCACCCAAACTCTGGAACAAACTACCTAACACTGTTCGGGAGGCAGACACACTCTGTCAGTTTAAATCTAGATTAAAGACCCATCTCTTTACCCTGGCGTACACATAACACACTAATACGCTTCTATTATTCAAATCCGTTAAAGGATTGTTAGGCTGCATTAATTAGATCAACCGGAACCGGGAACACTTCCCACAACACACGGTGTACTCGTTACATCGTAAGTAGAATGGCATCTACGCTAATATTTGTCTGTTTCTTTCCTATGATCAGATGGTGGATCAGCACCAAGAGATGATGTCTGCAGCCCTGATCATCAGCGGAGACCAGGACACCCAGATGACCCCCGGAGACCTCGATTAAAATACATTAAAACTAAAAAATATAACTAAAAATATAATAAAATACCTAACTACATAATACTACTATCGTTAGAACCTGAAACTTTTGAACTGTGGGTGTCGTCTGGTCAGAGGAGAACTGGCCCCCCGACTGAGCCTGGTTTCTCCCAAGGTTTTTTTCTCCATTCTGTCTCAGAGGGAGTTTTGGTTCCTTGCCACTGTCGCCTCTGGCTTGCTCAGTTGGGGACACCTAATTTCTAGCGATTATCGCCGATTTGATTGCTCATATACTATTTAAACTAAACTGAGCTAGACAATGACATCTCTGAATTCAATAATGAAATGCCTTTGACTGAAAATTGAATGTTTAATCTTATCATTATATATTACTGACACTCTGTCCTCCAATTTGATACTGTTAAGTGCTTTGACACAATCTGTATTGGTAAAAGCGCTATATAAATAAAGGTGACTTATGACTTATGACAGCACCCCATATTGACAGAAAAACACAGAATTGTTGAAGTTTTTGCAGATTTATTAAAAAAAGATAAACTGAAATATCACATGGTCCTAAGTATTCAGACCCTTTGCTCAGTATTTAGTAGAAGCACCTTTTTGATCTAATACAGCCATGAGTCTTTTTGGGAAAGATGCAACAAGTTTTTCACACCTGGATTTGGGGATCCTCTGCCATTCCTCCTTGCAGATCCTCTCCAGTTCTGTCAGGTTGGATGGTAAACGTTGGTGGACAGCCATTTTTAGGTCTCTCCAGAGATGCTCAATTGGGTTTAAGTCAGGGCTCTGGCTGGGCCATTCAAGAACAGTCACGGAGTTGTAGTGAAGCCACTGAGGTTGTGAAGCCACTGAGGTCCTGAGCACTCTGGAGAAGGTTTTCGTCCAGGATATCCCTGTACCTGGACACATTCATCTCTCCCTCAATTGCAACCAGTCGTTCTTTCCCTGCAGCTGAAAAACACCCCCACAGCATGATGCTGCAACCACCATGCTTCACTGTTGGGACTGTATTGGACAGGTGATGAGCAGTGCCTGGTTTCCTCCACATGTACCGTTTAGAATTAAGGCCAAAAAGTTCTATCTTGGTCTCATCAGACCAGATAATCTTATTTCTCACCATCTTGGAATCCTTCAGGTGTTTTTTAGCAAACTCCATGCGGGCTTTCATGTGTCTTGCACTGAGGAGAGGCTTCCGTCAGGCCACTCTGCCATAAAGCCCCGACTGGTGGAGGGCTGCAGTGATGGTTGACTTTCTACAACTTTCTCCCATCTCCCAACTGCATCTCTGGAGCTCAGCCACAGTGATCTTTGGGTTCTTCTTTACCTCTCTCACAAAGGCTCTTCTCCCGATAGCCCAGCTCTAGGAAGGGTTCTGGTAGTCACAAACATCTTCCATTTAAGGATTATGGAGGCCACTGTGCTCTTAGGAACCTTAAGTGCAGCAGAACATTTTTTGTAACCTTGGCCAGATCTGTGCCTTGCCACAATTCTGTCTCTGAGCTCTTCAGGCAGTTCCTTTGACCTCATGATTCTCATTTGCTCTGACATGCACTGTGAGCTGTGAGGTCTTATATAGACATGTGTGTGGCTTTCCTAATTAAGTCCAATCAGTATAATCAAACACAGCTGGACTCAAATGAAGGTGTAGAACCATCTCAAGGATGATCAGAAGAAATGGACAGCACCTGAATTAAATATATGAGTGTCACAGCAAAGGGTCTGAATACTTAGGACCATGTGATATTTCAGTTTTTCTTTTTTAATAAATCTGCAAAAATGTCAACAATTCTGTGTTTTTCTGCCAATAAGGGGTGCTGTGTGTACATTGAGGAAAAAAATTTAAAAATAAAAAACTTAAAAACTTTTTAATAAAAAATGAACTAAGGATTTTAGCAAATGGCTGCAATATAACAAAGAGTGAAAAATTTAAGGAGGTCTGAATACTTTCCTTACTCACTGTATATATATATAGATATATATACGCATATGTGTGTATATATATATATATATATATATATATATATATATATATATGTATATATGTGTGTGTATATATATATATATATATATTAGTGGTGGGCCGTTATCGGCGTTAACGTGCTGCGTTAACGTGAGACTCTTATCGGGCGATAAAAAAATATTGCCGTTAATCTATTCTCAAAGTTGGGTTGGGAGCTGGGTCTATACTACGCAAGCTATGATGACTTTCACCTTGATATATTAGCGCGGATGTATACCTAGCCGAATTGCACTGTAGGGGGCGAGAACGAGTCTTCGAACCTGTGTGTATGTCTACTGTGAAATTACCACATCAAACGTGACGTGCTAACATGGATGCAGCTATGAAGCCGCCGGGTTTGCTTCAGGGAAAATTTATTTTTAAGAAGCTTCCCAATGGAAATCGGCAAGTCATTTCTATCTCTACGTTACATGGTCGCGCTCTCTGTATCGCGCACACAGAGGAGTTCCGCCCCGGTTTACACACACACACACACACACACACACACACACACACACACACACACACACACACACACACACACACAGACGCACGGGTTTGTTCACTATACAGAAGCCCGCGTGACGCTTGCGGCGATATTAACATCTGTCGTCTCATTAAATGAGGACATAAATACATGAACAACATCTCCAGAACTGCTCTGAGAGTCACTTCATGAGCATTTGAGCGTTTCATTTGAGAAAAACTATCCTCATGGCAACCCGTCAAAATAAAAGTTCGGTTTCACTTGAAGACATTGGGCAGAACGTAATAGGCTACTACTACTAAAACTATTAAAACCTTATCTTTAAGGAATAATCATACAATGTATTCAATGTTATTATCAATATTAAATTCTTGATGACTGCTAGTTGTTTACTACTAGTAGTGAACTTATTCTGATCTACTTGGCAGAATTCAAGTGAGCCATTTTAATCTAGATTAATTCCAAGATTACAGTGAGATTAATCTGGATTAAAAAAATAATAATCTATGCCCACCACTAATATATATATATATATATATATATATATATATATATATATATATATATATATATATATATATATATATATAATATTACTGTTTAAAAAAAAGGAGATGTGGTATATTCGCAATAATATGGTAATAGAGGGAGAGGGCATCGGAAGACAGGTGACGGGGAGAGTGTGATGTTGAATAGCGGCTGCCGGCAGAGATTGTGAATAAACTAAAAGTGATGGACTCACGCGTGATTTTCTTGTAAGAAAATACGACACCCCTAGTGTGTACGAGCATGATGTATCACTTTGAATAAGGAAAGTGATAAATTTGCTATAGTATCCTTTCAAGTTTCCATAGCCATTGCATGCTTTGCATGTGCTGCACTGGACACATACAGTTATGCTTTTGCTGGTTAGGCCCCCGAAAAGGAGGAGGACAGAAGGCCTGCAGTACGACTGGCCGTGGTGCTGAGAAGGGGACCTTCGGAACATACCCTGTTCTAGGGTATAGAAAGAATTTGGCCATGCTGGGCGTAAAGTCCAAGTGAATAGAGGCCACTGAGAGAGCCTGAAGATCCCCAACTCTCTTGCGAGAAGATATCGCCTGAAGGAAAGTGACCTTCAGAGTGCGATGGCAATCAGAAATCCCCTTTGGGGCTGGATGAGTCAGAGAGTACCAGAGGGGACATTGCACATTGTTTCTTGAGTCGCAAAGAAGTCCCTGTCTCGATAGGATGTCTGCTCTGCTACATTTCCGGGGGGGTAGAGACTGAGATGTGTGCTTGGTGGAGATCGCTACACCCTGGAATACTGTACGTGGCAGGGTTAGCAGTCCGATGTCCTGAGGGCACTGAGGAGGAACGGGAACCGCACACTGCAGTGAACGCCACTCTTCCCCAGAGGGGGCTACCCTCATAAGCCCTGGGCCATGGGCGTCAGGGCTTTTTGGCCGAGGACTTCTTAGCCTGAAGTACAACCCGCAGGTCCGTCTTCGGCTTCGAAGGCCCCGGCCCAGAGCGACTCGGAGGGAGCGCGAGTGATGAAGCTCTGTTTTTGCACTTCCCTGTACGAGGAGCTAGTACGCGGCTGTGGCTGCTCCTGTCCAGCAGCTGCCTGAGCTGAAGAGCGTTCATCCAGTCTGCTTGCCTGCGGCTCAGCTTGTTCCTCAGCCGGCCAGTCTATTTTTAACTTGGCCAAAGCACGAGTCATCACTCCTCATACTGGGGCAACTGAGGGGAGGGGGGGGGGACTCTCACATTCACCCTCCTCAGAGGAAGATAAGAGAAGCGCCGAGTCCGTTCCCCGGGGAGAAGTAACCGCAGAGCGGGTTTCCGATCCCAGATAACTGCTGTCGAATCTGATGGGTGGGGAAGGAGATAGGGACTTGCCTGTCTCCATTCCCCCCAACAGATCCACTTGCGAACCCCTCAACGGCAGCGGGACCAGCACTGTGGGGAATGCTGGTGAAGGCTCCTCTCTCATCGAATAGAGCCTTCCGGGAGCGGAGCACGTGTATTGGCAAACATTCGCAATGTGGACAGCCGGCGCCCTCGAGCTCCCAAGCAGAACGCACACAAGCTGTGTGTGTGTCACCTGCAGTGATGTAACGCTTGCAGGGAGGAACACATAGCTTGTACTGTGCGCTGCTCTCGCCCTTACAATGTCTCTTAGACATTTTATGGAGCTTGTGGGACAGACAACACCAAATAAGTTCGACTGAGCTGCCGGGCCTGTGCTTCCTGCTCCTTCCATCCTGTATTGCTGGTGTTTGACCGACACGCAGAGTTCGACCCAGCTGCCGAGCCTGCGCTTCCTGCTCTTTCCATCTTCCATCGCTGGTGTTTGGCTGACGCGCGGTAGTTTAGTGTGTTTGTGGTTAATTATTAAGCTTATTAAGCTTACATAACACCCCATATAAAATGTTGTGCCTTTTTGGTCTGTTCTGTTTTGTTTCTATGTTATATATGCTATGTTTTATATGCTCTGAAAGGCATTACTTTCCAAATATTGCTATGAGTATTAATACATTGAATGTATATGACAGTAAATCGTTCTCATGTACTGAAATCTATCTAGGTAATTCCAGTTTATATTCAGTTCATTCAGCTTTTTACAATAGAATGCAAGTGATTTTAATTACACCTATTTTTCTTTCATGTCACTTAATGCAAATGGTGACAAATATGATAATCTTGCCTTTAAGGAATTCCCCTGAAAATATAATGAATAGTAAATACCAATGTAAAAATATAACTTCACGTAGTCGTATTCTGATAATATTATTACTGATTATATCTGGAAACGTTCATGTGCACCCTGGTCCCCTATCTTCTTAGACCGTGCCTAGACCGTGGTGAAAACCCGTCTACCTTTGACTTATCGGTGGTTCAGTCCTTCCTGCAAGAATTGCTGGATAAGGGACGTTCCCCGTCCACACTCAAGGTTTACGTAGCAGCTATAGCGGCCTCACACGCCCCATAGCAGGTCAATCGTTGGGCAGGAACACTTCTGTTGTCCGCTTCTTGAGGGGTGCCAAGAGGCTGAATCTGCCTCAGCCCCTCACAGTCCCTACCTGGGACTTGCCCATGGTTTTGAGAGTCCTGAAGGGCCCACTACCCTTCGGTCACTGTCGCTAAAGACTGCTCTGCTCTTAGCACTAGCGTCAGTCAAGCAAGTAGGAGACCTGCAGGTGCTCTCCACTAGCCCTTTCTGCCTGGAATTCAGGCCTAATGACACTGAATCCAAGGCAGGGTTATGTGCCCAAGTGCTTTCCACTCCATTCAGAGCTCAGGTCATCACGCTCTCTGCGCTTCTTCCCTCTGATGAGAACCGGGAGTTATCCTTGCTCTGCCCAGTCAGAGCTTTGAGAATCTACTTTGAGCAATCCGCCCTTTTAGGAGGTCGGAACAACTCTTTGTTAGCTTCGGTAACTGTGCCAGAGGGCTTCTGGTTACGAAGCAAAGGCTCTTCAGATGGATAGTGAATGCCGTTACACTAGCGTACTCTTCCTTGGGCCTACAATGCCCCATCAAAGTACGAGCCCACTCCACAAGAGGCATCACCTCGTTGTGGATGTGGTCTAGCGGTGTGTCTATTACAGAGATTTGTGCGACGGCCTGCTGGGCTTCGCCGTCCACATTGCTAGGTTTCATAACCTGGACGCACCGGCCTTACAGGCCAGAGTCCTCTCTGCTTAAATGGGCATACTTGCGTATGGGAACAATACTAACAGAGAGTCCTTGCCCGCACGCACTCAAGCTCTCTGGTTGGTTGCTTGCAAGCTGCGGTCCTGGGAGTACCGAATATGTAAGAGTCATCTGGAACGATCACCCAGGCCAGGCATAACCTTTATGAGTTTAGCCCGTTTTAGCCTTGGAGTTTACTATTATGCTTCCCTATGGGCATTGAGTGCTTAAGGAGGTATATTATGTAGTCGTTCCTCTACCATAGCACGGCGTGATTGAATTGAGTTCCCATATGCGTCTTTATCAAGACGCAGTACGAATGGAGTATCAACAGGGAACGTACTCGGTTATTATCGTAACCTCGATTCCCTGAGATACGGAAAACGAGTACGTAGCTTAATTGAACATTAGAGGCAGTAGACTGACAACAACTTTGAGAGGTGATGCTATTTTTATTCCAGTAATCCTGTTGTTGTCTTCTGACCAGTGAGTGGGCCAAAGTGGCAATGATGAAGTAGGTGTTGATCTATGTCTGTGCAAGCAGTCTTATACTGATGTATAAAAACCCAGAATGCAAAAAAAAAAAAAAAAAAAATGTAACTATAGCAATATATTTGCAATATGAAATTAATAAAACTGTAAGTCAAATACACATTTGTGTTTTGAGTCATTCAATTTGTTCATAATTTCACAAAACAAACAAAAACATTAACATATATCACACCCGAAACGACAATGGAGATATAATGCAAATTATGGTCTGTGACCAAGGTCATTTTATTAATGTGAATTGCTGTATTCTATATGGAGTAAAATTATATATATATTTTTTTAAATCTTGTATACATTACTAGATAGTGGTCTCCAGCTGTTCACAACTGTTCTGAATTGTTATATTTAGGAGCACAAAAAGTGCTGAAACCCTACTTTGTTTATACTGATTGTCTGACAGTCAAAATTTCTGAGAAAAAAAAAAAAATAAATAAATAAAATACTCTTTTGAGCTCCTCGTGGTCATTTGTGAGATCTTCAATTAAATTTGCACACATCTGCTTTAGACCATGCTGACAAAAAGTTATCAAAATAATTTTTATCCATTATGGGTGTTGCCAAATATGACTACTATGCCTTTATCATGTGTGCATTAATTCTAGATTTTGTAAATTTGGAAAACATGTCATTCTGAGTGAGCATGCATAGTTTAATGAATTAATTGAAAATACCCACATGATAATAAATCTTTTAAGTCTATTTTTTTTGCTATCATTTTCCATATAAATTAATAGACCTTGTTCATTTGTATAACTATGGTGTCTATGAATTGCTTATAGATAATGAAATGTTTAACTTTTACACCATTAAAACATTTTTCAAGTTATCAAACATAAATATATTGCTCTCCATATAAAATGAAAAGACAACTGTATTTGTCTTTTTTAAAAGATAATATGTAGTATAAAATGTCTGTGAACACAGATTTATTTACTGTTGTGGTATGAATAATAAAACAAACTCTTTAAACACTGTTAAACAATCACTGTGCATACATAAGTAATAACTGTCAGACTTGTGTTCTTGTCTTGTGTTGTGTTTTGCTCCCCATGTGACTTCCTTGACCTAGTTTCTCCCTCCATATCCATATTTTGTGTTCCTCTTCTTGTTTGGTCTCCATTTAGTTCCATTTGTTTCAGTTGTGTCCCGTAATCTCCTCGTTAAGTTCTGTGTTACTTAAGCCCTGTGTTTCCTTGTCTCCAGCGTCCGGTGTTATTTGTGATCCCTGAGTTCCAGTGGTTGTATCACTTTGTTTTGTTTGATTAAAGTCTCTGTTGAAGTATTCTCCTGCGTCTCCTCATTCCACGTTCTTCCCTGAGAGATTGTGACAATAACACAGACAGCACATTAATATATACACAGCTCAGAAGCACATGCGGCCCAATAATTATTTGATCTATTTGCTTTTCCTAACACATTGTTTTATGTAAAATATGATAGCTTGTTTGGTGTAGCATTTCTGCATTGCAGTATTATACTACACTGTTAGACATTTCAAAGGGTTTTTACAGTAACTTACTGGCAACACTGTTGCCAGTAAGTTACTGTAATTACAATTTACAGTAGCAAACTGTATTTGATTTATCAGTATACTACTGTAGTTCATTTTAATATAGATTTCATTAGATTTGAGAAAATTTACATATAATTCATTTTATTTTTACTCTACATAGGTACTACTGGCATTCAATTAAAACAGACACAATAATTACAAAATATCAAATTCTTTATTTAAAACATTGCATGTATAACACTTAAAAATACAGTCTTCCAATGCTGGAACAGTGCATCTTCACCATTTCTCCCGTCTTAGGACGTTTTGCAATGCATTTTGTTGTGATTTATCCTCACAAAGAATCTTTAGGCAACAGAAACAAAATGGGGGAAAAAAAAGACAAATAGCCAAAGAATACATAGCCATCTGCAAAACCCAGGTGCTACTCCAAAACGTGGCCACCATCTTTGCTCACCATCCACTTTGACAGAAATGTCTTCTCTGAAAAACAAGTAGAAGAAATAGCACACTTTTAAAAGGCAAACTTCATATAGAATACACAAATCTCTCAAAAACATAGTTGTTCTCTTACCATGAATTATCAGTGTCAAGGTGGCTGGCCTGCTCATGTCTTTCTTGATGCTTCATTGCAGTTGCCTTTAAAACACAATACAAAAAAATGCAGTAAATCTTAAATTCCATTAAAAACTATAACAAACTAATTCTAAAACTAGAAAGGCAGCTAGCCATAAAACTAGTTTAACCTTGCTAACATACGCTTTTATTTTCTCAGGCTACTGGCCAACATTAATACTAACACCTGAACTAAATTTCACATTGGTTAACCTAATGTTAATATAAGATGAGCGTTGCTCATTAAAAACAATTTTAATTTGGTAACTTAATTCAAAAAGCTGACAAAAGTCATTTGAAACGACAGCGCAGTTTACCATGGTAAAGTTCTGAAACCGCCAAGCCCTTGTCAAAAAAGCCTATTTTAATTTCAGTTTATCCTTTAGGATCTTATTGGATTCTTAGAATCCTATTGGACATTCCGAATGATTTTAATGGAATTTCACTTTGTCCTATAGGATTTTATTTGATCCTTATCCTATTGGACATTCTGATTTATTGTAATGGCATTTTAATTTTTCCTGTAGGATCTTTTATTGATTTGTATCATTTTGGACACTGTGATTTTTAAATGGAAATTCACTTTGTCCTGTAAGATTTTACAGTGCCTTGCGAAAGTATTCATACCCCTTAATTTTTTTCATAGTTTTATATTGCTGCCTTATGTTAAGCTGCTTTAAACTTTTTTCCACATCAATCTACACTCCATACACTATAATGGTAAAGCAAAAAAAAAAAAAGGTTTAACCTTTTCAGTGGTGAGTTTAAAATATTCCAGCGGTCCCCCCAGAGTGAGTTTTTTTTAGGCGACCGTTATTTTAGAACGTTTCCCCTTAATGTTTCCATGGCGACGCGTCATGATTGTCACGTGACACACCGCGGCCACAATAACACTGTATGACAGATGGATAGCTTTTATTTCGTTTTTCCTTTTTTATTCAAAATATTCATAAACTTGCTTACCACCCAGATAGCACACGTACGTCTGCAAGATGTCTGTTAAAGATCTGTTGATCTGGAAAGCATCTGCAGTCTACAAACGTCTGACAGACGTCTTTCAGATGTCAGTTTTACATACATTCTTAATCATAAACATCTTAAAGACATCTAATAGACGTCTATTTGACATCTAAAAGGAGACGTCCTATAGACGTATTGCAGATGAGCAAACAGCCTAAAAAATACGTCTTGCAGATGTAAATGCAGATGTCAAATAGACATCTCCGAGATGTACGTGTGCTATCAGGGCATATAATCAACTATCTGATATTCCGATTCACAAATATGTGCAAATGAGTGTGTTTTATAGTTTAAAAACAGGTCTAAATGATCTTGATCGTGATTTGTAATGTGAGATGGTCGCCGCCATGTTTGTTCGCGCTGCAGTTCAGATCCTGTCAGTCAGATTTACATCACGTAAATTCATCAATTTCTCGCGAAATACATGCAAGTAAGTGGCGGGTGAGATGGGAGAAGAATAGAGTGAACTTTATAGTTACTTACACTATGTGTATTTGATATTAATAAAATATAATGAAAATTATATTTGAATGGATTGTTATTGCTGCTTCCATAAACATCTGAGTGTATTTTACAAACTGTAAATGTATTGTTTTACTAGTACTTATGTGTATTTAAATGTCTAAAGCATAAAATAAACATTATGTGGTTAAAAACACTGCATAGATGCGATTATATGTCAAGTGCAGATGCATCTCAGCGTCAGTCAACGCGCGAAAATGCAGTTTGAATTTGGCAGTTATGCGACGTCACCGAACGTTCTAAATCCCATATGTGGGACCGTAGCCTACTCCCAGTGACACGGAAATGAAAATCCCATATGTGGGACCGTAGCCTACTCCCAGTGACACGGAAATGAAAATCCCATATGTGGGACCGTACCGCTCAAAAGGTTAACATCTTTGCAAATTTATTAAAAATAAAAAACTTAAAATGATTCCATTGCATAAGTACTCATACCCTTATCTGGGACAGTTGAAATATAGCTCAGGAGCATTCATATTGCTTGTAGGTGTTACTAGACTTTGAGTGAAGGTAACCTGTGCCAAATTCAATTGAATGGGTATGATTTGGAAAGGCACACACGTCTTAATAAAAGGTCCAACAGCTGATAATGCATATTAGAGCAAAAACCAAGCCCTAGGGTTAAAAGAGCAGTCTCTAGAGCTCAGAAACAGGTTTGCGTCAAGCCACACATCTGGGGAAGGGTTCAGAAAAAAAATTCTGCTTCATTGAAGGTTCACAAAAGCATGTAGTCTCTGTTACCCTTAATGGAATAAGTTTGAAACAACCAGGATTCTTCCTAGAGCTGGCCTCCTGGCCAAACTGAGCAACTGATGGAGAAGGGCTTTGGTTAGAGTGGTGACGAAAAACCTGATGGTCACTCTATTTGAGCTCCATGATCATATGTGGAGACAGGAGAAATCTACAGAGGCACAAACATCACTGCAACACTCCACCGATCTGGGCTTTATGGCGGTACGGCCAAACTCAATCATCAAAAGAAAACAAAAGACAAAAGAAAAAAAAAGCACCTAAAGGACCCTCAGACTGTGAAAAATAATATTATCTGGTCTGATGAACCTCAATTCTAAGCATCATGTTTGAAGGAAACCATGCTCTGCTCATCACATGCAGAGTACCGTCCCAAAAGTAAAGTGTGGTGGTAGCAGTCTCATGCTGTGGATCTTTTTTTCAGCAGCAGGGACTGAAGGACTTGTCACAATAGAAGAAAAGCTCAATGCACCAAAATATAGAGAAAACCCAGTCCAGAGCATTCAGAACCTCAGACGGGCAGAAGGTTCACCTTCCAACAGAACAGTGACCCTAAGCACACAGCAAGAGTCGCTTATAGACAGCTCTGTGAATGTCCTTGAGTGAAATGTGCGTCTGCTCCCATCCAACCTGACAGAGTTTGAGACATGAAGAGGTGAGGAGACAAATGGCAGATAATTGCCAAATGTTGATGAGCAAAGCTTGTCGCATCAAACAAAAAAGACTTGAGGCTGTAAAGGTACTTCAGCTAAATATTTAGTTAAGGGTATGAATACTTATGCAATGTACTTATTTCAGTTTTTTTTTTTTTTTTTTAATCAATTTACAAAGTTGTGACAATTCATTTTGCTTTGTCAATATGGTGTATGGAGTATATATTGATGTGGGGGAAAAATAATTTAAAGCAGTTTAGCACATATTATAAAAACTTATAATATTTGCTTTCTCAACTCTGGCTGTGCAGTAAAATTCACTTTATAGATATACTTTTCATTCATGAAGATGACATGAAAGAAACGTGTCTCCTAGCGAAAAACAAAGACTTTTAAGATGAAAATGTTATTAAATTATTATAACTAGTAGATGGCAGCAGAGGATCACTCATTAGCTCAGCTGCTCCAAATTTGTGTGCTTTTATTGTACTGAAGTATAAAGTATAGAAAGTGCAGGAATCACAAAGTCTTATGTCATTTTATAAATAAATAAATATGCCCCGACACCAACAGCGTATAAGGGAGAATTATTTAAACTAGTTAACTACAAATGAAATAAGTTAATTATTAATGGTATAACAATTAAATAATGCATTAATATTTTGAAATATTTTTAGATTTAATTTAGTAACTACATTTATTAAGTTTTATCTTTAACTGTAAAAGCTGCTAAATATATTCAGTCAACACAGACTTGTTACTGTTGTAGTTTTGCTACTCTCATTAATCACTTAATGCACAGCAATATTTTGACATTGGCTTGTCTTCCATTATCAATGTCAATCATAGCAATGAGTCCCTGAACAATTTAGCAGATTTACCCGTGTAATATTTAACACCCGCGTTTGTCATTCCTGAAATGGTATACGTGGACGTTTGGTCCTCTTGGATAAACAAAAATTCTCTTCAAATTGTGAATGGATTTTGTACAGAAACTAAGCAAAGGGTGCGCCTCTTACAGCACAGTACAATTGACTGGAAATGACTGAGCTGGCTTATCTAAAACCAGGAAGTAATTGTGCATATGGTCAATTGACAGAGCATTAGTGATTGCTTTGAAATATATTGGATATAGTATTTTTCATACTTTCCCCGGTTTTCCCTTAACTGAATTGGTGTTTTTTTTCTCTCTCTCTTTTTACATTAAACACAAACTGAACTTTATTACATTTATCGCATGAAATGAGCAGTATTATACACCTCAAAGGGAAATTAAACTGATTTACGATATCAAATTCTACTTACTGTTTGAGGTTTTATTGCTCTGTGTTGTGATGTGATTGGATTTGCTATTATTATTGTTATTGTTGTTGTTGTTGTTACAGTAAACTGTTATTTTTATATTCAACTTCTGGTCTCCTGGTATAAGCTTCATATCTTCCTCCCCAATTCTTTTAGGGTCTAGAACTGGTCTAGTGGCAAAAGTGTGTGTGTGTGTGTGTGTGAGTGAGTGTCATCAATCAATTATCAGTGCCTTAGAATTTTTACATTACATTCTACATCAGGGTGAAAGGGTATCACAGTTATTTACTGTAAAGGGAATTTGCAGTATTATACAGGGTGATATTCGGTAAATAACTGTGGAAATTGCAGAAATGTCTAACTGTGTATATACTAATTTGCATAAATCTATTGCATTATTTAATTCTTAGTTTTCTCTTGGTTTTAGTTTCAGTTCTACAAAGCCGTTGTGCTTAAACTCAGACTAAAAAAGTTAAGGTTCACACTTTATTTTAAGGCCTAATTCTCGCTACTAACAGACCGTTATCTACGACTTTTGCCTCAAACTCTGCTTATTAACAGTTAGTAAGGTAGTTGTTACATTTAGGTATTAGGTAGGATTAGGAATATAGAATATGGTCATGCAGAATATGGAGAATATGTGCTTAATAAGTACCAATAAACAGCCAATATGTTAATGATATGCATGCTAATAAGCAGCTAGTTAGAATTAGTCCCTAAACTAAAGTGTTACCAAATTTAGAAACTCAGATTAGTTCACACAAATACAGTTTAAAAGGGTAAAAAGACACATATTCATAGGGAAAGAAATATAAGGACATAATCCATTTGCAGAGTGTTTTACTTTATTAAAAACAATGGTGATAATCCATTGATAATCCACATGTAACAGCAAAATGACACAACACAAAGAGCAGAACAAACTGGGGGCAATATAAACACTGGATAATGAGACTGAAACTAGAAACAGATATGCAGAGTGATCAGTGACTGACAACAAATGAAAAGCAGGAAAAAATGAAGCAGGAACAAAACACTAAAAACAAGGGAATGCAAACTAAAGTCCATGGAAAACAAAACCAAAACCAAACAGATTGTGACAACCACATATAATGTGGTCACATACATAATATTATGATATTAAATATTTTTTACAGAGTTTTTATTCTCTTTTATTTTATTTATTTATTTATTTATTTTTAATCTAGAAGAACAGGTCAGCTATTAGATCACCGAGGTCCGGACCTTGGTAAATTTGTCATGCTCAAAAATAGAAATTTGTTCTCTGAATAACTAGTTTGCTGATTAAAACTCCTCATATGAGTGTCTGCATATATATTTCAGTTTAGACAGTTTGCAAGAATGTTTAGTGTCCGTGGTATGAAAATGATCACTGCGAGATGCTGCAGAGTGAGCGAGGCTTGAGTGCACGGGCACAGCCTCCGCCATGTTGCCAGATCCAGATATTATAGGCTTTTTTGGACTGGTCTTTTCCACTTAATTTGACACTTTAGAAAGTAAATAAAGTGTGAAGTAGCAGTTCAGGGTTGGGTTAGTGATATCCTTATCTTAACTTATTTGCAAAATATTTGAAATAATTTCAGTTTATTTATTTATTTATTTTGTTTTATTTATTTTTCTGTTTTTATAGCAATGGTATTATCTATTAGAGACATTATCAACACTATCAAAAACAGTAACATTTCCTACAAAGATCTGTAGAACAAGTAGGTTACAGAATGAAATGAAATGAATGAAATATGGGTAACACTTTAGAATAGGGAACACTTATTAACTATTAACTACGACTTTTCCCTCAATAAATTCCTAATTTGCAGCTTAGTGATGTTTTATTAACAAATTTCGGGAGGAGCACGCGCAGATAATTAACGCAGCCACTTCATCATCAGCAATCACACCATCTATCCAATCAGCTCGAGAGAGAACCCCTATAAATAACCAAAGCAGTCTTACCTCCATCAGTTCTAGTTTTTCAGCATTCGGTTCGCTCCTTTGTCATTGCCATTATATCGCAGGCCCAATTTTTCCTCATCCAAACAACGTGATCCATACTCTAGATTTCGGATCCTCTGCAACAAATCCGCCGGCCCCAGGATCACTCCTCCTCTGCCAGTCATCGCCGCCGAGCCCCAGGCTCCATCGCGGCCGCCACTCTGCTCGACCAGCCACGAGATTTTCCCGACACCGAGGCTTAACCTCGCCTCCACTGCCTAACTTCCATCTTCCCCGGCATCCTCGTATCATTCGGCTGCGCCAATAATTCCTCCGATCGGAAAGTGGTGAGTATTTAATCCAGAGGCAAACGCTGATGAATTCCGACACTCCGTTCTCGCAGAGAATAAACAAACGGATGTGTACGATCTATTCGTCACCCCGCAAATCAGCCAACCTCACTCCTAAATCCACTCCAGCCACCAAGGCGGTCAATAGATAGAGCAAAGCCCCGAACTCGTCTCGCTTGACACCACCATTGTCCCGCTCAAGACCCGGCTCTCCGCGAGCGTCGGGTCGCAGAAGCAGGCCTTCACAATGAGCCTGGGCCGCGCCCAGTTCTTACCGCAGCAAAGCCTCACTCGCTTCCCGCTTCGGCTCAGCCTTCACCGCGGCTCTTCAAGGCCGCAGCGCCGCATGCAGCCGGGCCTCTAACTTCTGTTTCTAGACGCAAGCGAGAGGCTGCCTCCGCTAGCGGCGCAGGCCACCAGTCTTGACAATCAATTTTCAGGTAAAATCGCTAAAGGCAGATCATTGTTGTTAAAGTCGTTAAATGACGTCGCAACATCATCGGATGTTGATGTCATTACATAATCATGACGCAAGTGCTTAGAATACATACTCTTATTTTCCACCAGCATTTTCACCTGTTTCATTTATTCATTTAATTTCGATAAATGGATAAGTCAGATAATCAACAGTGAAACTTCTCTTCCACTGATCTTAACTAGAAACAAATGAATCTCAGTGGACCAACTGTAATGATTAACAATCATAAGTACAAACGGAAAAAGGCATACCATAAATAAACAATTATTGATCAAAGCAACCTGCAACTTAATTCCTATATGAAGTGCATAGCCTACTGCTAGACACCTCCCTCAAGTGTCTACGTTAACCAGCCGATGTGCCGCTTGGCTGGCTAGCTGTTCCAATATGCTTTCCTTTTGTGTGGTTAAGAGGAAAACGCATGCCTTTTACCATTTTTAAAGGTTTCCAAATAAAATTTTAAAATGGCTTCCAAAAAAAAATAAAAAATAAAATAATAATTGTTAAATCCCACAACAGATTGCTAAGTTGGCAACGCTGCAGCATGTCCCGCCAAAGTCACAAACCACTCCCCTTTTTTTTTTTTTTTTTCCCGTAGCTGACAGCTGCAGAAGCAAGCATGTGGCTGCCTTTGCTTGCAGGCCCATCTCAGACTTTCCTTCTACTTCCCCTAACCCTTTCCTTTTCAGCAGCCTCCAGATCCTGTAGCAGGTACTAACGCAAGGCCGCCTCTGCTAGCAGTGCAGGCCGCACAGGCTTTACAGCCTTCCTCTCCGAATGCCACAAATCCCCGTGTCACGCAGCTGAAGCAAGCGCAAAGCTGTCTCCGCTTGCAACACAGGCCCTCATATGTCTTTGTCTCTTTCTCCTGTTACTCCTAAACTCCCTTTTCCTTTTCAGTGACCTCCAGTTTCCATAGCAGACGCTAGCGTGAGTCTGCCTTCGCTAGCGGTGAAGGCCCATCCATATCAAAGAAGCTCACTGAACCCTCCTCAGCAGACCCTTTCAACGCCAGTCCAGCCCTGTTCACTCTAACCTCGGACCCGCCATAGCCATCATCTCTAACACCACAAATCCACCCGCTGTGGCTCACTCCACTTCAACCATCCCAGCAACACCCCGCCCCCGCAGGAGACTTATCTGATTTTCTCCACTGCCGCAGCAGTACTCGATTCCGCAGAAGCCTCCTTCTCTTTTCAGATGCTATAGCAGTGACCGCTCCCTCAGAAGCCTCCTCCTCTTTCCAGATGCCTTAGCAGTGATGGCTCCTGCAATAGTGACCATTTCCACAGAAGCCGCCACCTCTTTTCAGGTACCATAGCAGTAACTGCTCCCGCAGGAGCTTGCATCTGTATTTCCTGTTTCCGCAGAAACCTCCTACTCTTTTCAGATGCCTCAGCAGTGACCGCTTCCGCAGAAACCTCCTACTCTTTTCAGATGCCTCAGCAGTGACCGCTTCCGCAGAAACCTCCTACTCTTTCCAGAAGCCTCAGCAGTGCCAGCATCCTCTTTCCAGGTACCGTAGCCGCTCCCGCAGGAGCTTGTATCCGTATTTCCTGTTTCCGCAGAAACCTCCTTCTCTTTTCAGATGCCTCAGCAGTGACGGCTCCCGCAGTAGTGACCACTTCCACAGAAGCCTCCTCCTCTTTCCAGGTACCATAGCAGTAACTGCTCCCGCAGGAGCTTGCATCCGTATTTCCTGTTTCCGCAGAAACCTCCTTCTCTTTTAAGATGCCTCAGCAGTGATGGCTCCCGCAGTAGTGACCATTTCCACAGAAGCTTCCTCCTCTTTTCAGGTACCGTAGCAGTAGCTGCTCCCGCAGGAGCTTGCATCTGCATTTCCCTACTGCCGTAGCAGATCACGCTTCCTCAGAAACCTCCTCCTCTTTCCAGATGCCTTAGCAGTGATGGCTCCTGCAGTAGTGACCATTTCCACAGAAGCCTCCATTTCTTTTCAGATGCCGTAGCAGCGACCGCTTCCTCAGATGCCGTAGCAGGGATTTGCTCCCGTAGGAGCCTCCTCCTCTTTTCAGGTACCGTAGCAGTATCTGCTCCCGCAGGAGCTTGTATCTGTATTTCCTGTTTCCCCAGAAACCTCCTTCTCTTTTAAGATGCCTCAGCAGTGACGGCTCCCGCAGTAGTGATCACTTCCACAAAAGCCTCCTCCTCTTTTCAGGTTCCGTAGCAGTAACTGCTCCCGCAGGAGCTTGTATCTGTATTTCCTGTTTCCGCAGAAACCTCCTTCTCTTTTAAGATGCCTCAGCAGTGACGGCTCCCGCAGTAGTGATCACTTCCACAAAAGCCTCCTCCTCTCTTCAGGTACCGTAGCTGTTCCCGCAGGAGCTTTCATCCGTATTTCCCTACTGCTGTAGCAGAGCACGCTTCCGCAGAAGCCTCCTCCTCTTTTCAGAGGCCGTAGCAGTGCCCTGCTCATTTCATACTGCCGCTGCAGTGCCCGTCTCAATAGAAGCTATACTCTCTTTTCAGATTCCACAGAAGTTCTCACTCCCGCAGGAGCCTGCATCTCTACTGCCCACTCATCTCTATTTCCCACTGCTGCAGCAGTGCCTGCTCCCGCAGGAGCCTGTATCTCTACTGCCCACTCATCTCGATTTCCCACTGCCGCAGCAGTGCCCGCTTCCGCAGAAGCCACTTTCTTTCGTTTTTTTCAGTTGCCGTAGCAGTGCCCATCTCAATAGAAGCCACATTTTCTTTTCAGACTCCACAATTCTCACTTCCGCAGGACCCTCTATACCTACTTCCCACTGATCTCTACTTCTCACCGCCACAGCAGTGCCTGCTTCCGTAGAAGCCACTTTCTCTTCTCAGATGTTGCAGCAGTGCCCGCTTCCGTAGAGGCCACTTTCTTTTCAGATGTTGCGGCAGCGCCCGCTTCCATAGAGGCCACTTTTCTTTTGTTTTTCAGATGCCGCAGCAGTGTCCGCTCCCGCAGTAGCTAAACTCTCTTCTCTAAAGGCCACAGCAGTGCCGTTACTCCAAGCGACGTCCAGCACCCCATCAATACGAAGCTCTTCCGATTTTTGGGGGTATTAACACGCCTCTTTGGCTGCTGTCCTGTGCTTATTGCATCTTTGGGGGGAATGCTTTGGGTCCGGGCTAAATGCAGAGCTCGGACCCCTCTCCCCGTACAGGGGGAGTACCCTGGGCTCGGGGGTAAGTACCGAGCTCGGAGCCCTCTCCCTGGACAGCACACCAAATACGCATAACCTTTACTCAGTTTATTATATGTAAGTGTGAACTCGTGAAGTGATGTTTTATTAACAAATTTCGGGAGGAGCACGCGCAGATAATTAACGCAGCCACTTCATCATCAGCAATCACACCATCTATCCAATCAGCTCGAGAGAGAACCCCTATAAATAACCAAAGCAGTCTTACCTCCATCAGTTCTAGTTTTTCAGCATCCCTCCACCACCCCGACTCCTCACCTTCAGCCTGTTCCTACCCCAGCATGGGGGGAACGCTCTGGGTCTGGGCTAAATGCAGAGCTCGGACCCCTCTCCCCGTACAGGGGGAGTACCCTGGGCTCGGGGGTAAGTACCGAGCTCGGAGCCCTCTCCCTGGACAGCGCGCCAAATACGCATAACCTTTACTCAGTTTATTATATGTAAGTGTGAACTCGTGAATTCATAGTTAGTAAGGTAGTTGTTAAGTTTAGGTATTGGGTAGGATTAGGGATGTAGAATATGGTCATGTAGAATAAGGCATTGATATGTGCTTACTTACTACTAATAAATGGCTAATATTCTATTAATATGCATGCTAATTAGCAACAAGTTAAGAGACCTTAAAATAAAGTGTTACCACAATATGCAAACACTAGCCATGAAGAAGTCTATGCTATTTCATTCAGTATAGTGATTACATTTTCACAAAGTCATGCTAAAACGTTCAAAACAGCACTAGACAAAGTTATCATCTAGCAACAGTTATTAATGAAAACTAATAATAGTAACAACAGTAATATGTATTGTTGCATGAATAATAAACAACTGTAAGAAACAACTGATAAAATATCCCCCCATAACCTATAGTAAAGTATTAACACATTTTGATGCAATAAATAGCCTATGGAATAATTTTACAGTGTTCATCCCTCAAAAACAGAGAAAACATCTTTCACAAACATCTACATCTCAGTCTCTTTTAAAGCATTTAGATGAGTATTTGTAGGGGTTATTATAGCTTAACACACACCAGACCTCACTAATTTTCAAACCCTGGCTACCACCATGTAGAAGAAGTGATTTCTTTTGAAAGTCAGTTGCCCCTGTTGACACCTGTATTTTTCTGTAACTTGTTTCATCAAACCCTAATTATCAGTGGAGATTCAAAATCCACATCATAATATACATTTCAGTTTATTTTGTTAATCATCCACATGGGCCACTGGTGCTTGAACCCTTACGATTGCCACTTGCAACTATATTGAGAGAGAGAGAGAGAGAGAGAGAAGAGAGAGAGGGAGGGAGGGTCATGAAGGTGATAACAGGGTATCTACTCTCTTCATTAGTTTTGTTATTGTTGAATTACAGCAGCCAAACAGAGCAAGAACAGTTAAATAAAGCCACACAAAATGTGTTTTAAACTCTACTGATTAATATTTATCTTTAATCTTTCTTTCTATTGTCCTTATTCTTTTTTTAATTCTACCAAACACAGTTCTCATGTTTTCATTCTGTCTATATTTCACTCACATTCTCTCTCGTTCTGTGTCCTCCTGTCTTTGTCCCCATCTGCTGTATGTCCCTCTCTCTAATGGTGAGGGTGTGTGCAGCTCTGACACAGTCACATCTGCCAGTTGTGTGAGTCGTTCCCTTACTGCACTGCTCGCTAATGAGATCCTCCCCATTTAATTAATACCATAAGAATTTTAATTCTGACTGAATCAATTTAATGTGATGTGATTTTGTCAGACCTATTCCCTGAGTAAGAAGTGAGAAAGAGAGCGAGAGAGAGAGAGAGAGAGAGAGAGAGAGGCCGATGCTTATTACATACATCATTTCACAGGGGCCTGCATTCCCTGCTGACTTAAACAAATTCTAATTAAGACTAATTAAAGCATCATTTATGAAAACGCTTGTGATAGTTATGCAAACATTCTGGGTGGGTATGCTTTGCATGATAATTAGCCCTTGGTTTAAATTAAGACTTGTTCCTTGACAATTATGGCTGTTGGAGTCACACTTCTCTGATAACAGGCTGTGCCCTCACCCTACAACTAAATACAGGCTATGGAGTTTAACCCAATCAAACACAATATATCAGTCAAGGGATGTATTAAGGGTTTATTCACATAGGTTCAGTAAAGAACGGTGCACACATCAGATTGCCATGTACGTTTTCTGAGCGTTTTACAGGATATGAGGAAGTGTGCTTACATGTGCATGTGTTTTGTGTAGACTGATTATCGGCTGTTATGTTTAGGGTTGTCATTTTAACATGTTAATTCATGAGTATACAAGTAGTTAATTTTATAAAATTAATTTAACAATTAATTGTATATTAAAATAATCAGCTACAGGCAATGTGTCTCACCAGACACTACTTATCGAGAGCAAACAGCACAATAAGAAAAGCCACACAAACAGGATGCATTCTTATTCAAATACAGCCAAATGAAGCATGACAGTATGGAACAGAATGCAGGGATCTTGATCATTTTTATTTATTTATTTATTTTTTTTTTTCAGCCTGACGTTACATCTTTCGAGACAATGTGAGAAAATGTTGTAAGACACTAAAATAACAAAACTTATAGTTCATGTTTACACAGATTGACAATTAAAAATAGCATAGCAAATTAGATTGCTGCACGTGGACATGGATACAGTATGCTTATCTTTAGTGATATGGATGTAAAACATACACTATGTTGCGTTCTAAAGCCACTTTTTTGTTGTTGTTTTCTTTTGGCAGCTTTTCTCAGCAAATATTAATAAATGCAATTAATTGGGATTGATTTGACGAATGAATCAGAAAGTAATGTAATAACCAGTGATTTTATATGCTGACCCATATGTTATAGTTTTGAAATAGATTTTTTTGTATGTTGCTCCCTTGAGCCAGTTTGAAAAGTGATCATGAATATATTTAGTTTGTAAGCATAACATAGCATCTTAGATCTAAATCAAGATGGTTAGCATCTTAGATCTAAATCAAGTAGTAATACTGTGTTTGTTTTGCTTGCACCAAGGTCCTTTTGTACTTTTTTATCTGGCCGCCTTTAGCAAATTTTCCCTCCTAAGTCTTTCTTTTTTTCTGTCTTTATCGATGTGGCACAGTCCACATCTGAAATAAGAACCTTCATCGGAAGAGTATTGTTCAGCTTTGCTACAGATTTGCTTAAAACAAAGTGCATGAAATAACTGTAACAAATATAAACGTCAGCTGCTTCTTACAATAACAAGTCCTGACTAAGCACTTACCTACAGCCATCACACGTAGAAGTAAACTCTGTTATGTTTGATTTGTCAGGTGGTATGACTTCAAAAGCAAGTCTCATTAATCAGCATCCAGTGGCCCGTTCTGTGTGTTTGTAAACGTGTAGCCTTCCTTATGGCTAAAGCCAGCCGGGCAAATAATATGGACACATGCATTTAAATAAGTTTGTTTAAAAGGCTAGTTTTATTTAACACAAAATACTTTCAGTGAAAGCTACCAGTCAAGAAACTATCCATGTAATAGTTGTGTTCTTGCAGTGAGATTATGGAAAACCGCTCTCCAAGTACATTTCCTCCAGGGACATTTACTGGTAATATTGGTGACTTAAATTTGGATTCTCTCTGCTCAGGTGTTGAGACTTGAGACGTTTGTTTATGTGTTTGTACAACACTCATTACCTCTCTGTTGTTTGTTTAGGGGCCCCATGCTCTTCGATTTTTGGCCTGGCTTCAGCTATATTGCTTTCCCTGAATGGAAGACAGCTGGTTCAATATTTGAGAGAGAGAGAGAGAGAGAGAGAGAGAGAGAGAGAGAGAGAGAGAGAGAGAGAGAGAGAGAGAGAGAGAGAGAGAGAGAGAGAGAGAGAGAGAGATGAGGAAGGGCCTCACACAGCCCGGTTAACGTGTTGAAGCGGGTGTGTGGAGCACACAGATGGCACGCCGTTCCCAGATTTCATTTAAGCTAACCTAATCCTCTGCCTGCTCCCTACAGAAAGGCTGGGAATTAGCCGCCATATGTCAACTAGATTTGTCAGATTATTCATTACAATTAATTGCTGCTCTCACTTAAGGCCTCTAAGGCTGTGAATCGCTTCGAATTCTACTGCAAACACAAAAATTATGAGTAAAAGACTTTAGCCCTGTCATTCAAATTTCAGTCTGACCTTTAGCAGAGATCAGATCTTTGTGAGTTAGCATGTGGGTGAGGCTCTCTAATTGGTGTCCCCCCCCCCCATTTGGCTCAGTTTGCTGGTAGTCTGTCCGTCTTCTTGACAGTGGAGATGGGAGAGCTAGCTTACAGTGGAAATGGTTGCTTGTCTCTTAATTTAATCTCTTAGTAGTAGTGTTGAGGAGTAACTAAAAGTAGTAACACTACTACCTTAACTGCATTTTTCAGTGAGGCAAAGAAAGATTTATACATTTTACACACATTTTATATTATGGTAATTCAGAGTGCTTCACATACAAAGAATTTTAAAATTATCATAAAATAAATCACAGCAGATGCTTAAGAAATAAAATTAACAATAAAAGGTAAACAAATAGATTTTTAACAAAAAGTTGATTCAAAGTGTAATTCAAAACAAATAATAAGAAAAGGGAAGCGTAAATAAGATGCAGTGCAGTAGTAGGACTCAGCACAATGCTCATTCAGTAAATGCACAGCTAAACAGATGTGTTTTTAATTTGGATTGAAATGTGACTACGGTCGGAACGCATCTGATCTGGTCTTTTAGATTTAGTATATTTGCCATGTATAAAGGTCCTAAGCCATTGGGTGATTTATAAGCAGGTTCTAGTACAGTAGGTCTACTTTAAAATCAGTTCTAAATGTAACTAGAAGACCTGAGGATTGTTGTGGCAGGCTAAACATCAACTTGAACATGGATAACATTTAACTATAACAAACCATTTTTTTTTTTCCATGATCTTTATACATCTTAAAAGCTTCAATGTAGCGTGCTACTTTTGATAAATTGAGAGCTTGAGTGTTGTTTAACTACTAAAAAGTTAGTGTTTGTTATCAAACAGTCTCGAACAACCTATCCAGAATGGCCCAGATTTGTTTTTATTTTTATTTTTTTAATTTATTTATTTAAATGATACTTCTAAAAAATGGAAAAGAAAAAGAAAACCTGTGGCATGGGGACAGAGACATGAAGAGAAAATCAAGCACATTTCATATTTATGTTCTACAAAACATTCACCCTGAAGCCTTTGCAAGGACTGTATGAAGTACACTAATAGGCAGCACGATTAATGGTCTTGTTCTGTAAAATAAGCCTAATGTTGTCATGATTAATGCTTTCTCCATGTGCTGCTCTCCTCATTGGCACCTATGCAAATACCGGCACCTCAAACTATGGTGAACAACAGTTATGGCCTCAAACTAAACCACTTCTACAAACTCTTTTGTTTCTTTTATTACTTCAAATATGATATTTGTTAAGCCTGTAAAAAAAAAAAAAAAAAAAAAAATTGACTCATCATGTGATTAAAATAATGATTATTTCCTTAAGAGCTTCTTCAAGTCAAAGTGTTGTTATCTCAACATGATTGACACAAATCCACATAACGCACTCATATTTAATGAGATATTTTGGTTCATTAGTGAGTTGAACATTGCAGAGAAGTGATTTCATGCTGGTTCTGATTGGACTACTTAATTATGCTGTCTCTGAGAGCACTGGGTTTGTGAGTGGGTGGTTCAGGAGCGTTAGTGAACACCTTTGGCTCAGCTAATGAGCAGGTGAGAGCTACAGAAGCTCTTGGCCACTGATGTCATGACATCGACTCATTTTCACATTGCTGATTGCTCAAACCTGTTGTGTTTCATGCTCTTGCTTCTGAAGCACAGTGCTGCTCTAATGTGGACTTTCTCTTGAGATGAATCCCACTGAAGAGGGGGATTAAGAGATTTCAAACTATGGTTAAGGTATATTCAAATGCAGTTTATTTTTGTGGAAAACAAAATGTCAACTTCTATAATTCATGATTTAGCAGACGATTGAATCTACTTTACTTTGTCATTTAGCAGACGCTTTTATCCAAAGCAACTTACAAATAAGAGAAAGTAACAAACTAAAAGTTAAAACTCTATCTATATCTATATCTACACACATACATACACTAAATGGAAATGAAATTATGCACGTATGAAGTACTAAAATAACTCAAATTAAATAAAACTGAAAAACTATTACTTTAAATAAAAAAAAGCTAATAAAATGGCAACATTACTAAAACTAAAATAAACAACAAATACAAAATCAAACTGCATTAGTTTATCAGTAATCCTAAAAAAAAAAAAAAAATAAAAAAAAAAAAAAAAAAAAAAAAAAAAAAAAAAACACACAACACTGAGCCAAACACACATGCTAAAAAAGAAACAGCAACAACTTACACATAGTAAAAAATGGTTATAAAAACAAACAAAAGTGGAAAAAAAAGTAGTAGGAAAGAGGAAAAATAAAAAGCGATACTTGTCGGTTTCCCTGCCCGGTGGAGTCGCACGGTAGAGTCGATGGACTTTACACCTTTTGGTCTTCACACAACGGCTGCAGCAACCGCTGCCGAACTAAACTAAGCTTCTTTATACCCGTCTAACAAAATACTAATCCAATTCAGCTGAACACACTTTCCTATTAATCACAACAAATGGCGAAGCAAGCGCCCGACAATGACAAGGGACGCGATTCAGTACGAGACCAAGCGCGATTTCAGCACGTCTCCACACAGTAAACAAACCAAGCGTTTCCTAGCAATGACAACTGCGCTAAACACTAATGAGACAAGTAAATACACTTACGAGCTGATTTTAACTTCCGCTGATAGACTGCTTCCCTCAAAGACTATTACTTTACACTGTCTTCTGCTGGTACTTGAACACACTTTCCTGTTAATCACAACAAATGGCCAAGCAAGCGCCCGACACTGACAAGGGACGTGATACAAATAAAATATATCTAAATTAATATTTATATTATTAAATATATTTATATATCTAAAGCAAATAAGCAACAGTAGCAACTTATAAGGGTAAGCCCCCATAGAGAGCTTGTGTCAGTCTTGTTTTTGGCCCTCACTTACTGTAAGGACACAGAGGTTATAACCAATTTCTCATATAATCAAAGTGTTCATATATATATATATATATATATATATATATATAGGGCTGTCAGTCGATGGAAATTTGTAATATAACTATGATGTTTCAATTAATTTAATCTAATTAATCGCAATTAATCACAAAATAAATTTCACTGTGAAAATACCCACAAAAGATTTTTTCAATATATTTTTGTGTTAAATGAGAAAGTATCAAATAGACATTGCAAATTGTAGCTTTAGACATATTTTATTTGATTCCACAAACAATTTATTACACAAACATTTTGGCTACAACGACCTAACATAAACTATGCAACATGAAATAAGATAATTTGAGAAATATCTCAGTATTATTTGTTCATACAATGAAAGTCATTGGTAACCAAAACAGCTTTGTTACCAACAGTCTTCAAAATACCTTCATGTTCTAAAAAAAAGAAAGGTTTGAAGCAACATGAGGGTGAATAAATGATAACAAAATTGTAATATTTTGGGTGAACAATCCCTTTAATGTAATGTAATTAATTAATTAATTAATTAATTAAATGATAATCTAAATAAGAAACTAAATCTGCCAGCAGGTGGCGGTAAATGCCATTCACTCGATTCGTTCAAACGGCTGATTAATTCAAGAATGAAGTAAACGGCTCTGTTTATGAATGGGTTTTCGAATTATGGGTTCACACGATTCATTCAAAACTCGGATTCATTCAGAAACTAATCACTGCTGTGTTACCCCTGATTTACACTGCACGCGTCTGCAACACGTTACGGCTCCGACGCGCTACCGGAGCTGATCGCGGCCACTCTAGTCAATGCCTGTGTTTACACCAGATGCGCCGCGGCACGTTTCAAAAGCGTCCCAGAAGCGGCTCTCAGCGCCGCTTCGCTAAGTATAGGCGCCTAGTCTATTTTTGACGCACGCCGCGTCTAAACCGCACAGCAAATGCAAAATAAAAGTAAAACAAATCCTATCAATTTCAAAATAAACACCCTGTGCAGACGCCAGATCGTATTTCACATCACTATATCCTTGCTAGGAGGTCAGAAATGGATGAGTTTCATCCTCGAAGTCGAAAAACACACATTGTTATATGACACCAATAATCCTTTTTTACAAGGATGATTCCAAAAAGGACACTGTGTGGAGTTTAATTGCAGGAGCTGTAGTAAACATTTATTTATTTATTTATTTATTAGTAAAGAGAATGAAACCAGACAAAACATAAATATTCAACCATAGAACACACACACACACACACACAAAATCAAGAAAAAAAAAGGAAGTCAGACTGGCAAACACGTGATCACGCGAACCGCTTCGCTTCTGAAATGCTCCTGGTGTGAGTTTGCACCGCGTGGAGGACGGAGCAAAACTTTGCCGGAGCTGTAATGCGCCGCAGATACGTGCAGTGTACATCAGGGGTAAGGGGCCGTTCACATATCGCGTCTTTTGCGCGCTCAAGTTCGTTATTTCAAATGTAGACGCGCGGTATGCGCGCTCATAATGAAAGCGACGCGGTCGCGACGCGCACGCTGTGCGACGCGCTCTTTTTTTTTTTCCATGCGCGTCCGCGCCGCATCAAGATAAAACAGTCTCAACTTTTCAGAATGCCGCAAGCGCACCGCGGGTCATGTGACAAGAACCAACCAATCAGCTTCCTCACCTTTTCCATTACTTTTGAAACCTTAGCAGAAAAATGGAGGAGCAGCTCATCATTGCGGTCCAGGGATATCCTGAACTGTATGACTTGTCAAGCCCTCATTATTTTGACTCAAATCAAGGGTTTTTCGGTGGTGGAAATCCATTGCTGAAATTTTCTTGTAACGGAGAGCGCAGCTGATGGTTGCTTAGCAACGACAGACGCCTCCTGAGCTCAACCGCCCGAGCGCTTTGGAAAAAAAGGAGAAAGCGGCGCGCCTAGCGTTTTCCAAGCGTTTTTAGGCGCGATATGTGAATGGCCCCTAAAAAAGCCCCTTTGAGGTCCGACGGTAAAGTGCCCTTGCGGTCCAGTGCCCCTAGTCTGCGATTTCTGCCGAGAGTAGGGTGTTCAATATGACGATTTTTGATCGTGGACTATAAAAATGTCTCCACGATTTGCTTTTTTGAAGAAATATCATAGTATCGTACTTCAGCGCGCATTCTATCAGCTGCAGTTCTATGTCGGCTACTGTACAACACCACATACATTCACATCAGTGTTAACTCCGCGGTAGAGTTACTCTCACGGGACACTGCACTTATTCGCAGTCACCAAAAGTACATTATCTGCATCTGCTTCAAAGACTTACTGGTTAAACATTTCACTCAGTGTTCTGTTCTGACGAGCGCCTTTTCTGAGCACATACACCCAAAGCGCGTGCTCTAAAAAGCCCGTCAAACAGTGCCTGATTACTGTTTAGTGCTAATACTGTCAAAACAAACCAGGTTTATGTATAGACTCAGTTGGTTATGTCTAAAATGAAGGTAAACAGCTGAGAGAAACGCATACGTGCCTGTATATTAGATGTGTGCAGGTCTTAAAGGGACAGTACTAAACATGCTGCCGACTGTAATTAAAGGGATAATTCACCCTAAAATTGTAATTCTGTCATTATTTACTCACTCACATGTTGTCCTAAACCTGTATTAATTTCTTTCTTGTGCTGAACACAAAAGAAGATATTTTGAAGAATGTGGGTAACAGCAAACAGTTTGCTGGTTCACATTGACTTTAACAGTAGGAAAAAAATATACTATGGAAGTCACTGTAGACCAACAACTGTTTGGTTTTCCACATTCTTCAAAATAGCATTTATTTTCAGCAGAAGAAACTCGTTCAGGTTTAAAACAACTTTTGAGTGAGTACATGAAGGTATAAAAATCAAACACTAGCCTATTTTAATTTTGGGGTGAATTATTCCTTTAATGTTAATAAAAACACAAAGAGAAAAATCACTCACTACTCTTGACTGAAAAACTTTAATACAGTTGCTTTAATAGGAATCAATCTATATAGTGTTTTCTTTTTATATTTGTTCATTCAATTTCTTGAATGCTCCTGCTAAATACACCTATTGTAGACTACCTGGAAATAAAACACTGTTTATTTTATTTGTATATTATGTGTATTTGTAATGTGTATCTTTGCTCTCATTTTTTAATAACAAAGATAAAATAATGACAACGATTTTTATCTTCACCCACTTTGGCCTAAATATCCGCCATACTTTTTTATATGTTGTTACCTTGAAAGGCTTTGTCTTTACAGTAGGGAAATTAGTTTGTCATGTTGGATTTTCTATTTTGCAAGTTGTTTGAGCAGTACAGCCAAAGAATTGTGATAATATTGTGAATCGTGATATTTCTTAAAAAAAAATTGTGATATTTTGGCCATATTGCCCACCCCTAGCTGAGGGGGACCAAACCCATACAACCCCCCCCCCCCCCCATTTTGCCCCTGCCCCTCCGGAGGTCTGTGCACGCCACTGATAAGCAGCACTCATGTGATACTGCGCTGCGCCTGTGATATCGCTTATCGTATGATATAAATATGACACAAAAACAGCATAGGGGCATTGCACCAATATCTTGAATGTTAGGGCATAAATGCATTTATGGAGTTGTTGCCCTGCATCATTTGTCAACAGTCAACTAATACCTATATGAAATGTAAGATGACCAACAGGTCTGGGGCGGGGCCAGTGCGTTAACTGCCTTAAATATTTTAGTTGCATTATTTTTTTATTGACACCCCTAATATATATATATATATACACACTGTATATACACACACACACACACACACACACACATGTTTACTTAGCTATCTAAATGGGGACATGCCATAGGCGTAATGGTTTTTATACTGTACTTACTGTATGTGCTATTGTCCTACACCAACCCTACACCTAAACCTACCCCTTACAGGAGACTTTCTGCATTTTTACAATTTCAAAAAACCTTTGTTTACTTTATTTTTAAACTGGTTTTACAAATGAGGACGTCCCCAAAGGGAGGTTTTTGGATATTTTGTCAGGTTTAGCTCACTTTTGGGGACAAATTTGTCCTCAAAAAATGGTTAAGTAGGTACACACACACACACACACACACACACACACACACATGTTCGTTTTTGTGAAAAGTGGGGACATCCCATAGGCGTAATGGTTTTTATACTGTCCTTACTGTATGTGCTATTGCCCTACACCAACCCTACACCTAAACCTACCCCTTACAGGAGACTGTGCATTTCAACTTTCCCCCAAAAAAACTAATTCTGAGTGATTTATAAGCGTTTTGAAAAGTGGGGACATGGGTCAATGTCCTGAGATGTCACCTTCACCTTGTAATACCTATGTCATACCTTTGTCATTATACAAATCTATGTCCTGACTTTGCACAAAAACGCGTACACACACACACACACACACACACACACACACACACACACACACACACACACACACACACACACACACACACGTATTTTAGACAAATATTATGTTTATATATTAAATATAGAATTATAAATATACACATGTAAATACATGTAAATATTTTCTAAATATATATACTGTATGTGTGTGAATTTATATGTACATACTTAATTGCAATTAATCACAATTAAGCATTTGACAGCACTATTATTATTATTATTATTATTATTATGCATTTCATTTATTTATGTTTAATTATTGTTTGACCTGATGTATTTAACTGATGTTCAAAAAATGTTGCTCTTAAGATTTCTCCCAACTTTGTGGGACCGAACATCAAATACTACCACCATCATAAGGACACAAAGTTTACACAACCTTAATAATATCAGAATTTGGTAAATAAAACTGTTACAATAATAGTAGACAGTGTTTTTCAAATGTTCCATGTTATAAAGGTATTACAATCTGTAACTTTCTGATTGCTTTGAGCAAATACACCAAACCACATTTTCCATATATATCTGACAATAACAACATATCTTTGTTACTATATGTAACAAACAGAGATCATCTTTTGACAGTGGAGTTAACTCCTTGTTCACATCAGTGAAGCTCTACTGTCTGTAGACACTGTGCTCTATTTTGATGTGGGTGAGTTGCATGTGGGCTGTAGTGTTTGTAGGTCTCTCTGCGTCTCACATTGGTGACTGTAGATGGATGGAGTTAGTGTGGATATAGAGCCCAGCTGTACAGCCCATCGCTGCCTCTCTGCTCATTAGAATACAATATGGCTTCCACTAAAGGTCATCTTCTCAGAGTATAATCACACACAATCAAACGCACAAACTTCATACATCACACAGACAGTAAACAGCCGCTGGCTTTATTTTCCACTGACAGAGAATGGCTTGCAGCCTATTTATAATTTTACCCTCTCACATCAATTAAAGAAAGCTGTGAGCACGTTAAAGTTCTCTCGGACGATGGGCGAAGCGCTACATGAATTGTTTGGGCTGACTGATTGGAGAGACAGAGACAGAGCTGTTTATCAGATTTTAAATGGCCTGAATGGCTGTGAGAAACATATCTCTGTGAAGCTGTTGTAATGCTGATAAAAATATAAAAAAAGAGACAGACCGAGCTGGAAATATCGTTTAAATGTATGTGTGTATCTTTGCTAAATGCTTGTCTTTTATTCTCATTTGGGAGATGTCCACCTCTAGCGTCCGACAGTGACTTGACATTCCGTCTCTTTTGTTGAAATGACAGGAGCCTGTCAAGAGGATAAATGTGTCAAAATGGAGGTGAGATTGGAAGCTCTCATTCTCTCTGTCTGATTATCATAATGAGGAGAACACATTTAGTAGTTCATGGCCCCATGTCATCTGATTAGAGCAATGATTAATGATATCCTTTTACCAAAACACCCCTCGCTCTTATACACACACACACACACACACACACACACACTTAATGAGCATTTATGCAATAACGACTTGTGCTGCAATGTTTTGATTTTTAATATTTGTTATCAAGAGATTTTCACACATCTGTTTATTAGAATTATAAGTGTAGGGAAATCTCCTATGTATACGTGTATCTATGTATGTGTGTGTGTGTGTGTATATATATATATATATATATATATATATATATATATATATTTCTGTCATGACAACTCTCGGAGGGATTGGCATGGTAATGCACATTACAATGTTAATGTATTTGGCAGAATAGATCTGCTACACTGCTGCTGCTGCTGCGGCAGAACAAGTATCGAGACTTGCTACTGCCAGTACATCCACAACATGCTGCTGTGAGCATGTAGGAAATACTGCTGCTGCACATAAAACACATATGAATAACCCCCATATAGCATACATGAAGCACCTCGTAGCAGATCTATACAGGTGGAGCTGGGGAAGGTGGAGGGTTTATGAAGTCTGCTGCGAACTGCTACGGCAAACAAAAGCCAGGTATTTGAATATTGAGCAGTGAGCTCATTGGCTACTGATATAGGAGAAAACCAGTCAGCTGTGCCATGTGATAATGATGCCATTAGGTCAGATTGAGTTAGACCTTTCGGACTGCGCCGTCCAGAGTTCCATGCCAGAACTCTGTATACATATATATATAGGGGTGTCAACGTTAACACGTTAACGTATGCGATTAATCAAAAAAAATTTAACGCGTTAAGATTTTTTTAACACAAATTAATCGTTTGATAAGGTTTGACCCCAACTTCTTCCTGTCATCACAGAGCGGAAGGTTATCTATCATTGTTTGATGAGGGTACAGCGAACCAGTGTTGCCAGGGCAGCGGCACAAGTGGGCTATTTTGAAAATACAGTCGTGGGAAAAATTACATAGCCGTGGGTTGCGTTTTTTTGGGCTATTTTTCTAATGTACCACGGCCGCCTAAGGTGTATATAGACAAATAAAATTTAAAATAGATCCTTTTACTAATGTGTATTATACTTGGAATGTATACCTGGCAACTTAAGAACAGAGAGGCAGTTGTAACATCACAAACAACGTGAGTTTCAGCCAGATCATACATATTAATACTTTTACACAGCAGAAATAAAGTTGACAACAGCCACCATGGATTATATAAGATAATAAACACACAATTACGGTTTGCATGTGATTTTCTTGGGTGAATGTGTACATCTGAAATGCGAATTAGTGCAGCGATATAAAAGGCTATAAATAGCATATTTTAACAACAGTAAACAACCAAATTCCACATATGATTGCAAACGGAAGTTATTACACACACTCGATGGTGGTTTAAAGTGAGTTTTGAGTAAAAGTGTACTATTGTATCTCATAAATTGTCTTATGAAGCATGATGCTAATATTAGCTCTAATGCACCTGCAGAACAGGTCAAATTCTTCTTCATAATGCATTTTGTCATAATACTTCACATAAGGTCACAAGAAAATGTTTTGTTGTATTTATTTAGAAATACTTTTGATAATAGTTGGGTAAATGTATACTGGGATTGAAGCGATGTGGCTTGGTAAACATTTTATTGCCAGTTTAAAGGCTGATAATGGCTGAATAAAAACAAAAGAATAATGATAAAAGAATAATAAGGATTATGTCTCATACCTGGCGGAAGTGTGAAAGGTTCTGTTTACTTAAACTAGTTTGTCATGCATTTCTTTTTCAGCACATTTACAGGTAAATCCTAGTATTTTAAATTTGCGATTAATCATGATTAATCACAGTCCATGACTGTGATTAATGCGATTGAATTTTTTAATTGATTGACAGCACTAATATATATATATGTGTGTGTGTGTGTGTGTGTGTGTGTGTGCGCACATAGGAGACTATCCATGAAATATTCAAGAGCTGACTGTTAACTTGTGCCATTGTAATGACAAATTCAATGTTATTCACTTCACCTGTCAGTGGTTTTAATGTTGTGGCTGATCATTGAATGTGTGTGTGTGTGTGTGGTTGGCATTCTCAGTTTTTAGAGTGTTGCTATGTGTCAGTTCTCACATTCAATGATTGCATTGTCTACTGCAAGTTTTTGTAAAGTTATATTTTCAATTTCCAGTACAACTCACTGAATAGACTTTCCTGTCCTTCTGAACCTCATTTTAATTCAAGCTCAATATGAATTGGGCTTCATATTGCTTCATAATTCAAGCCTAATATATAGAGTCTACTCCAAGGAAGGTTTGTTGTGATAAAAATCAGTAGATGTTCTGTTAGAGAGGCAAATTCTATACAGTTTATTTATGAATAACATCATGTCAAGATGCAAAGGTTTTTATATTTACAGCGAGTATGGTAACTTCTGAGCACTGATGGATACCTATAACACTGATGCTATACTGTGAATATAAAATAGGCCCTATATAACATTTAATTTTAAGTCCTGAGCTGTTCTGTTGTTTATTGGCGGTTTGTGCGTTGATGGCCAGCTGTGCTTTGACATAAAACACCGTAAACTATGTCCCTAAGGTGTGTCAGTGCGGCAGCATGTTAGTGTTCATATTTATTGTAAACAGTATTCAATTTAAACCCTTTTAAAATATTTTGTCCTGCAATAGTCTCATAGGTTTTTATTTCAGTAGATCCCAGTTAATCAGTCTACAACAAAAACAGATCTTTGAGTGGAAATGTGGACTGTAGAAAAACTGTTTTGTGTGCAAACCAAAAAGCCTCTTGGTGACTCATCTAAAAATTCCTTCCTTTCGTTCTGTGTCTTTCCAGACGCCTTGTGACACAAAGCCCTTAGTGTTCCCTGAATGACAGACACAATGTGGACTGTGTGTTTAATTGTGAGTGGGGTGGTTGTAAACACAGCATTTAAAACCCTTCTTTGTGAATCAGAGGTGTGGATTTACATCTGGAGGACACAGTGATTCATCTGCTGCTTCTTTAACGTCTGTTTTGGGAGAGCCGCATTCTTCTGCTTCCTACGATGACACATTGTACTATTGTCCCATGGTACCTCTGGCAATGTGATTGGATGTTTTAGGTGTGAGGGAGGGACTTGGTGACCTACATGTGAACTTGGGCACAGGAGGGAAAGAGCTGGAATATCTGACTGGTACAGTATATATGAAAATGCATCTTGAGAGAAATAAAAAGAATATGCCTGTTATTTATTTATTCATTTTTTTCTTTTATTGGTTTTGTTCTTCCAGATTAAAAATTATTAAGCTTTGCAAAGTAATACCATACTCTCCTCAATAAGAGAACATAATTTCAGGTACCATTGATGTCCAAAGCACAAATGGTACAGAATGAGTTATGCATATAGGAAATATTAAATAGACAATTCAGCTGTAAATTTCAAAGTTAAACTCCTATAGTTATATAATCATAAGCATAAAAAATACATTTTGGTTAATCTAGCTGTTACAGTTATACATGTTTTAATTGAATCTAAATAGTGTAAGCCCTGGGGGAATTTCAGCATGGTTTTCATATACACACTCACATACATCAGTTCTGAGACTATGTATTATGCTGTCAAAAAATTAAATGGAGAAGTCATTCTAATGGGCACCTTCTGACCCTTCATATTTTCTGTCAATTACGAAGGTATAAAGTAATGCATAATTATGGGCCGATGTATTAAAATGCACAAATAATTTGTGTTTATGCAAAATTATTTTGGACCACTTTATGGGAGAATTGCTAGTCATGCATAACTAATGTACTGTATTTACAACTTAAAAAAAAAACAGTATGTGTTTTTGTGCGATATTAATCACAGTAAAGGCTGATCTTGATGTCTGAAGACGTTTTCAGTACGCTGCTGTTTAGATGGTCATAAAGAGATGTTTACTTGTCGTGCATATTGACTACACTAAAAGCAAACAATGTTTTTGCTAATGATCATCTGTTCTTAGCGACTGCTTAGTGGGACTCTGGGCCCCCCATGCTACTCAGGTGGGCATAATTACATTTCTTAAGGTCAACCTCTCACCAGGATGAATTAGTGAAATTACATAGTTGACCACTCTAGGGCGTAGATCCAAATGCAATTAACTTAGTTAATAGATCTCCAGTAGCCTACAATGCCACTAAAAATGAATAGGGCCCATTCAACATAGGGGCCACACACAGAGACAGTTCGCTTGGAGACATTTTTGAACTCACTTATTTGATTTCTGATGTCACCAGCCAGCTTTTTCTGTGCAAATGTGAAAATATTCAAATCCCAAGATGAGGCAGGGTGTTTAGAGTCTATAGGCTTAGACAAACACTGCAGCCTGCAGCGAGAGCTCTTTTTATTTGTTTAAATGTGCAATAGGGAGTAAGCTATGAGATATTGATTAGCGTATACCCTGATCAATCCCACTAAATGATTGGCTGTAAGCCCTAGGATCTCCTGCAGGTTACAGGAGAGAGAGGTAGACAGTGAGATCTGGGATGGCCTCTACAGTCTAGAGAGAAATGCACTCTAAACAGGACCTTAGCTGAGTGGGGGCTTTCAATCAAGAGAGGCCAGCAGTTAAACTCCCTCTGAGCATAATCCTGGCCAGTCGACCCCAGGGACCCGCCTGTCTTCTTCTACACAGCCAGTGGCACAGATATTATATAGCCATATGCAGGGTGAGCAGAAATTCATGTCCGTTCAATTAGCATGGGTCTCCAGCCAGGAAAATACATCACAGAGGAAAATTCAGAGAGGCCTTTTGATTCAAATATGAAGCAAGTGGTTGGGACTGTTATATTTCTTAAATGTGATCTATTTTTCTTCACTTTTTTGAGTTCAGTAGTGTTAAAATGCCCAGTGCTTTTTATATAATAACAATTTAATATAAACTGCATTACATTGTATAGACATATGAAGAGATACGAAGCTTGAAACAAGCTTTTCTAACATCCATGTATTTGCATGTTGTTTACTGTAGTGAGACTTGTTAAAATACCTAATGACTGTTTAATTGAATAAATTATGGGCGGAAATGATGAGCCTACCTAAATTTTTGTAGAAAAATATGAAGAAAAAAAAAAAAAAAAAAAAACTTTATTAGCATCATACACACCTACAAAAATGTAAATAAATAGATAAATAATAATACAAATATCTAGAGCTTAATTGACATGAATCAATCTTTAATTTCAGGTTGGAGCGTTTTGTCAAAGGGTTTCCTGGTAGAGCTCTAATGTGAAGGTTTGACTTAGCAGTCACATACACACACTCATCCACACATGAATTACAGAAGTGAACAGGTACAAGTGAGATTTGGCACTGATCATTCATATGTCTTGTCCATTTTCTCAGACAGTGGGGTGTGACAGGGGAAATTGTCTCTCTGATCCAGTAGATGAGTCTGCTTTTTGTTTGCACCCAGCCTTGCAGAAAAAAAGCCACAGGGGATTGGAGCTCCTGTTCAGGGTGAGCATTATGACCGCTCAAAAGCTTACTGCTGCCTCTGCAAAGATTGACACATCAAAATATTCATTCATTTGAAATGCAATGAATGGATTTTTTTTCTTCTTCTTCCCTGCTTTATGTCTACAAGGTATGATCACAAAACTGTTCAGAGTTATCCAGGGTATATAATGTATTACAGTAATGCTTTACATTTATTCTTAATTTAGGCTTTAATTGTTCATTAATACTGCTACTAATAATAACATAATAAACAATATTCTAAATACTGATATTACTACTAATAATTATAATTTTATTCTATTCCAAAACATAATTTTCAGTCTGTTTTGATCATTATGTGTATAGGCGTTTGCCTTTTTTTTTTATTTTTTTTTTTTATTTCTTTCGTTTCGATAAACATATCTAATAGACATTTATTGTGCACCAATCTTTTAAGTCAAATACTTAATAACTAGTTACAGTTGGCTGCATTTTTAAAACCACATGATTAATGTATATAAAGTTGGAGAAGTTTTTCCACTTTAGGTGACATTTTTACCTTGAGTCTCCATCAATTTCTAATCCTACAATCCCTGTATAATTCAGTATCAGTATGTCTGGATCAACTCAGGACAGCTAATGACAGTATAATAGCATTCTGTTAGCTTCTGTGGTGTTGATGCCTAATAATGAGATTAATTGAATGAGTGTAATTGGGAGAGAGCTAAATCCCCAGTGGTTGAAATATAACCTGTAATGCAGGTCTCTAAACAGCCATGTCAACCACTAACATCCAGGGAATTTCTTTCCTCTGGAAAATGCACCTACACATTGATCAGATTTGCTTTAGAATGTTTTTTTTTTTTCTTTTTTCCTGCATTCTCTTTGGCAGAAGTGTGAGCAGCAAGGCTAGGCTAAGCTTTGGCACTCATACATACAGATAATTATTATTAACTTCCAGTTCATTTAGCTGCTCTAATGCTAATTTCAACTTTAGAAATTAAAATAAATAAGGTCATTATCATCTTCTAGAACATTTGCATATCTCACAGGTGTACTTATCCCCGAGCGTTACAGGAACGTTCCCCAAGTCAAATCAGTCAGCTCCAAACCAACAAAAAGGAGAGGTGCTCATTTAGCCCTAAATTTGCACCCAGCACAAAAATCATGCAAATTAAGCCTCAGCACTCGATTGGAAGACACAGCATTTAGGTGACATTAATCAAAACTAAATATGCAGGCAAAGGTGAGGTAATCCCAGCCGTCCCCGGTACAGTCGCAGCTGCTGGCAGCCCTGTTGGTTCTCTTCTGCTGTTTTGTGATAGGAGAGACTTTGATTTCTTAATATCTGCCCTGTATTTTAAGGCCGATTATTGAAATTCATTGTTCTCTTATGCAAATTTTTATGCAAAACATTTGATATTTTTGTTTGAATGTTTGTGAAGTGAAGTGCATTGACAAAACATGGGAATCATCAATGATGAATTTGCAGTCAAATGAGAATTTATTACATTACATATTTTGCACTGCACTGTAATGATGTTGCTGCAATTAGCTATAACATCTTAAAATTTAAGATAACCTGAATTTAGAACACGACTAAACTAAACTAAACTAAACTAAACTAAATAATTTACGTCAAGCACAATCTCTTAGGTCAAAACAACACATTATTGCTCATTCTAATGCTGAATTTTAAAGTAACAGCATAGCAAGATGCATATTTTGGTGTGAGGTGTCATTCATGTTGATATGTTCATGTCAATTATGAGCAATAGTAAGTAGTAAGCAGTGATGCTTGCCTTAGCAAATACCTTTAACAGAATTAACAAACCACATTACCGCATGGCAGAAAGAGGCATGGATAAAATGCTGACTCAGAATCTGAGCTTATGATAAATGAGGGCCAGTTTCAGTGCTCTTGTTGATTAAACCTGACAAAATAAACTCCTCTAATACTCATAGACAGACAGAGTGACAGATGCAGTAACAGATGATGATCTAAGTCATCAGTCATCTTTTAACCCATTACTGTCTGTGAAAGCCACCATTTAAACCGGTCTATGTTACACACTGCAGACTGGCTGCTGTACAGAACCTGTGACAGAAAGACTGATAAGAGAAGTCATGTAAGTGCAGCAAACATCCCCCCTGTGAGCATTTAATGGACAGTGAACGTGAACATGCTGTTCATGGCAGGAGAGCCACATCGCCGCATACCTCAAAAATCCCTGAAAGACCAACAAAGGCAACCAGCAAACGCACCTCTTCACCACTCATGTGGCATCCACGGAAGTCATAACAAAGAGTGTTTACTTAGGAAGAGCCTGCGAGGGGCTAGCGTGAGGGCAGCAGTGCAGAAAGGGCTTAGAGCCGATCAGACCTTCCCCTGGCAGCGCCACACATTGAAATGCAAATATCTAGGCAGGGTTTCCACCCCGCGCCACTCACAAATTGAAAAGCAGTTTTTATCTATGCTAATGCAAGCATGGTAATTGAAGTTAATCAATCAATGCTAGCTTTCACTAAAACCTTGAACATGATTGAATAAAGTAATTATCATTCAGGGAAGAATGATGAAGTTGTAGACAGCATGAACCTTATTAAAGGAGGATTTTGAGTCACAATGGCTTAATTTAGCGGGCATCCTCTCTTTGCCTCTTTTCTTTGCCCCGCTCATTTTCTACATACTCTTGCTAGATTTTTTTTTTTTTTGATATATCTCCTGCTATCTCTCTTGTCCTAAACACATGGTTACACTGAATCAAAATTTATGATTTAAATATCTCTGCTGTCTTAATGCTATGAAGAACAGAAGCGGGGTGGATTCAGTTAATGAGTTGTCATTCAGTCAAAGCCAGACGAAAAGATGACTGAAATTAATCCTCCCTTTATATAATGCCTTTGATAAGCTCAATTAAGCTTCAACCTGCCAAATGTGCAGCCCCCCCCTCCCCCCCAAAGTGACACCTCCCATCTGAAGCTTCATGTAAAATTTCCCCCTTAAGAAAATGTGACATTCCCTTTAGCCAGACTCATTCCGGGCCCCTCTAATTCACACTTGATGTTTCTGTTATTTCTGGGTAAAATGACACTCATACATGACTGCTGAAGTAGCGGATGAGAAAGAGATGTTCACGTCAACCGTCCTAGAGCTCAGCTCGGTTGCCTCCTCCTGGGGTGCGCTCCTGTCAGTAGAGGGGGAGGTAATTTAGCCTTCTTCTTCGGTCGGGCCCTGGCTCTCTGCCTCTGGCTGGGCTAGTTAAAGACCTTCTCTGGTATGTCATCCAGTTTAATATTCACTCTACATAATTATGCAGGATTCACAGTGCTATCAAACTGCAATTCAAATTAGTTCAGGATTAAAGGCACAGCGCAGTGCTGCTTCCTTAATTGCATTGTACTGCACTGATCACATTCAAATAGCCATTACTCATTCCCTCTGTAGAGCAATAAGTCATAGGGATTAATGCTTGGGCAGGTGACAGGGCCAGACCATTAAAAGGCAGTTATGCAGAAAGCATGGCTGAGTTTTATTCACGTTAATGAAATCAGCGAAATGAAACTGTAATAGATTTATCAAAGCTCCGATGGATTTGCAGTAAATCAGTTTGATTCAGGCAATCAAACTGGACAATAGAGATAGTTTTCAGACGGTGTCGCCGGGCGGCACGAGGCGGCATGTGAGGAGAGCTGATATTCTTCTGCACTTGGATTTGTGGCGCGCCGGCATGCTGGCGGCCTATTCCCAGAGCGGTACGGCTAATTTCAGACAGCTGAACGTGCCAGTGCAGTGACTGATAAAACGTATGGCCTTCCAGTTCAATGGCATATTCCTCTACCCATGCTGTCACAAATCCTGTTTTTTTCTTCCATTCTGTCTTTCCCTCCCTTCCCTCTTCTCAATTTTTCTCTGGGTTATGTCTTATGAATGTAACCCTTGAGGAAGTGGTTAAGATGGATGTTCAGGATAATCCTACCTTTAAGTAATTTAAAAATCCTTACACCAGTTATAGATCTGCATGGTGTCAGAGAAGCTACTTTGAAACCGTAGCGTGCCAAGCTTCAAGATACTGTACAACACCGATCACATCAATCTATGCTTCATACCTGATAATGACAAAGCAAAAAAAAAAAAAAAAAAAACAGAAATTAGAAAAAAAAAAACAAAAAAAAAAACAAGAACATAAAACAATGTAACAACACGTAACAGCAAAAGGGCAAAAAATAACAGATACTAGTCCAAGCAGTGGAGTAAAATATATTACAAACAGTAGATTAGAGCAGAAATATTAACGAGACACAAGAAGGGGCATTACATAAACAAGATGTAACACAACAACATAGAATCATGCACAAAAACAGAATACAGATCATTACCTCAGAATTCAGAAAATAGGTACATTTTGAGTCTGGTTTTAAATTCCGTTTAGAAACTGGGGAGATAATTCCAGTTTAGGTGCGACTATTCTAAATGATGTACTTGTGTAAGGACAGAGAGAAGGCCACATTCAGAAGACTGAAGGGATGGAGTCGGGGTGTAGGGGAGAAGCAGATTAGATGGAGAGCCAAGCCATGTCAAGATTTAAAAGTAAACAATATTATTTTGTATTCGATATGATAGGATACAGGTAGAGAGAGAGAGAGAGAGAGAGAGAGAGAGAGAGAGAGAGAGAGAGAGAGAATTGGCAATAGGTATTTAAGAAAAAGGTTTAGCGATTTATAATTATTGGGGGGACTAGATCCCCTCAATTTCTATGGTGGTTATCACCCTGATCAGACATGAAAATATGTTGTGGTACTATCGTGCAGTCTGTAATGATATGACGTTAGCAAATTTTAGTGATTTTTTGCAAACATTTCTTTGAATAACATATTCAAATATGAAAGAAATATGAAAATATGTAAATATGAAAACACAATTGAATGTAATGAAACAAATGATTACTTTTCATTAAAATCTTTATTAATGCCAATAATGCTAACATTTATGTCTTTTTGTTCGCTTCGTTTGGAAGTGTGATCCCGAAAAATAATCGTTTGAAGGGCTATCTGGCCCTTCACCTACCCCTCCCCCTCCCCCTCCCACCAAAAGAGAATCGAGACACCCCTATCCCTCCACGTGAATGCACAAAACAGAGGAGTAGGGGAACGGGGAAGGGCTAAGGGGTAGAAATGGGATTGGGCCTAAGAATATCTCTGTATTTTGTGGCATTCTGTCGAGACACAATACTTGAAATTAAGGTTCATCAGACTTCTTGTTTCTCACATTTTTAGTGTCTTTAAGGTGTTTTTTTTTTTTTTTTTTTGTGCAAATTTTAAACAGGCTTTCAAGTGTCATGCACTGTGGAAAGACTTTTGTCTAGCCAATGTGGAAACTTTATTTTTCTTTCTTTCTTTCTTTCTTTCTTTCTTTCTTTCTTTCTTTCTTTCTTTCTTTCTTTCTTTCTTTCTTTCTTTCTTTCTTTCTTTCTTTCTTTCTTTCTTTCTTTCTTTCTTTCTTTCTTTCTTTCTTTCTTATTAAATGCCCTGCACTGAAAGGATATTGGATTTTGATGTGACCTTAATGAGTCGTCTACTGTATGGCATAAATTCAAATTAAAACCAATTAACCCCAATCAGTAGAACCTCATCTAAACCTGTTTTTATGGTTCAGTGCTGCCTAAATCATTGATTAGGCTCAGTGAGCAGCATTAGTAAATGACCATCTGAATAGCAAAGAAGCCTGTTAGCCCTAATAGAGAGGCCATGGTCATTATACCTCACTTACTCTCGCTCTCTCTCTAATCTAATATCAACTTTTCTTATTAAGGTCTTACAAGCTTGTCTGCCTTCATTTTGACTTTGGCCCATTTGCTCCAAGTCCAAGCTCATTTGAAGCTGAAATCCTATTATTAAGTATTTTGCTTCCTGGACATGCATGAATGTATACACCGTTTGCATGTCTTGTTAATAAAATGACTCAGGCCATATACTTAAGTAATACCAAGAAATTATGTATCAAAATAGGATTACAAATTCTGGCTGAAGAACTGTATTTATAAATCTGTGTTATGCTAAACCAGGCCCTAGAGGTTGCTGGTAAAATTTTTACAGTTTATAGAATATCATAAATAACATCTTCTAGAAATCTTTAGTTGGGGCTATTATAAGCCTTGATTGAATTTCAAAAGAATTGTAACTCTAGATACATCTTTAGATGCAGCTAGGACCAGAGGCGGACAAAGTACACAACTCCATAACTCGAGTGAAAGTACAGATACTGCTGGTCAAATATTACTCCATTACAACTGAAAGTTGTAAAGACATATTTTTACTTAAGTAAAAGTACAGAAGTGCTTGCATTTAAAAGTACTTGCATTTCCTTCTTTATGTTTATGGTCCCCCTCAGCTAGGGTTGGGCAATATGGCCAAAATATCACAATTTTTTTTTTTTTTAAGAAATATCACGATTCACAATATTATCACAATTCTTTGTCATGTTGGATTTTCTTTTTTGCAAGCTGTTTGAGCAGTACAGCCAAACTAATTTCCCTATTATAAAGACAAAGCCTTTCAAGGTAACAAAATATAAAAAAGTATGGCGGCTATTTAGGCCAAAGTAGGTGAAGATAAAAATCGTTGTCATTATTTTATCTTTGTTATTAAAAAATGAGAGCAAAGATACACATTACAAATACACATAATATACAAATAAAATAAACAGTGTTTTATTTTCAGGTAGTCTACAATAGGTGTATTTAGCAGGAACATTCAAGAAATTGAATGAACAAATATAAAAATAAAACACTATATAGATTGATTCCTATTAAAGCAACTGTATTAAAGTTTTTCAGTCATGAGTAGTGAGTGATTTTTCTCTTTGTGTTTGGTGTTTTATTAACATTAAAGGAATAATTCACACCAAAATTAAAATAGGCTAGTGTTTGATTTGTATACATTCATTTACTCACTCAAAAGTTGTTTTAAACCTGAACGAGTTTCTTCTGCTGAAAATAAATGCTATTTTGAAGAATGTGGAAAACCAAAAAACTTGCTGGTCTACAGTGACTTTCATAGTATTTTTTCCTACTGTTAAAGTCAATGTGAACCAGCAACTGTTTGGTTACCCACATTCTTCAAAATATCTTCTTTTGTGTTCAGCACAAGAAAGAAATTAATACAGGTTTGGGACAACATGTGAGTGAGTAAATAATGACAGAATTACAATTTTAGGGTGAACTATCCCTTTAATTACAGTCGGCAGCATGTTTAGGACTGTCCCTTTAAGACCTGCAAGCATCTAATATATAGGCACGCATCCGTTTCTCTCAGCTGTTTACCTTCATTTTAGAAATAACCAACTGAGTCTATACATAAACATTGTGTGTTTTGACAGTATTAGCACAAAACATAACAGTTCAATAATCAGGCGCTTTTTGATGGATGCGTACATTATCTGCATCTGCTTCACAGACTTACTGGTTAAACGTTTCATTCCTGTGCTGTTCTGACAAGCATCTTTTTAGAGCACGCGCTTTGGGTGTATGTGCTCAGAAAAGATGCTTGTCAGAACAGCACACGAATGAAACGTTTGACCAGTAAGTCTGTGAAGCAGATGCAGATAATGTACTTTTGGTGACTGCGAATAAGTGCAGTGTCCCGTGAGAGTAACTGTACCGCTGAGTTAACACTGATGTGAATGTATGTGGCGTTGTACAGTATATAGAGACAGCGCCGGAACTGGAGCTGATAGAATGCACGCTGAAGTACGATACTACGATATTTCTTCAAAAAATCAAATCGTGGAGACATTTTTATAGTCCACGATCAAAAATCGTCATATCGAACACTCCTACTCTCGGAAGAAATTGCAAACTAGGGGCACCGGACCGCAAGGGCACTTTACCGTCGGACCTCAAAGGGGCAGGGGCTCGAGCCCCCCCCCCCGTGCACGCCACTGCCATCACGGTACTAACGGTGCTCTCACGGTACATTGATGTCATAGACAGAATGCCTGTGCAGTGCTGCTTCAAGTCAAACACCAAGTGTGTTTTGTTAGGAGATGCACAACAGTTGTTCTGTGGCTTTATTGGAAATATTTTATTTTACACGATTTAGCAAAATCAGACAATATTGTGTCTAAAATATACCACAATATTAACTTCTCATTATTGAATTGATGCAAAAACATATCACATTTGCAAATGGTCAGTGTTCAAAAAATGCTGGGAAAATCACTTTACGTAACCCGACAAGAGTGATTACTGTCAAAAACTCGCATTTTCAAAAAAAAAAAAAAAAAAGAAATCACTCAATGACTTTCAAAGCTGCTGCATAACGACTTTCTACTTCGAGAACCTTGATAGAAATGTAGTGGAGTGAAAAGTGCAATATTTGTCTTTTAGATGTAGGGAAGTTAAAGTCACAAGTTTCCAGAAAAAATAATACCCAAGTAAAGATACTCAAAAAGTGTACTTAAGTACAATACTCAAGTAAATGTACTTAACTAAGGTCCATCTCGGCTAAGATTGGTTTGCTAAACACTGAAGAATGAATGAATGAATGAATGAATGAATGAATGAATGAATGAATGAATGAATGAATCAATCAATCAATCAATCAATCAATCAATCAATCAATCAATCAATGAGAGGAGTCACGTGACGTGCTCATGAACCTAGAGTAGAGCTCTGTACGTCTGGTCACTTTTTGCTGATTTTTTTTGTTTTATTTTAAGTTTTTTTCATTAATAATACTTTTCCTGATGGCATACAATCGGAAACAGCAGGAGTTGTCACCATCGGCTTCTCAAATTAAGAAGAAATCCAAGCCACCGATTGTGAGTGATATGATGGACAAGATGGCGAACACTGTTACACACTTTGAGGACATTCTAAGAACTGAGTTGACGGCGATGTGGAACGAGTTCGCTTCTCGCATGTCAGTTGTTCAGTCACTATGCTCTAAATTGGATATTCTTACAGGGGAGATGAGAGAACAAAAGAAAGTTGTCGCAGATCATGATAGGCAAGTGGCCGTGCTCGAGCAATAGGTTGTGGACTTACATGATCGCAATAGGCGCAGCAATCTACGTCTGGTTGGATTGCCTGAAGGTTCCGAAAAGGACAACCCTATGGGCTTTTTGAAAAGATCGCTAATGACGTGTCTCCCGTCTCTGGCGGGCAAAGAGATTGAAGTGAAGCAAGCGCATCTCGTGTACACAAGGCTCTCCTCAGATCGCGCTAAACCACGGGTCGTAGATCCATAATGGTAGACTCAACTGGTTTTATTTTCAAACTTGTATTTTGTCTTATTATGCAGTAATTTTGTTTGATACCTATGACTGACCTTAATATTTTGAGTTGTAATATTAATGGCCTAAATGGCCCTAAAAAACATACAGGTTTTCTGGATTTTTTGCGAAGAAGAAAGATTGATATAGTGTTAGTTCAAGAATCCCATTTGAAAGAGGAGGATATATGCAGATGTAATAATAAGTTTTATGAAGTGGTATCTCACTCATCTTCGGATACTAAAACCAATGGGGTCCTAATATTGGTGCGGAGGACTTTAAATATTACTATTTTAGGTAAAGGTTGTGATATAGATGGTAGAATAACACATATAAAAACAATAGTGGAGAATAGGAATATTGTATTTCTTTCAGTGTATGCCCCTTGTACTCCTGATCCTACTTTTTTCTCTGTTTTGTCAACCTATCTCTTGAAATTTTTAAGATTTTGAAATTGTATTGGGTGCAGATACGAACTCTGTAATGTCGCATATCCTAGATAGATCTGGACCAAAGGACTACTCAAGCTACTCACTACACACACTCTCAAGCTTTTTGTTCAGACAAACTTCGGCAATGTGTAACCTCATCCTCGTTCATGGATAGTTGGCATTTATTAAATCCTCCTGCTAAGTCTTTCACTTTCTTTTCTGGTACTTATAAATCCTATTCGCGAATTGACTATATTTTCATTTCTACTTCTTTATCTTCAGCTGTTCGTGATGCCGATATCTGTTCCTTATCTCTGTCAGATCATGATGGAAATTTGTGCAGATTATCTTTGATCCCTCGGCCATCTTGTTCCACTAGATGGTGATTTAACCCTAAATTGCAACCTGTCCTCCAACCAATACGCCCGTATAGGTCGTTTGTCCAAATCTCTGAAATACGACCCATCAGAGCATGTACTACAATTGTGCCCCTATCGGCAACAGGTCATTTTCATATTAATGTTTTGAACTCTTTTATTTGTGTTATAGTTCGGGTTTTGTGTAGCTCGGTTGGTAGAGCATTGTGTTATATGACAATATGTAATTATGTGATCATGCGTTCATGGGTTCAATCCAAGAGAACGCACATGCTCATAAAATGTGCACTAAAAATCAGGATTTTGCATGATTTCTGTAAGGGGTAGGTTTAGGGGTAGAGTTAGGTGTGGTCATTCGTATGAATTAGCCACCTAGTAAAATATGTACGAATTACTGTGAGATCAGTGTAAAAAGTCAATTTAAATAAACACACATTTTGATTAGTAATGACAGTCATTCATCATTTCATAACGACAGACTCAACACGAGACTGTCATTATTTTTACGTGCGCTAGAGGGCGCTTAACTTTAAAACGTAAATATAGGTCATAATAAATCGCTTGCACAAACAACATATAGGGTCATTTTTTTGTTGGAGGACAGGCTCCTAAATTGTTACAGGATGAAAACTTTTGCAGTCAATTCAGAAATAAATTTTCTGAGTTTACTAAAATTTACCAAGGTTCAGTGGACAATCCTCAAACCCTCTGGAATGCAGTTAAAGGATTTATAAGGAATAACTCAATTTCATATGCCTCTTTGCTTCGGAAAAACTGACACAAAAAGATAGTTAAACTGGAATCACAGCTCCAGAATCTGACTAGAGATAATCAACGTTGTTTCTCAGACAATACACTCAATAAAATTATGGCGGTTAGGTCCAAACTCAATTCATTACTGAGATCCAAGGCAGAATTCCTGATTCAAAGGTCCAGGCAGAATTATTATTTTCAAGGGAGTAGACCAAGCCACCTTTTAGCTCTAAGATTACGCAACAGTGAAAAGTTTGATAATATTTCAGCAGTGAAATCCCAGTCTGGGCTCATTATGACAGACCCAAAAGACATTAATATCGACTTCCATTCTTTTTACTCTAACCCTCTAAACTTCTTCTACTGATGGTGACCCTGGCTCTTTTGTATCTTTTCTGTCCAAACTTGATTTACCTAGGCTGTCAGATTCAGATTCGGAATGCCTGGCTGAACCGATCACTCTTCAGGAGCTGGAGTCAGCAATCCGATCTATGAACAAAGGGAAATTCCCAGGCATAGATGGTATTCCAGTCAAATTGTATACTACTTTTTGGTCGGATTTAGGCCCCCTCATGTTAGATATGATACATTTTTCAGTTACTCAAGGCCCATTTCATCCATCTATTAATATAGATGTTATTTCTCTCTTGTTAAAAAAAAAAATAAAGATCGACTTCCTGTTCTAGTTACCAGCCACTTTCTTTGATAGGGACTGATGTTAAATTATATGCTAAAGTACTATCTCATCGTCTGTATATTATGAATAGGCTAGTTCATCATGACCAAACAGGATTTATTAAATCTCGCTCAGCTTCAGATAACTTGCGCAGGTTATATCATATTATTAATTCAACTAATATTTCGTCCTCCCCTTGTGCAGTATTATCTCTTGCTGCGATGAAAGCTTTCATCCAGCTAGAATGGAACTATTTATGGGCAGTTCTACAGAATCTGTGTCTAGGATCGAGTTTTATAAATATAATAAAAGCTCTGTATGCCAATCTGGCAGCCACTGTTCTCACATGTGCTGTTCGCTCTAACCCATTCTTTATACATCAAGGCACTTGACAGAGTTGCCCGCTTTCTCCTCTGTTATTTGCCTTATCCTTGGAACCCTTAGCTCAAGCAGTCCAACAATCTGAAACTACTGAATACTCATCATCATATTTCTTTGTTTGCTGATGATATCTTATTGTTTTTGGAGAAGTCGTCACATTCTATTCCTCATGTGTTGAATTTATTTGACCATTTTAGATCTCTCTCTCTGGGTTTAAAATTAATTGGAGTAAGCCATGTTTACTTCCCCTCAATTCTAAAATTGATTCCGTCCCTCCTTCTTTATGTATTTGTGGGCATATGGGGTGCCTTGGAACTCTCAAATGCCTGCTCACCCTTTGTGCAAACTAATCCTTCCTTCTGAGGAATCTCTCTCCTCTGCTTCAGTCATCTATCTCTTTTTTCTTGAGCATTCATACAAACCTTTATCTATTTACAACTGTTTGGGCTAAGGATCTTAATGAGGATGTGCATGTTTTATTTTCGGATCAGTTATGGGGCATGTTTAAATTGTCTTCTAAAAACCCTAATCACCAAACGATTAACTGGAAATTGCTGCATAGGGTTTACTTGACCCCAATGAAATGTTTTTATATGAATGTCATCTTCTCCTAAGTGTAATCTCTGTTCCCAAGGAGTTTTAGGCACGTTTTTGCTTTTCTTTTTTTTTGGGAGTGCCCCTCTCTCTCACCTTTTTGGATTCAGCTCTCACCTATCATATTTGTTGGGTACTGAGATATGTTTGACTCCGCACAATTTTTTCATGAATGACTTTTGGTACTTCACCTTGTCCGTCCAACAAATATGTTTACTGTTAGCTGCTCTCACAGCAGCAAAAAAAATTGCTAGTCAACCGCTGGAATCCTCCTCACACAATGGACAGACGAACCTGGATGGTATATTTGTTGGACATTATCTCGATGGAACTCTCAACTTCTTGTATACATGGATCTAATGTGGAAACTGTAAATTCATGGCATTCAGCTTTTAATGTTGTGTCATCTTTTCTAAAATATTTGTAAAAAATATTTTATTGTTATTTATATATTAATATAAATTATTTTATTTTATTTTATTTATTTATGTATTTATTTTATTTTACTTTATTTATTTATTTTTTAAATCTGCCAGGGGGTGGGTTCTAAATTTGTACAGCTGCTTTTTGTTTTATTTTACTGTTCCCTGAAAAAAAATCAATAAACAGTTGTTAACAAAAAAAAAAAAACAAGAAAAAAAGTACCATACCAATAAAGGTGACGCGAATGAAGATCCACATCTAGAACTCACTAGAGCCTATAAAACACAGATCTGTAACACATGGTTACTTTATTAATTAATTAATTAATTAATTAATTAATTAATTCATTCATTCATTCATTTATGTTTCAGAAGCTATTTGTATTATCTACATATGAGAAAAATCAAATTAAGGATACATAAAAGCCAGAGAGAGATTTAATCCATCTGTTTGATTCATGCTTTCATTTTAGAGCGGATCTCAGTGTAAGGAATATTAATGCAGTCTTTGATGACTCTATAAATGGGAACGGTCCACAACACAAACCACAGATCATAAATTAATACTCGTAAAAACACCATGCACACGGACAGATTAGAAATTAAAAGGCTGCAGCTAACACAATACTTAATTTACACATTCTGTATAATAAAATTAAGACAATATCTCCACCAGCCAATCACTGGAGCCACCAGCAAAAGCTCCTAGAATATTTAATTGTACTTACAGCTGATTTGCAACTCATATGACTTTGAATTCAGCTAATAAATATTTATTAAAAGCTACCGGTATTTCAAATAGATGAATTGTAGATGTAAATGTAAAATTCAATTGTTTTCTAATTAAGGCTTGCAGTGGGTTGGGCTCTGACAAAGTTACATAAACTACCACATGTGAGAGTACTACAAATATGATGTCATAACCACAAAACAACAAAATGCAATATTGTACAATGACAATACTAAAAAAACATGAATTTATAGGTTTTTCTTTTTTTTTTTCATTTGGATTCAGAGAAACACACACACTTTACATTGACCAGAGTTGTTCTTTATGAGAATCGGAATCAGAAAGAGCTTTATTGTCAAGTATGCTTGCGCATACAAGGAATTAGCTTCCATACCAATCTAATAGTATTTCAATCAAGTTAGATATTGGCTGGTCTCCAAAATGTAGATGATTTCAGGTTTTACTATACTTGTGGGCACATTTCTCCCCATAATGTATACCAACAACGTGATCTCACAGAATTCCGTGTAATGATCACGGACTTAATTAACCTCCGAATCTGTGGTGACATCACGGAATCGCCGAAAATTCCGTGATGGGCTCACAGAATAAATTCCGTGATGGGCTCACAGAAGTGATACCAATGTAAGTCAGTGACAGGCATCAGCCGTGCTCCACGCACGGAAACCCTTAGCATCAATATGCCGACGCGATACTGGGAAATTTATCGTCATCATTATTGTTCAGAACTGGGTAGGTTTGGGGTAGGGGCTGTCAGGTACTCCAGTGAAAGTATAACTACATCGGAGTCACTCTTTTTACGTTGAACCAGTGAATCCGTGCATGGACCACGGCTGATGCCTTCTGTGAGCCCATCACGGAATTTTCGGCGATTCCGTGATGCCACCACAGATTCGGAGGTTAATTATGTCCGTGAACATTACACGGAATTCTGTGAGATCAGGTTGTATACCAAACCTTTATGCAAAGCTAATTTTAATTACAAATCCAAATCCCAACCTAAAATATTTCTTGTAAATTTATAAATGTTATCTGATTTTATTAGTTATTAGACCTAATTGTATTATTACAATCTTATATTTTTACCAATTCGGAACAAATTAATACTGCCATGTTCAGCACTTCACATGCTTCATATTCAAAACAGTAAGCCAGGTTATCACTTTTATAAATTATGTCAAATGATTCAGATATTTTTACCTGTTTTTGTTGTTGTTGTTTCTCTGTTTATGAACTTGCCAAAGTCCGCTACCTGTCATGTAAAATTCTTAGCAGAGTCTTCAAATTCTGACATCAAGGGATTTTTGTTGTTGAGTGGATTTGCTCTTCTGGCCCCATTTGAGTGTCTTAGAGTGTGTGTACTCTCCTGATATATCCACCCGTGTGACAGTGATAAATGCTGAACATGGGACACATTAATGCAAGAGACCCTGGTCAATGTCAGCCTTTCTTCACTGTGTCAACTTAAACCAACAGGATCACACTGCAGGAAACGGTAATAGACTCAAAGGAGATGAGCCCCTACAGTACTGCACCCCTCCCAGCTACACCATGTCAATGAACGGATGGGAAGTACCCATCCATCCATTGAGAATGCATTTATTTTTGTTAAATAAATAAATAAAGTTGAATGCAGTTTTAATTGGAAAATGCAAATGTCCAACATAATTTAAATATTACTGCACAACAGAAAGAACAGCTGCATGAAACAATCTTATTAGCTGAATGTTTCTTTTTGATGTGTAGGCTTTTTCTTTTGCAGACAAAATACAGCTGTGTGATACTGCTAGCTATACTTGTCGAACACTTTTCAGAGGTGTGGAAACCTAATGGTATTCTCTAAACTTGGCAATGATTTTACTAGATTCTCATTAGCTGACATGGCTGTGAAATATTTTTATGTCATTTACAAAAGAAAATATATTTTATATAAAACTTATTAAATTTACAGACTACTATAAGCAAGCTTTAAGACTGTAGTTTATTATATATATATATATATATATATATATATATATATATATATATATATATATATATATATATATATATATATTTTTTTTTTTTTTTTTTTTTGCTTATTATGGTACATTTTTTTACAGCACTTTCAAGGTGCACACAGTATTTATATCCATTTTCACACAGTTCCCTTTCAGTCAGTCACTCTGACTTAACGTCTCATTTCCCTCCTTCAGGGAACAAGGGTTACCTACGTAACCGAGTCGTTATCCCTCTTCTATTATTTTAATTAATTCAACTTGAACTGCTTAATGCAGACTGTGCTCAGACTTGGTTTTGAGAAGAACTTCAGTCTTACCAAAGGTTATCTGTATTTGCCTTTTGCTTTTTATAAACGCAAATTACCATTAAAGGGGTCATTCCATAGATTTGTTTCTTTTAATATGTTTGTTGAGCTTCACTTATAATGTTAAGGTCTTTTTTGCATTTCCATTGCAATAAAAAAAAACACTCTCAAGAGTTGGACATACAGATCTGAGGAGGTGCCAGTGGTGCCAGGGGTCAAACCATACAAACCTTTTCCAAATGTCAAACGAGTCAGTTCATGAGTATTTGCATACAGGGACAAGCTCAGCACATTTCCCCATATCAAAAGAGTCTTTAGTGATTACATTTAAAATGTAAAATGTAAAGTTTTTTTGTGTGTAAGTGCTACTGAAGTGGAGATTTATGTCTCAGCGTAGGAGAAAAAACTCATTTTGAGAAAACGGCCTTTAAAAATATGTATTGTAATTGAAATCTATTGACACAAATAGATAAAGTGCTATAAAAGAAACACTTAACAGTGTCTTTTGGATGTTTTCGTTCTACTAGTCTGAAAAAACACTTTATGAAAAACCAAAAAGCCCAAAATCTCAAAATTGACAGGTGCATAAAAAAGGTGTTTTTGCCTGCAGTGTCTCCCCTTAAAATCTGCACTATTAAACTTCAAACTAATCTATTAAACTTCATAGTGTTTAATATTGTGTCTATGGTACAAATGTTTGTATGTGTTTGTGATTGTGTGTGGTCCAGGTATTCTATGAAGAGTCCTCATATAGTAAAAAAAAAACACACACACACACGCATGCACACACACAAAAATGTAACAAATTGTGCTTCATGTCTGTGTGATACTGCTGTGTGTCTTAAACTTAATACTTATAATATTCTTACATTCAAGTATAAACAGTGTTGTTATTGTTAAACATACCCAACTAGAGGTCACTAGGTTAAATGATGCATTTTATTTTATTTATTTATTTATTTTTGCATGAGTTTATATTAGTTCATTATAAATTTCATCTCACTCTTGCCCATTGGTTTTTCTTATATATTCCTGACTGTGCCATCCAGTGTGGTATGAACAGAACATGAACATGCCCTGAACAGACTTTTTGTATAACTGCAAGAATAAAATGGTCTCTTTGCTCAAACTAATGCATTTTCCATCAGTTTTTTGGCATTTTGATTTTTCCATCAATGGAAAATAAAAGCATGGTTTAAAAGAAAAGAAAAGAAAAGAAAAGAAAGAAAGAAAAGAAAAGAAAAGAAAAGAAAAGAAAGAAAAGAAAAGAAAAGAAAAGAAAAGAAAAGAAAAGAAAAGAAAAGAAAAGAAAAGGTTTGTGTATATCATTATTTTTTCCGATTAATTTGCATCATTTTTTATACCCAAATCAACCACATGGTAGTGTGCAGAGACTTGTTATTCTCTGTTTTATAAGCATTTATTCTGGAAAGATTACACATATATGCATTTTATCTAACTTTTTTTTTTTTTTTTTAAATTTAAACAAACAGGCTAACCATTAAAACAATTACACTCTGTGTGTATTGTGTACTTATACTGTAATTATTACACATGTGGAAGATGCAAGTCTATTATAATATTATATTTTAATAATTGTACAATAATTATAGTAACTGGTTAAACAGTCAGTCTTATAACTCACCATGTGTTACAAGAGCCCATAGTCTACATAATAATAATAATAATAATAATAATAATAATAATAATAATAATAATAATAATAATAATAATAATTATTATTATTCAAAATAGCAGTGAGACCCTGGTACCTTCATTTTATCTATATGTGAATGTTAAGAGGTCATGCAATCATATATATATATATATATATATATATATATATATATATATATATATATATATATATATATATATTTTTTTTTTTTTTTTTTCATACTGTAGTTTAAAATAGGCATTGTTGTAGCAGGAGTTTAAGCAAATCTCTTAAAACCAATTTAGGATTATACAAAATTAAATATAAAATTGCATGATTATTCATCCATAAATTACAGAGCTTAATGATTTGTTGCTGTAACAGCTGGGAGCACCAAAGATATCAACAAGCAAAAATGACTCTTCCAAAAGAGATCACATAAAATATAATGCTTGTTCCAATTCAGCATTTTAGCCAAAATGTAAGAAGTTTGTCCAATTGTGTACATTTTAATGATCATGCTGATATGTGAACAAAGGATACTCCTAAATACAAGACTAAATCATCTAAAATGAGATTGAGCATAAAATGGAGCTCTTGGGATTTCATATTAGACATGTCTGATCAAATCTGATCTGTGATATTCTGTCATATAAATTGAGAACCACCAGATGATCGACAGATTTTTGACCTTGTGACATTCCGGTAATCCTACAGGAGATGATGTCATTCACACTGACAGAAAGCATTTTACTGCTTTTTGCTTGTGTGTGGATATTTGATTGACAGCAACACTGAATTGATTGTTTGAGAGTTTTCTCCACTGGTTTCAGAAGCCTTGATTGATTAACAAGAAAACTTGCAGTTGCACAAGTCCTTCAGGAATGGGTCTCTTCGCTATGGCATTTATCGACAGAATACCAATAAGACATGTGGGGCTAGTTTTCCCTAGCTGCACCTAACACTGCTTAAAACACTGTGCAATTACTAGATTTAAATGTTAAGAATTGATCACAGTATTTTGTACTTCCCTTTTAATGTAGGGGAGCTCTGCTATGGATGTCTCTTTGTCCTGTCATCTGGAAGATTTTGGTCACCTAAAACCCTTTGTTCTATAAACAGTAGGCAGATGTTTACCTGTACACCTGCCAGTGCTGCAGGTATGAGTGGGCTGTGGGTTGCGGCATGTTAATAAGAGTGTTATGTGAGATCGATTCTGTGTTTTAGAAGTCGAGTCACTCACTGAAGGCCAGTCAGGGGACAATATCAGCGTAGGATGCTCATGCATGATGTGAAAGAGGCAAACAAAGAAAAAGTTATTTCAATTCAGCTCAGTTTTGGTTTTTTTTTTTTTTTTTTTTTTTGAGGGGGGTGGGGGGGTGGGGGGTGTTCCATCAAAGGTCAAGCATTGTCAAAATTATCAGCATATTGACCTTTTTATTCATTCTGGAAACATCCAGATCATGTGCTCTTGCTCTGGGATGTTATCCCAATGAAGGGGTTAAAACTCCTGTTCTCTGCATGTTTAAGTCTTATTCATGTGGCAGTGTAAAGTCTGTTTAAGTCAAAATTATCAGCACAGCAGTATTGTAAAACAAGCCATGCTCCATGACACACAAAAAAAAAAAAAAAAAAAAAATTATATATATATATATATTAATTAATTAAAAAGTACAAATAATATATATCTTAAATATAATTATGGTTCTGATGATCCTAACAACTTTATTGGTAAATTTAGGCCATGCCAATTTCAGTTAAATATATTCAAATAATATAAACTGAAAATAGTTTTAATGTAACAATAAATGCATAAATAATTCCATGGCTCAGCAGTTTAATTACATAATTCAGTGTACTAAAAAAAAATGGAGAAAACAAAACTGACACAAAAAGACCTACTGAGTGAATCAGGTATTCCTTAAAAATAAAACCTATTCACAGAACACAATTCTAATTATGTATTATTCTAATTAAGTATTGTAATATTTGAATGGGAGTACACATTATCAGCTCTGTGTATCAGCGTGACATATAAAGATTTAAATATTTATATGGTGCTGTTTCAAATAGCAAGAAAAAAGATGGATGCTGATATTTCGGAATAAAACAATGCATTGATATTAAAGGGTGGTCTCTAAACATTCATGCCAATGAAGGGCTCTTTAAAACATTTTCCTCGCTCCTTTGTCCTCCCCCTCCTTCATCAACTCAAACAGCTGATGACTTTGTCACGTTCTTCATTAATAAAATTAAAACCGTCAGTGCACAATTTTCCACAGCACAATCTGTCAAGCACATCTTACCAGCAAACATACACTCGTTCACATCCTTTTCTTCACTCTCTGAGCCAGAAGTCTCCAAACTCATCCTTTCTAATCATCCTACTACTTGTCCGCTTGATCCTATTCCATCTCAATCTCCTTCAAGCCATTTCTCCTGCAGTTGTACCTGCACTCACTCACATCATTAACACATCCCTTCACACTGGTGTTTTCCCCTCAGCATTTAGACAGGCTCGTATAGCCCCACTACATAAGAAACCCACCCTTAACCCATCCCTTTTAGAGAACTACAGACTGGTTTCCCTTCTTCCTTTCATTACAAAAACACTTGAACGAGCTGTGTTCAACCAAGTCACTGCCTTTCTCACACAGAATAACCTCCTGGACAGCAACCAGTCTGGTTTCAGAAGTGGACATTCACCCGAGACTGCCTTGCTCTCAGTTGTTGAAGCCCTAAGACTGACAAGAGCGGATTCCAAATCTTCAATACTTATATTGCTGGATCTGTCCGCTGCTATTAACACGGTTAACCACCAGATCCTCCTGTCAACCCTATTGGTAAAGGGCATCTCAGGAACCGCACTCCAGTGGTTTGAGTCTTACCTCTCAGATAGATCTTTCAAGGTATCTTGGAGAGGTGAGGTCGCAACATTTAACTGGGATGCCTCAGGGCTCAGTTATTGGACCACTTCTCTTATCTGTCTACATGGCATCACTAGGTTCTGTCATTCAGAAACATGGCTTTTCATATCACTGCTATGCTGATGACACTCAACCTCTCATTCCATACTGATGATCCGACGATAGCTGCTCACATCTCAGCTTGTCTAACAGACATTTCTTGCTGGATGAAGCACCATCACCTTCAACTCAACCTTGACAGAACTGCTTGTGGTTCCTTCAAACCAATCGTATTATCACAATTTTGACATCCAGTTAGGCACATCAACCATAACTCCTTCAAAAATATCCAGAAACCTTGGAGTTGTAATTGATGATCAGCTGACTTTCTCAGACCACATTGCTAAAACTGCCCGGTCCTGCAGATTTGCTTTATTCAACATCAATAAGATCAGGCCCTTTCTTTCAGAACATGCTTCACATCTCCTTGTTCAAGCTCTTGTTCTGTTCAGACTGGACTATTGCAAGGCTCTCTTGGCAGGTTTTCCAGCCAGTTCTATCAAACCTTTATAGTTAATTCAGAACGCAGCAGCAAGATCAATTTTTAATGAGCCAAAAAGAATGCACGTCACACCTCTGTTTATCAATTTGCACTAGCTACCAATAGCTGCTTCAAGGCAAAATTCAAGGCATTAATGTTTGCCTACAAAACCAACACTGGCTCCACACCCCTTTACCTAAATGCATTAATTCAGACTTATGCGTCCTCTAGAAGCTTGCGTTCTGCAAGTGAATGCCACTTTATTGTGCCATCCCAATGAGGCTCAAAATCACTTTCACGGACTTTTAAATGAAATGTTCCCTCCTGGTGGAATGACCTGCCCAATTCAATCCGAGCAGCTGAGTCCTTAGCCATCTTCAAGAGTCAGCTAAAAACACATATATTCCATCTTTATTTGACCTTCTAACTCTTTTATTTATTCTAATTATATTCTCAAAAAGAAAAAAAAAGTGTCCCTTTTAGACTTGCACTCTATTCATTTACTGCTTGTTTTCTTAAAAAAAAACATCAACTAACACTAGCTTTACTAATCTTTTTGTATTCTGTCTGTTTTCTTTTTATTTATTGTACAATTAACAAAAACAAAAAAGGCCTCTAACACTAGTTTGCTCTGTTCTTTTTTTATTCTATCTTTTTATTTTTATTTATTATATAATTTAAAATAACCTTGCTATGTGTACTACGTTAAGATAACTGAGACTTGTTATAGCACTTGAATATCATTGCACTTTTGTTGATTTTGATTGCTTCCATTGTCCTCATTTGTGAGATGATTTGGATAAAAGTGTCTGCTAAATGACTAAATGTAAAAACTATATGTCTATCTAGAATATATACAGAGTTCTGGCATGAAACTCTAGATGGGGCAGTCCGATGGGTGTAACTCAGTCTGACCTAATGACATCATTATCACATGACACAGCTGATTGGTTCTCTCTTGTATCTGTAGCCTATGAGCTCGCTGCTCAACATTCAAATATATGACTAGTGCTTGATGTAGCAGTTTGGAGTGTGCTCCACTGGTATAGATCTGCAACGCAGTGATTCATGCATGCTACAGTCACGGCCAAAAATATCGGCACCCTTGGTAAATATGATCTTTATTGTGAAAGGCTGTGAAAATTAATCTGCATTGTTAATCCTTTTGATCTTTTATTTAAAAAAAAAAATCACAAAAATCTAACCTTTCATTGGATAATAAGAATTTAAAATGGGGGAAATATCATTATGAAATAAGGGTTTTTCTCAAATACACGTTGGACACAATTATTGGCACCCCTAGAAATTCATATTCCCATTCATATTCACAATTTTGTAACACTCCAGGGTGATTATGAACATGAAATTATCCAGCCATGGCTTCCTGTTTCACAGAAATATAAATAGGAGGGAAAACAAAGCCCAAATTCCGTTAATCATCCATCACAATGAGAAAAAACAAAGAATATATTTCTGATGTGCAGCAAAAGATAACTAAGCTTCACAAATTAGTGAAGTGGCTTTAAGAAAAGAGCTAGAGCAGTGAAAATTCCCATTTCCACCATCAGGGCAATAATTAAGAATTTCCAATCAACATAAAATGTTACGAAACTGCCTGGAAGAGGACGTGTGTCTATATTGTCCTAATGCATGGTGAGAAGGAGAGTTTGAATGGCTAAAGACTCTCCAAGGACCACAGCTGGAGAATTGCAGAAAATAGTTGAGTCTTGGGGTCAGAAAACCTTAAAAAATTGTCAAACAGCACCTACATCACAGCATGTTGTTTGGGAGGGTTTCAAGAAAAATTATCCTAGTTCATCCAAAAACAAACTTATTCACAAGCATATTCAGTTATCAGACGTGACTGGGACTCCTATGGTCAGCTGAAATTAAAAAAAAAATGAGCTTATTAGCAGCAAACACTCAAGATGGGTTTGGTGAACAAAGGGATAAAAAGTACCCCATGTGTACAATGAAATATACTGCTGTATTTTTGATGTTGTAGGATTATATTTCTGCTGGAGGTCCTGGACATCTTGTTTAGACACGTGGCATCATAAATTCTATCAAAAACCAACAGATAAAAAATCAGTGGGGTGAACTGAAGAGAAGAAGCACCAATATGGAGCTGGGTCTAGAGTGATTCTGGATGAAGGAATGGTCTCTGATCTCTTGTCAGGTGTTCTCTAACCTCATCAGGCATTATAGGAGAACATTTTGAACTGGCAAATGGAGGTTTCAAAAAGTAGTGAATAAAAGGGTGCCGTTAATTGTGGCCAATGTGTATTAGAGAAAAACATCTATTTCATAATGATATTTCCCCCCATTTTAAATTCTTATTATCCAATGAAAGGTTAGATTTTTTAGTGAATTTTTAAAATATACGATCAAAAGGTTTAACAATCCAGATTAATTTCCACAGCCTTCTTTGATCATATTTACCAAGGGTGCTGATATTTTTGACCATGACTGTATATGGGGGTTATTTCATGTATGCTATATTTGCAGCAGCATTTCTTACATGCTCACAGCAGCATGTTGTGGACTTATTGGCAGTAGCATGTCTCGGTACTTGCTCTGCCACAGCAGCAGCGTAGCAGATCTATTCCGCCAAAACCAAATACATTAACATTGTCATGTACATTACCATGCCAATCCCTCCGAGAGTTGTCATTACAGAATGTATTTAATCTGAATTTAATTTTCTAAAAATTGATTTGGTTATTTTTCTCTTTATCACCGTGAAGTAAACAAACTGTATTGTTTAAATAAATAAATAAATACAAATTTCCATAGATATAAAGGTGATTTGACTTTACTCTTTGTTTCATAAGATCTAGTAGTTTTACAAACAACCAGTGCTCAAATCTAATATGAATAAAAGAGACAACTGCCAGTCTGAAAATCTGTTCAGTCCTTCTGTCAAACAGATTGGATCTGTGCTCAATGAAGAAAATAAATGGAAATGCAGATTGAGAATGACCAGTCTACAATACAGTAAATCTAGCGAGACACTGGCTGTTCGTGACTCGTGAAAAATGGACAGCCATGTGTCCAGAAAAAAAGAAAAAAGAGAGGGGGAGGGAGACAAGTGGAGACAATGAAAATAGATGTCCTACAGGGAATGAGATGACAAGTGTCTAGTGTGTCAGCAGCATTGTGAAACGTGTGGATGTGTGACTGCTTGAGGTGTCAGGATTGTTATATCCTCCTGTGAAGAGGGTCTGTCCACTTGAGCCACTCTCCTGTCCTGGGTATCATAGTGCATAAATGGTGTCAAACACTGTCTGTCCACAGGCAAGTACCTTGAAAGGCTTACTTTAGAAAGATATCAAACTGCTTTTTTTTTTTTTTTTTGGTCGGTCAGCCTGTGGCCAGCTGTCACTGTGTCGGGTGTCTGTGTCTGTGGACTACAGGACTTTAACAAGGTCTCTCATAGATCATAGACATATGTTTCCTGTAAAGTTGCAGACTGGCACTATTGCGTAATCCCAGTAAATAAATAAATAAGAACAAACCTGGCCAAGATATAATTCAAAAAGATGCAAAATATATTTTGTAAACAGTGCAGTTTCATGAAATACATCATTCTAAGTTAAACCACATTTTATTAAAAGCTTAAAATGTCACAGTGTATTCCAAAATGTGCTCAAGGGACAAGAAAAAAATATTAATAAACGTAAATACAACATAAATATATTTACATCGACGATATATAAAAATTACCAAGTTATATATAAATGTCAGTTAATAAAACTTATTGAAAAATAAGCTGGAAGAAGGTGATAGATATGCACAAACTACATTGCTCAATCTGTTATATATAATAACTTCAAGAGCTGTCTCTGTAAAAGTGTACATAGAAGGTGGCATCCAAATTTCCTCCTTTAACCCTAGTGAATAAAACAGAAATACAGTTGGGGGATACAGTGTTTCACACATTATATATGTACTGGCTGTGTAATAACAGCAACGAGTTTGGGCATAATCAATCAAGTCATGATAGAAACATTTCCCAGTCCAAAAATAATTAGAGCCATAGCTTCAAATCAATAAGGTGTATTCTGGAGAGATAGCCAGTGGTCGTTTATTTCCACAGCTCTCACTGGACACAAAAACTCTTATTTGTTAGAGAGACCACCATGAGAGACCTCAGCTGGAAAAACTATCTAAATATAACGAACAGCAAAATGCACCTGTGAGCCCTAATAAAAAAAAAATGCTTATCAAAAACAATATAATTTAATTTGGGCCCTGTTTTTTTTTTCAATCCTCTAATATACCAGCTGGCAATTCTTTACAAGCAAACAGAAAACAGAAATATGTTTCTTGCTCTCAAATATCATGGCCTTCTTTTAGAAGAGTTTTGCTATATCACAAAAGTTAATAAAATCAAACTCAAATATGAATGTAATAGGCTGATAAATGTTTGGGGTCAGTGAGATTGATTGATTTTTATTTATATATTATAATTTTTATTTTGCAAATATGCATTAAATTGATCAAAAGTACAAAAAATATTTTTACTCGAAAGAGTTACTTAAGCAAAGATTCATGTAAAACTAAAATGGCTGTTGAATTTTCATCTTGGCAAATGCAGGAAATGTGATTAAAAAGCTATTAAAATAGTAAAAAGTGTATTTTAAAAATGTAACAATATTTCATAATATCTTACTGTTTGTATTTATACAATTATAATTGAGGCAATTGTTACTGTTATGTCTCACAATGTTATTGTATTATTATATTATAAAAAATGTATACAATTTAAGCATACTAACTGTATTATACTGTAATATCTGAGGACAGAACATTGCATTAAAATGAAATGAATTAAAATTAATAAAAAAAAAAATAAAAAAAAAGGAACTGCTTTTTTCATTCCATATAATTACATTCTACTAAAGAGTGTATTTATAAACTAAACTATGTAGCTACAATGTACTAAAACTTGTACTAAAGAGTGTACTTGAACTGAAGTTAATTATTGTTTTGGGTGTTTTTTTTTTTTTGTTTGTTTTTTTTTTTTTTTTTCTGTATGTTCTCATGTCATTTAAGATAACTGACGCACAGTTTAATTTCTGTTTGTGTAATTCGATTTATCCTGCTGTAATATTGAAAGGAAAGGATGAACTACAGAAACAGTATTCATGAGATAATCTATCCCTGAGGCGACACATATTTTTACAATACAAGCTTAATCCTGCTCTCACAGAGATCCTGAGAGGCTTTCAGATGTGAGGCTGCATAATCTCAGATTATAATTTTTTTGCCACAGAGGAAAAAAAAAAAAAAAAAATTACACTCTGTAGAGGATACACAGTATAATATTGGATACAATATAGCATATATAATTCATACAGCATTCTGTTCATTGTAAGCAGCTCATCACTGTCATAAAGGCTTCTGTTCTGTCAAAGGGTGCGTCTCAATCATCTCCCTAGCTCGGTAGTCAGGGCACTGATCAGGAAGTCAGACATTACAAGGACTGTCTTAATCACGAACTGAAACGTTTGCTCTGAAATATGTTTACGATGCACTGCAAAAACTATGCTCCCTTAACAGAAATTCTGAAGAATAAATCGCATAAGCAAGCTCAATTAACATCATGACATGCAACAAAATATTTGAAAAGACAAACCGTTATTTACGACGCAAGAATGTAGTCATGTCGCCAGAAATTCATCAGTGTCAGTGTCCCAATGTGCAATGAACCAGAGTCCTAACCAGTGCTTAAATTCATGTATAGGATGCACTGATTTATGACCTAGGGAGCTAGGAAGCTGATTGTGACACAACCACACTTACAAGCTGATGAAATGACTGCATTTTTTGACATTTTAAAAAATTAGCTGTAATCTCATGAATGTAATTTAACAGTGGTCTTTTAAGTTTTATCACCTGTCACCGATTCACTATCTAACAAACAGTGTGTGTGTGATTACTGAATTAACCAAGAGACCTTGCTAGATAGAAGCTAACCAGATTGTCTACCATTCATTGAAATTAGGTGTTCTAATGCAGATCAGTCTTGTAGTAAATGTTACTAACTTTAACACCAAATGTAATCAAAGAAGATAAATGTATCTTAATTAATGCCAATAAACAGTGGTGCTTGCAGATGTATGACTATACGCACACACGACAAAGTGCAGATGTATGTACAATGTACTGTAATAAATTAATTTGACAGTGTAGACATTGATAACAATAGGAGTTTTCTGGGAGTGCTTAACTTTGTGATAGACTATAGTCAGTGATATTGTGATAATATAAATATTACTTTTGTTATAGAATTTATTCGCTGTTTGTAATTAAACAAAATTAAACAAAATAATGACATTATTAGCCTTATTCCCTGGAGTTGGTTCACCCTCCATCTACGCTGAATCAGTAAAACAAACAAGTACACAGAGACCAAACTGTGCTGGATGAAGTGGACAATCAATTACAAACAACTGAAACAAAAGACTACATTTTGAAAGTGAACTTTAAAAAATTCAGGTGAGTCCTGTGATTAAGTGGCTATTGACACAGTTTTTGTGTCCATCCATGCTGTTTTTCATTTGTTTTCCATTCCTTTGCTTTGTGCCATTTTCAGGGTTAAAACATCATCAGCTTTAATTTGTCTAAAGGAAGACAAGCAGACATTTCTAAAATCTGTTAATGCAATGCAGTGTTTCATTCCTTTCTCGCAACACACAGAGAGCGTTCTGAAGACAAAGAAGCTGATATAGGTGCAGTTTTAAACCTTTTTTTAATGAATAAAGGTGTCTTTATTCAAACTTTTAATGCAGGGACACTTTTATGCTGGCGTTCTGAATGACATCACACAACTGCCACAGCCAGTAGAACTGGCATGTTTTTACATGTGCTTTAGACATTGGCACATGCTTAAGTCTTCACATAATGTCACCAACTGTTGCAGCATCTCATTCCTTTATCAGGAAACCAGGTTACATACGTAACCCTAAAACAACATGTCACTGCTTCCATTTTTTGCAACTTTAAAGGGGTCCTATTTTGCCCTTTTAAGAAGTCTTGATTTGGTTTTCTGGATGCAATAGAATAGGATTTCATGCTTGAGTGTTCTAAAAAAAAAACATTTTCACATATTTACATTTGCAGTTCCTTTAAGCCCACCAGCCGTTCCGACGTCAAGCCCACCGGCTGCGGCTCACAGCCCCTGACCAAGAGTCCAGTGCAGGCTCCAGTCCCTGACTAGAGTCAAGTCATTTTACAGTCTTGTGTCCACAGGAACAGTTTTAATCTGTCTTGTCGGTCTTGTCTTGTCCATGCAGACTCGTCTGCTTCTCCTGTCGCTGAAGTGGAAGCGGTTCCTGAGTTTACCCTGTGAGGGCCCTTGACTCCACGTCCACCCCAAGGAGGGCTCTTGTGGTCCTGTCATGCCCAGTAAGGACCTCAAGGGTACCTAGAAGGCTTCTGAGCCTCCCCAGTGGTACTGTTACGGCACGGGACGAACCTTTTGGGAGGGGGGAGTTGTGTCCTTATATGGTCTTTTTCCTGTCCTTGTTTAGTTTGATTATGATTCTGTTCAGCTGTGTGTGTTCTGTGTCTTTAGTTCCTGCTTGTTTAGTTCCTTTTCGTCTGGTCCACCCGTTACGTTCCTTGTGTTCCTGTATGTCTCTGCCCTGCCTTGTCTTGCCCTGTTGGATTTTATTAAAGACTGTTTATTTGAGTTTATCTTCGTCTCCGTGGTACTCGTTCCTCCCCGCTGTGTGCACCGTGACACTAATAAGAGGCAGAAGATTAGTTTTTAGTTGTATTAAATATATAAACAACATCAGCAACGGTAATATAAGTTGTAAAGCAAGCTTTATTTATTTGTTTATTTTTTAACATTACTGGTTTCAAAATTAATCTTACGAAGTATATAGTCAATATGAGGTTTAAAATAAAGTTCTAGATCCAGCCATAAGCCCAGATATTTAATTTGATCCACTCTGTGCAAGTATGTACCATCATTACACATTATTTTTATTAGATTTTGATTTAAACATACACTTTGTACCAAAGACCATGGCATGAGATTTACCTTTGTTAAGTAGTAAATTGAATTTGAGTTAAATGAGGATTTGAAATATAAGTTTATTTTTTTTCATAAATAAATCTGAGTGTTTCCCTTGAATAACCACACATTGTTTTCTGTTATGTAAATAAGAAATAAACCACAATAAAGAATTTTGAGAAAAAAAATCAACTGTATACAACTTATAACAGGTAATGATCAACTAGATCAAAGGCCTTCTTAAGACCGATAAAAATAGCCCCTGTAAGGTCAACACTATCTAATGCTGAATGTACATCATTAGTCAGCTTTAGAAGAGCACTAGTTGTTGAATAATTTGGCCTAAATCCAGATTGAAATTGTGATGAAATATTACTTTTCAAGATACTTTGATATCTAAATATAGATTATTTTTTCAAATACTTTGGCAATAACACAGATTATCGATATTGGTCTATAATTTTGTGGATCAATAATATCACCTCCTTTATGAATTGGAGTAATACGGGAGTACTTCCAAAAAGCTGGTAGCTCACTAGACTGTAATGACATATTAAAGAGATCAGCCAGTGAGTACATGAGAATATGAGATGCAAGTTTGATATATCTAGGCTCAATTCCATCAGATCCAGCACCATTATTAGAGCTAAATTGCATACATGTTGATGAAACACAGGGATCCTCAAATCTGGCCCACAAAATCCACTTTCCTGCAGAGTTTAGCTCTATCTCTAATCAAACTTCCGTCTCATTCAGTACAACTGTTGCTCATTAATTAACTTATTTGCTCGCTTTGTTTGCTCATGTTTAAATGCCTTCAGTTTGGGTGGCTTTTTCGTCTGGCATTGCTTGTGTCACAGGGTGACTAAATTTGCACGATTCTTTGTGGATTAATTAAAGCCAGGGGCCCATTCTTCGTACATCGCTTATTACATCCGAGATCAAATGACACATCCAAGATGATATCATCACGCTAATCATGATCTGGCAAATTCGGTTCTTCGAACGCACCTGTTGTTGATGATTAGTATGGCTGGATTGAGTTATCTGAGATAATTGCGTGTTCATGGGTTGGTTTATGTATCGCTACTCAAAACCACGATCAGCAATGCAGCAATTGACTGGTGGCAAGACAGCAACGTAATGACATAATTAAAAAAGACACCAGACGAAAAACTTGACAAATTTTTGGACTTTTATAAGGAAACAGCCAAGCGAACAAAACTACATAAATGTTATAATAGATAAATTAAATGTGCACTAGCTGTTTTTAATTTACTTGTATTTTTGTTTTACATGATTCCCAATTATTTATATTCACAATTTCTTGTATTTGTACAGACTTTACATTTTTACTTCAATGTTGTAATTATCAATTAATTTAATTTTATCTTTGAAACAGATTTGTTGCATGATAGCATTAATTAAAGTTTCTTAAGGGTCAAGATCAAGTTATCTGCATCTCCTGCACTCCATCAAGCCACTCCCATAGTAGCTGTCATCACTCAAATTAATACACGATTCAAATCAACTGCGTAGCATGTGTGTAAGACTCCAATACAATTATAAAGTAATTAATTCATCACTAATACATCTTTCAATGAGTAAAACTGGTTGTGTTTATAGTATTATAGACAACACATTATTATATTATTTTCAAATAAATTTTTGAATTATTATTATTTTAAATTATAGTACCTGGACCAGCAGGGTACTCTTGTAATAAAGTAGCAGTGGCTGGGGCAGATATTAAGTATCAATTCTGCTTAAAACGATGCAATCTAATCCTTGTTTACATGAAATAAGCCTGCTCTCTAGCAGGTTTAAGTTTACAGACCTGTTGCTATGACAGCAAGACCAAGATGAGCTTCGAAGAACCAAATGATCCAAGATCAAGTGAAATCGGCAACAATCAAATCCAGCTAACTGAGTTAGCGACATATGAAGAACAGGCCCCTGTTTGGACTCTCCTTTGTCTTCTTCATCGTGAAGAAAATTTGTGTGTAAATGCTGTTTGAGCAAGCTTGAACTACTATCGATTAGAAACACATTTGCTTTATATAGAAAATATACATAAAGACATTCAAATATAGGCCTATCTACAATATGTAGGTTCTTGTTAGAAATGACCTGTTCTTTCTTTCTTTTTTTTATTTGAATAAGTGTCTGCTAGATGAATAAATGTAATGAAAAATGGATAAAAAAGCTAGAAAGTTCATATTTAGAATGTGCCCACCATAGCTGAATTGAACCACATTAACCATTTTGATCAACTGCAGTGCACAGACTTTATAAAGACTTGTGAAGTCAGGTTTTGATCAATCAGCATCCCTATAGTATCAAGGTATGACAACGTGCACCCCTGCACTGGGCTGATGAATGTTACAAATCCAATCGTCATCCATTCTTCTCAGTGCGTCTGTAAAAGGACCAGTTGCATTTATAACACATTTGGCTTTGACATCAAACTCTTGGCCTATGAAAGAAAACAGCATCCATCACCGCAGCCCATTCATCTACTGCAGCTGACAAGCCGGATTATTAATTTATCAGCTAACAGCTCTACGGTAATGGACTGGCTCTCTGGCAACGGTGGGAGAGTCTGGAAAGGATTGTAATTAATAGGCAACAGACATACCTAATTTTCCCTCTCACACTGGTGTGTCAAAGAGCAGCCTGGGAGACGGTGTGAGAAGGTTTGTGTGTGTGTGTGTGTGTGTGTGTGTGTGTGTGGGAGTCTTTCTACAGCTGAACAGGATACATTTCCTAATGTGCTGTTTGATAGTGTCTCTGTTCATTAGCAGGGTGCTATCAATGCCAGAGCAAAAGGAGACTGATGCAATGAGACAGTGTCACATGGACAACACCTCTCATTTAAATGTGATTATGCTCTTCACTACACATCTACTTGATCGAGCATCTACACTGTGATTCTAGATGTACTATTTAAAGACATAATTATTATTTACCAAAGCTGAATGCATCTACAATGTTAAAATTCTAGTACAAATACACACACACACGCACACATATACATACATACATACATACAGGTGCTGGTCATATAATTAGAATATCATCAAAAAGTTGATTTATTTCACTAATTCCATTCAAAAAGTGAAACTTGTATATTATATTCATTCATTACACACAGACTGATATATTTCAAATGTTTATTTCTTTTCATTTTGATGATTATAAATGACAACTAAGGAAAATCCCAAATTCAGTATCTCAGAAAATTAGAATATTTACATTTGAGTTTCAATAAATGACCATCCTTACAGTATAAATTCCGGGTATCTCTTGTTCTTTGAAACCACATTAATGGAGAAGACTGCTGACTTGGCAATGATCCAGAAGACGAACATTCACGCCCTCCACAAAGAGGGTAAGTCACAGAGGGTAATTACTGAAAGGTGTGGCTGTTTACAGAGTGCTCTATCAAAGCATGTTAAATGCAAAGTTGACTGGAAGGAAAAGGTGCACAAGCAACAGGGATGACTGCAAGCTTGAGAATACAGTTAAGCAAAGCTGATTCAAACACTTGTGAGAGCTTCACAAGGAGTGAACTGAAGCTGAAGTCACCACGCTCAGATGTCTTCAGGAAAAGGGCTACCAAGCCACTTCTGAACCAGAGACAACGTCAGAAGCGTCTTACCTGGGCTGTGGAGAAAAAGAACTGGACTGTTGCTCAGTGGTCCAAAGTCCTCTTTTCGGATGAAGGTAAATTTTGCATTTCATTTGGAAATCAGGGTCCCAGAGTCTGGAGGAAGAGTGGAGAGGCACAGAATCCATGTTGCTTGAAGTCCAGTGTGAAGTTTCCACAGTCTGTGATGATTTGGGCTGCCATGTCATCTGCTGGTGTTGGTCCACTGTGTTTTCTGAGGTCCAAGGTCAACGCAGCCGTATACCAGGACGTTTTAGAGCACTTCATGCTTCCTGCTCCTGACCAACTTTATGGAGATGCAGATTTCATTTTCCAACAGGACTTGGCACCTGCACACAATGCCAAAGCAACCAGTACCTGGTTTCAGGACCATGGTATCCCTGTTCTTAATTGGCCAGCAAACTCGCCTGACCTTAACCCCATAGAATATCTATGGGGTATTGTGAAGAGGAAGATGCGATATGCCAGACCCAAATATGCGGAAGAGCTGAAGGCCACTATCAGAGCAACCTGGGCTCATAACACCTGAGCAGTGCCACAGACTGATCGACTCCATGCCACGCCGCATTGCTGCAGTAATTCAGGCAAAAGGAGCCCCAACTAAGTATTGAGTGCTGTACATGCTCATACTTTTCATTTTCATACTTTTCAGTTGGCCAAGATTTCTAAAAATCCTTTCTTTGTACTGGTCTTAAATAATATTCAAATTTTCTGAGATACTGAATTTTGGATTTTCCTTAGTTGTCAGTTATAATTATCAAAATTAAAAGAAATAAACATTTGAAATATATCAGTCTGTGTGTAATGAATATAATATACAAGTTTCACTTTTTGAATGGAATTAGTGAAATAAATCAACTGATTATATTCTAATTGTATGACCAGCACCTGTATATATATATATATATATATATATATATATATATATATATATATATATACACACGTGTGTATGTATGTATGTATATGTGTGCGTGTGTGTTCGTCCTGGTATTCCCTACGTTATGGGAGCCAAATGTCCCCAAAGGTTAGTAATACTACTACATTTTGACCTTGTGGGGACTTTTTTTTTTTTGGTCCCCATGAGGAAACAAATAAATAAATCATACAGAATGTCTTTTATTTTTTATTTATTTATTTTATTTTAAATCTAAAAATGTAGAACGTTTTGTGTGAGAGGTAGGTTTAGGGGTAGAGTAAGGGGATAACAAAAGAAAAAAAAAGAAAAAAGATTGCACAGTATAAAACAGAACCATGGAACATCCCCATAAAACATGGAAACCCAACATGTGCGTAGGACTGCATGTGTGTTTCTTTTTTTTTTTTTTTGAAAATCAATTTTCACCTTCATTGCATGGAATGCAGAGGCTGAGATATTCTGCAAAGAATGTTTTTTTTTTTTTTTTTTTTTTTTAGATAAACAGTTTCCATATTGTATCTTGAGAGTTGTATCCTGAATTGCAAGAATCCAGAATTACCTTTCTTAAATGGTTTTGATATACTATGCACATGAGAAGATGACGTTGATTCTTTATGGAATGTTCCCTTATTAATGGAAATGATCTACCAAGGTATTATCAAGGTACTTATAGGGATTTTCAAGTGTCTTAGAAGAATCTCTCTCTTCTAAGCCTGCTCTTCTACTCTGAAAACTATCAGTGCTGCTTAGAAGCTATATAATCATGATTATTCATGAAATATTCAAAATGAACAAAATGTCTACAGTATCTTTCTAGCACTTGTTCTATAAGGGTGACTTTTAAAATATATAAACTAGAAAGCGGTACTGATAGGCTAACTGAGAAGGGTCAATTCTGGGGTAGGTGTCATCATGCTATAAAATGCAGCTTTCATAACAATTAACCATCTGAAAGCAAATAAGATGACCATCTGTCAAAACTGCTAAATTTACACATATTGTATTATTGGTAAAAACAACCATAAACATCGCCAGCTGTGTGCGCTGCATGATGTTTCCAAATAATTACAAATGATTTACACACCAGTGCCAACACTTAGTCAACGGACTCACTGTATGTTACATACTGGTCATCTTAGCAGTCATATATATATATATATATATATATATATATATTTCAGTTTTTCTTTTTTAATAAATCTGCAAAAATGTCAACAATTCTATGTTTTTCAGTCAATATGATGTGCTGTGTGTACATTAATGGGGAAAAAAAATAACTTGAATGATTTTAGCAAATGGCTGCAATATAACAAAGAGTGAAAAATTTAAGGGGGTCTGAATACTTTCCGTACCCACTGTATATAATCCCCCAGTTTCACAGACAAGGCTTAAGCCTAGTCCTAGACTAAAATGTCAGTCTGAGCTGTTTCAACTGAAATAAACTTGCAATGACTGATCTTGAAATATATCAGTGCCTTTGGTTTGTCTCAAGATGCACACAGTGATTAATCATGATTAATCACAAATTTAAAATACTAGGATTTAGCTGTAAATGTGCTGAAACAGAAATGCATGACAAACTAGTTTAAGGAAACAGAACCTTTCACACTTCCGCCAGGTGTGAGACATAATCCTTTTATCATTATTGTTTTGTTTTTATTCAGCCTTTATCAGCCTTTAAACTGACAATAAAATGTTTACCAAGCCACATTGGTTCAATCCCAGTATACATTTACCCAACTATTATCAAAAGTATTTCTAAATAAATACAACAAATCATTTTCTTGTGACCTAACGTGAAGTATTATGACAAAATGCATTATGAAGAATAACTGGAACTGTTCTGCAGGTGTATTAGAGCTAATATTAGCATCATGTTTCATAAGACAATTTATGAGATTAATAGTACACTTTTACTCAAAACTCACTTTAAACCACCATCGAGTGTTTGTAATAACTTTTTGCAATCACGTGTAATTTGGTCGTTTACTGTTGTTAAAATATGCTATTTATAGCCTTTTATATTACTGCACAAATTAGCTTTTCAGATGTACACATCATCTCAAGAAAATCACATACTAACCATATCCTATCGTAATCGTGTGTTTATTATCTTATATAATTTAGTGGCTGTTGCCAAGTTTATTTCTGTTATGCAAAAGCCTTAACATGTATGCTCTGGCTGAAACTCACGTTATTTGTGATGTTACAACCGCCTCTCTGTTCTTAAGTTGCCAGGTATGCATTCCAAGTATAATACACATTAGTAAAAGGATCTCTTTTAATTTTTATTTGTCTATATACACCTTAGGCGGCCATGGTACATTATAAAAGTAGCCCAAAAAACGCAACCCACAGCTCTGTAATTTTACCCACGACTGCATTTTCAAAATAGCCCACTTGTGCCACTGCCCTGGCAATACTGGTTCACTGTACCCTTATCACACGATGATAGATAACCTTCCGCGCTGCGATGACGGGAAGAAGTTGGGCTCAAACCTTATCAAATGATTAATTTGCGTTAAAAAAATAAAATAAAATAAATAAATAAAAAAAATAATATATATATTTTTGATTAATTGCATGCATTAATGTTGACACCCCTAGTTTTTTTTTTTTCCTAAGCACACACACACATATATATATATATATATATATATATATATATATATATATAAATTACTTAAATGTCCTAATTGAACTATGGCATAAATGACTCTGGCTTAGTCTAAGCCCTGTCTGTGAAACTGGGCCAATGTATTTTATACCAGTGGTTCTCACTTCCAGTCCTGGGGACCCCCTGCTCTGCACATTTTGCATGTCTCCCTTATTTAACACACCTGATTGAGATCATCAGCTCATTAGGAGCGAAATCCATGAACTGAACTAACAAGCTGATGATCTCAATCAGGTGTGTTAAGTAAGGGAGACATGCAAAATATGCAGAGCAGGGGACCCCCAGGACTGGAATTGAGAACCACGGTTTTATACAACAGAAAACAAAAAGGCCGCTAGATGAGGTGATTATTTACCTACTACACCTCTTTGGAAGTAACAAAACTTGCAAATGTCTTCTATTTTTTGTCAACAAAGCAATTATTTATTGCTTATGCAGCTTGTTGTAACAGGGCGAACGAGACGTGAGGATCCATGCGCAAGCTTTTATTAATAGACATGGTCAAAAACACAGGCAGGGTCGAACAAATGGCAAACAGGTATACTGAGGGCAACACAGAGGAGTACTCAAGTAAACGGTGTGCTCGTCAATCGGCAAACAATACCCAGAGGGCTTGACAAGAGTGGTAATCCAGGTATACGAGCAATGGTCCAGGCAGGGGCAAACAGAGTCCAAATGGAACTAAACTGAGCTAGACAATGACATCTCTGAATTCAATAATGAAATGCCTTTAACTGAAAATTGAGTGTTTAATCTTATAATTATACATTACTGACACTCTATCCTCCAATCTGATACTGTTAAGTGCTTTGACACAATCTGTATTGTTAAAAGTACTATATAAATAAAAGGTAAAAAATGGAAGGCAAAGGGTTAATCCAAGATACAAGGCAGAAGATCAGGAACCAGACAATATGAAAAGACTAGACTTAAACTAAAACTAGAAATGGCAACTAGGAATGGCTCCCTAAAGCAGCTAACACTCAGAGAGTAGAGGGAAAAAAAAAAAAACACCCCGCAGAACAATACAGGAGAGTAAACACCAAAACAAACACAGAAAGGCTTGTTAAGTAGCTAACACTAGGAGAGTGCTAAACAATACTCGGCAAGTGGTTTATGTAGTGCGTGTAATAGCTCTTAGGTGAGCGTGTGATTGGTGACAGCTGTGTGATCAGTGCATTCAGCTGTGTATATGCAATCAGTGTAATCAGCTGTGCATGTGTCAGTGCAATGGATGATGGGAAATGCAGTCCAGTGTTATGTGTGGTGTGAGAGTCAATATTGATGGAGAGGTGACCTCTTGAGGCAGTCGGACAAAAGACCATGAACCAGATTCGTGACAGGAATCACTAGGCGCCACCACCACACAAGGAACTGAGGCAAGTGTCGCCATCTCGGGAGGTTCTGCAGCTTGTGCCGCCACCTCTGAAGAGACTGCAGCGAACACCACGGCCTATGGGAGCACAGCAGTGAACACTGCTACCTCGGAAGGTTCCGCAGCATAAGCCGCCACCTCTGAAGATGTTGTAGCCGGTGCTGCTTGCTTCTAGCAGATTGGTGGTGGTGTACACGGCCCAGATACACCATAACCCCCCCCCCCAATTACAGGAAGTGCTGCAGACAGGGGAAAGAGTTCATGGGCAGGAGGACTAGAGTGATTAGGTTTGGGTATACCAGCTGTGCGTGCTGATACCAGCGATGGATCCTCCACGCTGAATGCCAACCTCTGACGATTGATGACAGGTTCCCTCGATAGGACAATGAAGGGTTGCAGTACAATAACCGCAACAGGACGTGGCTCTGGGGTGGCAGACATGACATGAAATGGCTCTGGAAGATCAGACGAGACACAGCGAGGCTCTGGCAGATAAGCTGTTGACGTGACTTGACTCATGACGATCAGCTGTGACTTGACGAAGCGTTGTAGTGGTCGCCGTTTTGTGAACGTGCTCCGGTGCGGCTGCCATTTCACGAGAAGGTTGAATCACCGGAGCTTGTGGCTGACTCAATCTCGCGGCCGCCATTACCGGCACGGACGCAATATTGCGTTCCTCCTCCACGACACCCACAATGAATAGAGAGCCAACAGTCAACAAAGAATAATCCATAAAATCACAGAGTGATGAACGTGGACCCTCACGTCTAAGCTGAGCCTTGAGAGGTTGATTAATGCCATCACAGAAAAACTCCAAAATAATGTCTGGTAAATCTGAATAATGAGCGATGGCTAAAAATTCTCGGATATAGTTCTCCAATGATAACTGCTTAAGGGCTAATAATATTCTTGCAGTGTCCATACCTGGCCAATGAACAGCTGCTGGATCCTTGTGTGGCAGAGTATTCTGTAACAGGGTGAACGAGACGCGATGTGTGCGGATCCATGCTCAAGCTTTTATTAATAGACATGGTCAAAATCACAGGCAGGGTCAAACAAGTGGCAAACAGGTATAATGAGGGCAAGACAGAGGAGTACTCAAGTAAATGGGCGTGTTCTTCGATCGGCGAACAATATCCAGAGGGCTTGACAAGAGGGGTAATCCAGGTACAAGAGCAATGGTCCAGGCAGGGGCAAACAGAGTCCAAATGGAAGGTAAGGGGTTAATCCAAGATACAAGGCAGAATATCAGGAACCAGACAACAAGGCAACACGAAAAGACTAGACTTAAACTAAAACTAGAAATGGAAACTAGGAATGGCTCCGTAAAGCAGCTAACTGAAAAAACACAGAACAATACAGGAGAGTAAACACCAAAACAAACACAGAAAGGCTCGGTAAGTAGCTAACACTAGGAGAGTGCTAAACGCTAAACAATACTTGGCAACTAGATTAGGATCTGAGAGTGTTTTATGTAGTGTGTGTAATAGCTCTTTGGTGAGCCTGTGATTGGTGACAGCTGTGTGATCAGTGCATTCAGCTGTGTATATGCAATCAGTGTAATCAGCTGTGCATGTGTCAGTGCAATGGATGATGGGAAATGCAGTGCAGTGTGATGTGTGGTGTGAGAGTCAATATAGGCCCTTTCGCACCGCAGGAACTTTTTCATAGTACCCAAACTAATTGTTGAACTACCCACTTTTTGGCGTGTTCGCACCGCGGGAACTAGGAACTGTTTTAGTTCCCGGAACTCCGTTTGGAGGAACTAAATTAGCTCCTACTTCAGAGTAGGGTCTAAAACAGTTCCATAGGAACTATCGTGACGTAAGTGTACGCTGATTGGCTAAACGCGTATGAAAACGCCCTCACCCGCCATGATTTAAAACGCCGTGTAAACACATACTGTGTAAACATTGTATCAACTTATATTTCACAAGAATGGAGAACAGCGATAGATGGACGGACGCTGAAGTGCAGGCACTTTTGGACATTTTGAACTCCTTTCCGATCTTTCAATCGCTTGATGTATAAGTTACGTTGACATTCCATGTCCATTATTGTGAACCCCGCGAGACACAACAAAAACAGAGCTCCGATCACAGCGTCCTCCATCCTTCTGTTGTTAACGTTGTTCTTCTTTGTTTTCGTTGTTGAACGCCGCAGTATCAACATATTTTCCTTTTTTTTTGGGGGGGGGGGGGGGGGGGATTGGTGGTTATGGGTTTGGGCCGCCTAGGCTATGGGTGGGCGATATGGTTTGTTTTTCTATTTTGCAAGTTGTCTGAGCATTACAGCCAAACTAATTTCCCTATTATAAAGACAAGGCCTTTCAAGGTAAGAAAAATATAAAAAACGTATATGGCAGATATTTAGGCCAAAGTGGGTGTGAAGATGCACATTACAAACACACATAATATACAAATAAAATAAACCGTGTTTTATTTTCAGGTAGGCTTTAGGTGTATTTAGCAGGAGCATTCAAGAAATTGAATAAACAAATATAAAAATAAAACATTATAAAGATTGATTCCTATTAAATCAACTGTTTTAAAGTTTTTCAGTCAAGAGTAGTGAGTGATTTTTTTCTCTTTGTGTTTTGGTGTTTTATTAACATTAAAGGAATAATTCACCCCAAAATTAAAATAGGCTAGTGTTTTATTTTTATACCTTCATTTACTCACTCAAAAGTTGTTTTAAACCTGAATGAGTTTCCTTCTTCTGCTAAACATAAATGCTATTTTGAAGAAGGTGGAAAACCAAACAATTGCTGGTCTACAGTGACTTCCATAGTATTTTTTTTTTCCCCCTACTGTTAAAGTCAATGTGGACCAGCAACTGTTTGGTTACCCACATTCTTCAAAATATCTTCCTTTGTGTTCAGCACAAGAAATAAATTAATACAGGTTTGGGACAACATGTGAGTGAATAAATAATGACAGAAATTTAATTTTAGGGTGCAGTATCTCTTCAATTACAGTCGGCAGCATGTTTAGCACTGTCCCTTTAAAGGAAAACGCCACCGGTTTTCCATATTCTAATATGTTCTTCCCTCAACTTAGACTAGTTGATACGTACCTCTCCCGTCTCAGTTCGTGCACTTAATCGCTCTAGCGCACGGCGCAACTATGTTAGCGTTTAGCTTAGCCCCATTCATTCCTTAGGATCCAAACAGGGATGAATTTAGAAGCCACCAAACACTTCCATGTTTTCCCTATTTAAAGATGGTTACATGAGTAGTTACACGAGTAAGTATAGTGACACAAAATAAAACGTGGCGATTTTCTAAGCGGATAAAAAATGATAACTATAATGTATGGCGGAAGAGCACTTCGCAGCACTTCGACTTCGGCGCAGTAATATCATCGCTCAAGTGAGCACGTCACAGCACTTCGACCTCGGCGCATGATGATATTACTGCGCCGTGGTCGAAGTGCTGCGACGTGCTCTTCCGCCATACATTATAGTTATCATTTTTTATCTGCTTAGAAAATCACCACGTTTTATTTTGTGTCATCACACTTACTCGTGAAACTACTCATGTAACCATCTTTAAATAGGGAAAACATGGAAGTGTTTGGTGGCTTCTAAATTCATCCCTGTTTGGATCCTAAGGAATGAATGGGGCTAAGCTAAACGCTAACATAGTTGCGCCGTGCGCTAGAGCGATTAAGTGCACGCACTGAGACGGGAGAGGTACGTATCAACTAGTCTAAGTTGAGGGAAGAACATATTAGAATATGGAAAACCGGTGGCGTTTTCCTTTAAGATCTGTGTATGCAGTCCGTGCCTCCAAACTTTTTTTTGTTATCAACATTTTTATTTTTCATACATAACATCCAAAATAAAAATAAAAATTAAAAAATTAAATAAATTAAAAAAAACAACAACAACAACAACAACAGACACATACTCAATATCTCAAAGTCCAGTCAAAGGGAGGGAGAGAGGGAAGGACAAGAAAAACACAAAAGTCACTCCTTTATACAGTCACGTATATCAAAGAGAAAGCACTGCCAAGCATCAATGGTAGAAGGCTTGGCCCCATTGATTCGTGCTGTTGTACATTCACAAGTCACTACGTGCCTCCAAACTTTCTTAATCGTTTTGCTAATTCTACATTTTATAATTATTTATTACTCAGTCTTTACTGATTTTCAGTTTTGTATACCTATTTAAAATTTGTAAGTTATTTGTTATTTTATATTAGGCATACAGCATGGCGTATTTTTATTCGTTGTGTTAATAAAAGTTATATGTTCTACTTTGTATTTTGTTGGTTGAATTGAACTCAAGCAATTGATGCCGAATTTACTGCTAATTTAAAAGTGAAAGTAAAATGCGCAAGGTGCTTTTACAAGCTATTTAAGCAAAGGAAAGTGGGAAAACTCAAACTAACTAAAAACAAACAACTGCTTGATGCCGAATTTGAAAGTGAAAGTAAAATGTGCAGGAGCATTTACAATTTATTTTAAACTGAATGAAAGCGAGGAAAAGAGCAAAAACTGAAACTCAAAGGAGTCAGGCATATAATGGCATTCGGCAACTTCATCTTTCCAGCCGACACTGATTGAGAAAGCACTTATTAATAAATAATTAAAATGTCTTCTTTTTCCGATGCATTCATAATAATTACTTTAGCCGGTGCTTTGCGGCAAGCTTTATGCCTGCGCTTGAGCGCAGAATAGGCTATAATACGCCTAAATACCTATATTAAAGGATGGTTTAGGTTATTATACAAATCAATTTAATATAAATGTTCGACTAGTTGACTAGAAAAATCTTTAGTCGGGGGCAGGCCTACTTGGCACAATTGAACCGAGCCATTTTTAAAATAAAATGCTGACATTACGTGCGACTACAAATCAAGTCACGTTGTAGCCTATTGCATTGCAGTAGTTATGCATGAGTCAAATGTTTTTATTTTATTTCATTTTTTATGGGGGTGCTATGGGGGTACTTTGGTTTTTCTTGGGGGTGCTGGAGCACCTGTTAGCCCCTCCCTAGTGCCGCCCATGTCTATGTGGTAATACATACTATCATTCATCGACCTCAAATATGGCTTTTCATCTGATCTATGTAGTAGCAACTTTACATGGCCGCTCAATATGATGTTAACCTAGAGAAATGTGCGCAATTGAAGTGTTTGTGTGGAGAGTGGAAGCTGAATAGCGCGCTCGCTGCAGGACATGCACCGGTGCGCTCACTTGCTGTTAAAATCTCCGTAATTTTTGGTCATACAGTAGCCTAATAATCTTTCGAATCTGTAAAGACTCGTTTATTTGTGTACACTCAGAATAACAACGAAACCTTGCGCTTTAAAGCAATCAGGGTGCGCTTTAGGTCTCTGAGCGAGAAACTTCGAAACTCCGTCTTTGAAAAATATATCTATAGAGAGTGAAATGTCTACTTTCAAATGAAAAAAACAACAACAAAAAAACAACAAAATTCAAATAGAAAACGTGTGTGTTAGCATGGATGATTTACATAAAATTTAACGTGTGCAATGTGGCCTACACTGTGCATAAACTGGTTTTCAGTTCAATATAATAACAAAAAAATTACATTTTGGGTTTTTATTCAACGCTGTGATCTGTACTATATTTTTACTGTAACTGACAGATTTCGGCCAAAAAAAAAAAAAAAAAAGTATACAAAAAAAAAAAAAAAAAAAAAACGGGAGTGGGAGGGAATGGGAGTGATTCTTCCGGGATTGGGACGGGACGGGATTTTTTTTTTTTTTTTTTGTGGGAGTGGGACGGGAGAGGTTTCAAAATGCACTCCCGTGTCACCCTCTAATCTGCACGCATCTAATATACAGGCACGCATCCCTTTCTTTCAGCTGTTTATTTTCATTTTAGACATGACCAACTGAGTCTATACATAAACCTTGTGTGCTCTGACAGTATTAGCACAAAACATAGTTCAGTAATCAGGCACTGTTTGACGGGTTTTTTAGAGCACGCACTTTGGGTGTATGTGCTCAGAAAAGGCGCTCGTCAGAACAGCACACGAATGAAACGTTTAACCAGTAAGTCTATTAAGCAGATGCAAATAATGTACTTTTGTGATTGCGAATAAGTGCAGTGTCCCGTGAGAGTAACTCTACCGCTGAGTTAACACTGAATGTATATGGCCTTCTACAGTAAGCTACATATGGCGCTTTTCCACTGCGTGGTACAACTCAGCTCGGTTTGCGTTTCCACTGCAGTTTAGTACCGTGTTTAGTACCGTTTTAGAGTGGGCGGGATTACTCACATGTTGTTATAGTCGCGCTGCCTCTACTACCGTGACTCCTGAAAAACCTTTTAATTCCGCGTCGCTCCATCAAGCTCTCACTGGATCCGCTCCTCGGATATCAACCAGAGGAACATCTGTACTTCCTCAACAGACAACGAAACCTTTTGGTTGTTAAAAGAAAGGTGCGCTCATTCAAAACAGCTGCGTTCGATCTTTCGCTGGCTGCTGATTTAAATCTAGCGGGTCTGTTGTGTCTCTTGCCGCAAGTTCAATGACGCAGGCATTGACGATATTCTCCGACCGATCAGTGAGCAGCAGAGTTTACACGTCACGTTTTGGTAACGGTACGGTTCGCTTGGAACCTCGGCTGAGGTGGTACTAAAAAAAGTACCAGGTACTGTTCCCAGTAGAAAACGCCCCCAAAGTGAGCCGTACTGAACCATACCGTGCCGTACCATGCAGTGGAAATGCGCCAATAGAGACGGCGGGGCCAAACAGCTGATATCAGCCACAAATGAGTGCCAAGAAAACAGCACTCCTCTTTTAAAAGAACTCCACAAAAGACCTGGCTAACCAGGCTAACAAATTTATGTTCTAATAATAAATGGCAAAAATATTTTGCACACATAAACACTGGGTTGAAATACCTCAGCTTCAGTTAAATTTAACTTGCTTTCTATCGAGACTTCATTTCAGAATAAAAATATCACGTTCAAGATTTCTACCTGGCATCTTGCATGGACAGTTTACACTGAACTTGTTGCAAGACATTGAGGGATTGCCTTGTTAATAAAATATATGTTCGTATGATTATGATATGAATTTTGTCCAAACTAAGGCATCATAATGAACCACCTTCAATATGCTTTGAAAGAACTCCAGTGCTAGAAATCCAGGCAATATTAATCTTCTTTCACTCCTATTACATTTACCTGCTCTGCAGATCCTCCCCTGGCCACAGCAGGGGTCGGGACTGTTCATGAGGTGCAGTTCTTCAGTGTAATTGGTGATGGCAGCCTTGTACCTGGCAGCAGAGAGTGCGCTGCAGAGATTCATTCATGCATTCTTGTGTTGTCCTGCAGGGGGCAGGGAGCGGGGCGACTGAGTGACTCACCCCTCAGCACACTGACTGGTGCTATGGAAGTGTGTCGGAAACGATCTGTCACATCTGGCCCTGTCACTTTCAATCACTTATACACAGGCAAATGCACAAATGCTAGTGCAGAGTGCAGGGGAAAGGCCTGCTCATTTAAAGCCACAGCATGAGAAGGAAGGGACCCCGGAGACACAGCCACATTCCCACAGACAAAAATGTGTGACACGCACATACATCCAGATAGGATGCACGGGGAGATTCGTATGCACACACGAACATGCACAGACATTTAAAACTTCTCCAAATGGAGGGAGGCATTTCAAGCTCCAGCTATATTCAAGCCAAAAAGAGCATTGGAAGTGTATTTTGGGTAATGATTCATCACAGCATTCAGACATTAAGCGATTGCCTTTATGTAAGCTCCTGAAATTATATAATAATAATTACCAGATGACCACCATGATGAAGGCATCTTAGTTGACAGGATGTTCAAACTTCCAGACATTCACCCTTCATTATACTGCCGCTGTTTTCTTTTTTTTTTAGGCACAGCCCAACTGTCAACTGATGAACACGCACATCCATCCGCTGCCGGTTGAGAAAAAAAAAAAAACAGTGGGAGTTTAAGGTCTTGAAGAGGAGCAAATGTGACCCTAATTCCTCTTTCCCCGTGTCCTGGCTCTTGTTTGAGGCTGTGGGTAGCTGAGAGATTAATTCAGAGATAGTTCAAGATAAAGGCAGAGGTGGTGCACAAACAGGCCAGAGACTGTGCTGATCATTGAAAATAATTATTTGCTGCGTCACTGGCAACCCCTTCCCTCCATTCATCTATGTCAAGAAACCTTCTTTGACAGGCATTGTGTGTGTGTGTGTGTGTGTGTGTGTGTGTGTGAAGACATTGGCAAGGATTACTATTAATGAAGAGAGGAATCTCACATCAAGATTTATGGATTAATCCCTTTTGGGTCTGAAAATACCAAAGATCTATACTCGCTGGCACAAGGTCGCAAGTTTTGTAATTTAAATGAAAGGGTTTAAAAGGTGACAAATGAACAAAGCACAGTTTCATTACAGACTGATTCTTATGTACATCTCTTAAGATTTATTGCAGCATAATCCTTTGCTTAAAGAAAGGAGTGAACGCTGAAATGATTAATCTCTTTTAATGTTGGTGTCTGAAACAGCCCTCTCTCTATTTGTAATTGCCAAGGAAGCGTAAGTCCTCGTTGTTGGTTCAGGATGTTGCTACACTCTGGGAATGAAATGGCCAAAGGAACCTCTGATCTTTCTTCTTTTTTTTTTTTTTTTTTTGCCTTGCTTTTCTTCAGATGCTTAAAACGACCGGAGGCTAAGTAACTGGTAGGCCCCGGTTAATGCTACCATACGCTTGAAGTCATTTTCAGAACAAGACGCAGAAATACGGGACAACAGAACAAGAAAACACAACAAATATAAAGGCCAAATTTTGAAACAAATTACACGCAGGGGCATGTGTGCTGCCATGATGTATTAAGGTGTGGAGTACCTCTATCCTCTCTGCTGGATAAGCACTTCACTGATCCTGTGCATAAACATAATTTGGAGTGTCATCTACAAGAGCCTTGCGGTGGATAAGTTTCAGCCCCGGGCAAAACGGGTGCAATAATTCACAATAATGTAAAGGAATATGCAAGCCTGCCTTCCGTGAAATGTCTCTCTCTGCTCATCATTAATATTAGACAATATGACAGTCAGTCATGTTGTTGTTAGAGACTGTATTGAGAACAACATTAATGCTGTGTACATAGTCGTGTTGACTGAAGGAAGACAAATGACTCTTAAAACTCCTTGAGACGTACCGAACCCACACCCGAAACCTCCATCCCCCAATGTGCGCTCTCCTTCCCCTCCTTTGCTATAATTTGCACCTCCTGAAGGTAAGCAAACTCAGTGGAGTGCGAGTAAGATTAGGGCGGGACTCCACAGTGACATGATAGAAATGTTAGTGACGATGAATTTCATATGTGCCAGTCACAAAGTGAGATGCTTGGCTGAGCTGACTGCTCACATGACTGTATCTCAGGTACACTCAGGTTGTTCAGACAAAAGGGGAGAAAAAAAAGACAATTAATCTCCACTGATAGCCGGAGATGATCACAAAATATTTACATGATGCTAATTAATTGTGAATAATTATATATAATGTTGTTCATTTTAACACAATTCCTTTTGGTTGGCCATTCTATAAAAACACTGAGGTACTGCATGAGCCCTCTTGAACATACAGATTTTTTAAAATCTGTATGTTATGCGTACTTCACTGCATAATGAAAACACAGTAGTGTGTTGGTCTGCTAAATGTCCTCAGAGAAATAAATTCCAGCATTCAGAGCTCAGACTGAAGAAGAGGGTCAACCTCTGAAATGTCACTGCAATCATCATCCTTCACATAATTATCATAGATACAGAAAAAAAAAAAAAATTGCCTAAAAAAAACTTAATGTGCACGCATTTATGCATTTAGCGAGATCTGTATGGTATTTTCTTCAAAGCCCAAGCAAACATTAAGACATTTCCCCTATTATAATGGTTACATAAAGATTTAATCATAGCAAAAGCAGGTGTAAAGACAAATATAACTAAAATCATTGAGCATTAAAAACATACATAGAATGAAGCAGGTATGTCTCCTCTGTGCTGAATGAGTGAATTTGACAGATCGTTGCTCTCTTCTCTGCCGGGCCCTGTGAATACACATATCCTCATGCTCCAAATGTGGGCTGACAGCTTGCCCGGAGAAATGAAGTTGGTAGTTTGGGGCAATGGGAAAGAGCCTGAGCAAACAGGACATGCTATGTACACCCAGGCTAACAATGAACATATGCTTTGTTTTTCTGATGCCAACACGGAGCAGTCATGGCCTCAAGAGACTCCTGAGATTCAGGGACCAGTTGGAGCGAACAGCCTGCTGGCTATTTTTGCCTTTTTTGGCAGACTGTTGTTTCTAATTTGTTTACAGTACTGTAGCCATTAAACTGCGCTGGTTGTTACATTGTAAATAAAGTCTCCCTCAAACTTTAAAACATGACCCGAATGTCTAACCTGAAACTGTAACTCTGAACAAATAATTTGGACCCACTTTATATTTGTCTTTTTCACAGCTGCTAACATTTAAATGAATTACTTGATACAATATACAAATCACAATCAAATAAAGGTAATCAAATCACACAATCAAATCATAAATCCAGTGTTACATAAAAGGTGTACTTTTTAATAACTTTCAGTAGTAAAATATTAGCAAACATGGTAACACTTTAGAATAGGGAACACTTATTCACTATTAACTACGACTTTTCCTTCAATAAATTCCTAATTTGCTGCTTATTAATAGTTAGTAAGGTAGTTGTTATGTTTAGGTGTTGTGTAGGATTAGGGATGTAGAACAAGGTCATGTAGAATAAGGCATTGCTTAATTACTACTAATAAATGGCTACTATTCTAGTAATATGCATGCTAATAAGCAACTAGTTAAGAGGCCCTAAAATAAAGTGTTACCGGAAACATTATATAATGCCTAAAATAGCAGTTATTAGAATTAGTTTAAATGTTTCACACTGCTCTTAAGACACACTGAAAAAAAAAAAGATTAATTGAATGTACTAATTGATTGTTTGTTTTAAGGTAAGTGGTTGCAATCAATTTAATTTAGCTACGATTAAATAAACAAATTTAGCTGACTAACTTTCAACATTTCTTTTTAAACGTAGCTAATATAAATTGTTTGCCATAATCGCCATAATCTCCCCCCATCTGAGCTGAGGACAATGTGGTTAAATTTTATTTTTGAAGGAAACATTCGGAAAAAATTTGGTAACATCCACTAAATGTTTAGGAATCAATACCAACGCTTCGTGCACAAACGTCAGTTCCAGGCAAAGTAAGTATCACGCGTTTGTTTTCCAAATTGCCTTTCTGAAAGAGCTTCTTGGCACTCTGTAAGGCTAATTGCTAAAGCTATCATTGTCTCTGCCTGTTTTCACTGATGCTGCCTTCAAGTGGTACCAGAATGATCGTGAATAGGAATGTGGTTAAAAGTTGCATATGAAAGCAATGTGAGTCGATCGCTTGAAGCTGATTTATAAAGTTTGTGATAGCATGAGACCAGCTATGTTGTTATTACCCCCCCCCCCCCCCCGTGATCCCCGTCTGTGTAATTCATAAACTTATTTATTATTTAATTTATTGTGCACAGTATAATCAGAGGACTGTCTTTGAAACAGAGTCTGTTTTCTGTAAAGATCACAGGCTTGTACTAATAGTGCAATGTTTATTTGCAAAGGCTAGCACTGCTAATGCTAGAGCTTGAGCTCTTGAAGCTCTGCCCTCTTCTCTGGGAGCAACAGCTCATTTGCATTTAAAGCAACATACTCAAAATCAGGTGTTTGGGCTCATACCCTAAAAGTGGCAATTTTATAGCTATAACATTTTAAGCTATAAAAATTTATCTGTGGGGTATTCTGAGCTAAAACTTCACATATACTCTCTGGGGACATCAGAGACATATTTTACATCTTGTGAAAAGGGGCATAATAGGTCCCCTTTAAGAGTCCAAAAGCATTCGCTGTGTGATTAAGTCTATTAATGCAGTTAGATTTCCCCATAGTTCAAGTTATCCCTTTATGATTTTATATATTTATAAAATGCGATATACTTAAGTAATATTATTCAAGCAAGAGTGCATTTTCCTGAATATTAGTGCGTGAGTGTCATAGCATTATCGAATGTAATATTAACTTAAAGTGGTCATATGATGCCCATTTTCCACAAGTTGATATTATTCTTTAGGGTCTTAATGAAAAGTCTGTAACATAATTTGGTTAAAATTTCTCATTGGTAGTGTAAAAAACACCTTTTTCATCCTGTCAAAAACAGCTCTTGTCAGAGCAAGCGGTATTGTGTCATTCTCCTTTAAATGTTAATGAGCTCTGCTGACTCCGCCCCTCTCTTCCGAGCTGCTCTCTGAGGGACTGTTTACTTCATTCATCCTGAAATTTGCTAATTAGTACATTATTAGGAAGGGCCATTTGCAAAGATTCATTTAAAAAAACTTTGTACTCACTTTTCCTGGAGGTGAAGCTGGATCACGAATGATTCGCGCGAACATAGACACATTTAGGTAGATGGAGGGCGCATTCCCTTCAGAACAAAACATCATCCTCTTCAGCCGCTCAGATGACTACTGCTATGTTCATTATTACATCCAACAACAAAACACCTCAATCGCTTAGGAGTCATTCTTGTCTACATCTGCTCCGGTGGTGAAACAACTGATGACAGCTCACTCAGGGCGGGTCTGAGGTAATACACCAGTGCAGTCTGTGCTAAAATGCTGCTGTCAATCAACAATTGTGGGAGGGGCCTCCGTCCGTGTGACGTCACATGGACAGACGGCTCGATTTGAGAAAGGGGTAAAGATTTAACGAGATTCCAAAAAAAACACTGGGTGGATTTTTATCATTATAGGGTGGTTGTGTACACACACACTGCCAATACACATTTCAGTTCAAACAACTTGTAAAAGTGCGTGTAGCATTATATGACCCCTTTAATTCAACAGTTCAAAAACAAGAAATATTGAGTTAGTTACATTTTAAACACAATATTGTCTTTTGTTCTGTTTTGCCAAGAAAAATAGTTCTAAACAAAGCCGGAACAGAACATTTATGCATCTCAGAGCAGCACTATATTGTTTCGTCCCTGAATGAATCTGTCTTTGAATAAGTCATTAAAGGTGCCATAGGTGATTGTCTTCAGAAACATTTTTTTGTTATTCTGGTTGAAAATCTCTTCACATCCTGATAGCAATCATTAAGTTAAGTGGTCTAAATGTATTTATCTGTGTTTATATATTCTGTGGAAGGTGTAGGACCAAGAAATGTTTGTCCAATTAAAACGCTCGGTCCGAGGGTTTTAATTGTCTCTCCTACCTGCCTGTCAACATATGCATTTGCATACCTCTGTGCACCCTGTTCGCGCAGACAGGATACGTCATCAGGGCGTTCACGCAGACAGAGCGAGAATGGCAGGCAAACATCAACAACCCGATCTTCCTTCCTGGTATTGTAGTACTTTTACTAACTGTGCTGTAAAGTTTTCTCACCTGTGAATAACACATGATGTAGCCCAGCGCTGTTCCCAGTTCCAGTCCTCGTGCCCCCCGTCTCTGCATATTTTGCATGTCTCGCTTCGTTAACACACTCGGTTCAGATGACCAGCTCATTAGAAGAGAGCTCCGTGCATGAACTGTGTTCCGATTGTCATGTTCCCTACACAGTGTTCATTGCTCCCTACTCCCTGAGCAAGGAAAATCCGTTTATTTCACTTCAGAACATTCACTCACAGATTTGTGCTGCTCCTCACACACAGACGAAAGAGAAGTGTGAAGTGTGACATAATATACCTCTGTAAATAAATACAATTTAAATTCAGGTATGGCACACTTTAATGCCCTTTGAATCATGGCGGAATATCTGGTGATGTCCACTTCGCAGGGCACTTATGAATTACGGTCGAAAAGAACAACCATCAGACGTGATAAGATATACATATGAAATGTGCAGAGCGGGGAGGGCTTGAGGACTGTAATTGGAAACCGTTGATGTAGCCTATTGTAGTAATTTATATTGTCTCTGGCTGCTCTTTGAGCATATGTGCGCTCAGGGAGTGTGCCTTTGGATGGCGATTGCAGGGATGGTGGGACGTTCGCTTTCAGTGCTATCAGGCTAAAGTTAGCATTTTCCGAGATATCCTACTGCACCTTTTAAGTCAATGATTCAATAATCCATTACTAAAGACAGCCACTTGCTTCTTTTCTAATTGAATCAGCCTTTTTGAACAAATAGTTTTTTGAAGAAAATGATTCAATGAATCACTCATTAAGGGACTTGCCTCCACCTAATGGCGGTTTTAGTGTCATACTAATTTATCCATGACAGGCCTAAACCAGCCAAGATACCAGCATAAAGACACACTCAGATACATTTTGTTAATTTATTGTTACTGAAAAAAAAAAAAAAATCACTTTTTTTTTTTGACAATATCAAACATCCCTATTATCAGCATTTTTCAAAATATCTTGTTTGGTGCTCAGCAGAAGAAAGACATTCATACAGATTTGCAACAAAATGAGGGTGAGTAATGATTAAATTTTTCATTTTGGGTGAACTATCTATTAAAGATGTATGGCTGTTATGCATAACACGAGCACTAAACAATAGGCCTAAACAATGCAAACTGTCATCTCAGCCCAGTCAAGAACTTTGTGAATGTGCAGAAAAAGTGATTCTGGGATCCTCTTAATTCCTTTTTATACTGTTTGTGGATGATCCTTACAAGCATATACTCTATAAGTTAACATATTTTTAGCTGTAATTGAAGTCAAAGTTTTGAGACAGATGGCAGATCAGTGTCAGGAGGGTCAAAGATTACATCTCATCTTAGAAGATGCTCACCTACTGTATATCTGAGAAGTCTGAGAGGTTTGTCAGAGCAAATGTCCTACAAGAGTGACAGATAGGTACCTTTAGGCTACAAAGTGGATTGGGTTCAGTGTAGACGGTGCAAGTGCAGATGGGAAGTTCTGTCTCATCTCATTAATGAAGCACACCTGAACTCTGCTTTAAATACCAGAAGAGAGGATGGAAATGTCACATGCAATTAAAACTCATGATGCAAGATGGCACAAATCAAACCTAGCCACTCAAAAAAGAAAACGAGAGAGACAAAGAGGTATGGATGGTGGAATGATAGATCACTACTGACACACTTTCACAAGGAAACTCCTGCAAGGTGTATCCTCCAAAACATGACTCGTATTCCATATTGAAACGTACATTAATAATCATTATGCTTATTTGGGAGGAATTTCATTATTTTCAATAAAGCACTGGCTTATCACTGACTTATTTCAATAAAGCTAGACATTATCAACATTCACGATAAAAGTCACAGTAATAACGACCAACCCAGTGTTCCTTTGCAAAAGTGTTTTACTTGCAAAAGTTTCAACTCACTTATTGTATATTTCTGTACTGCTTAATTCTTCTATTACTGGGGTGTTGGGCTACTAATGTTAAATGTGCATGCTTCCACTTACTGTACTGTAGTGTGTAACAAGCTTGCTCAGTGAGGTGACTAAATGATACATGACACACACAAGACAACAACCTTTGATGACAATGTTAAAGTGAAATGATAGATGCCAATGTCTCCCCATTCCCAATAATAAAACTTTTGCTTAACTGATTTGCTGGGCCATACAAAGTTCACATTATTTTTAAAGTCTACAAAAATTATGGGCTTTTGTGAAGAAGAGGAGGAGGAGGAGGAAGAAAAAAAAGGAAGAAGACGAAGAAGGTGAAGAAGAAGAAGAAGAGGAAGAAGAAGAAGAAAGCCCCAGAAGCCAAATTGTGAGTGTTAAACATTCACCGCACAAGGTGAATGATTCAAATAGAGCATTCTCTCTTTTTTCTGTTGTCCTGTTGCTTTTTCTGAAGCTGAAGCATTTAAGTTTTTATGGCAAAAAAAAGTAACAAAAAGTGCTTCAGTTCTGCCACACCTCAGGTGATCTTTTTTTATTTACAGCACAGTCTGTCTTGTGATCTGAACACTTTGAGCCACTAGAGAATGCACTGTAAATCTGCTCCACTGCAGGAGTGTTATTTCAGTGAGAAATTTGCCAAACATATAAATATATCTGGCTATATTTGCCTAATGTGCTTGGTGCTCATCTCCTGTACTTCTTCCCCCACTATGTGCTGAGTGTGCAGTCTCACTGTCTGCAGTCACACTAATTGGACCCCTCTCTGATTCACCTCCAAGACCCCAGTATGTTCAAACAGATAGGAAAATAAAACACAGCCCTAAAATAATGAGATTCCTCAGGTCGTTTCAAATGTAACAGAAAATGATGACATTTTGGTTTGAACCCAGCTGACTTTCTAACAATGTGAAGACAAAAGAAGGCCAGAATGCTTGAAATCGCCCCCTATTACTTTGATATAATTACTCTATATTAATCCCATCTTGATAATGACAGGGTCCACCCCCCCCCCCCTCTCTCTCTGATTTGCCAATAAAGTGGGCAACTCTGAAACCTTTGAAATAACTTTAAGAGAGAGAGAGCGAGAGAGAGAGAGAGAGCGAGAGAGAGAGAAATAAACAAAAGAAGGCAGGTATAAAAAAATATATATCCCACGACTGATTCAACACGAACACGTCTAGACCTCTTTTGAATGAAAAATGATACGTGAGGGAAAATAAAGCAATATGACCAGAAGGACCAGGAATTCACCAGATGAGTGTCAACGGAGAGATAAAAAATGAAGCATTTACCTGTTCCTAATCTAATTTCGTCATGGCTTTCTGTAGATATCGGACCCCGCCGTGAATAAGCTTAGTGTTTGCGCTGCCAGTTCCGGGTGAGAAATCGCTCCGCTCTGCCAGGGCCGCGGAGAGTGAGGGAAACCAGCTCCGGATCAACGTCAGCTTGATATTTGGCTACTTATTCTCACCACCTCAAAATGTTTAGAATATATTACATATCATTTTCATATGCATCTCTCCTCTCGCTGTAATATGCTTTAAAGGCGAACCGGGACCGGGGTAGGCTATATGAGAGGGCATTCATATCTCCATGGGAAACGGGATGCGTTAATATGTATGAGCGCACATGTGACTGTTAAAAAAACTCTAAATGTTGAAATAATAACGTTTATCTGGAGGTTTCAGACTCCAGTTTTATTCTGCATGAAGTGTAACTAGTTTTCAAAGCGTTTGAAATAATGCAAAGACGCAAACGTGTATTCTCCGATGGAGGTGAGCGAGAGACTGTTGTAAACGCGACACTGACACTTCTTTCCCAGAAGATTAGAAGTTGCAAATCCAAAAATCCAAAAAAAAAAAAAAATCCAAAAAAAAAATGGATTAGGGATTGAGCGCAGTTTCAAAACCCTCCTTCCTCTCTCTCTCTCTCTCTCTCTCTCTCTCTCTCTCTCTCTCTCTCTCTCTCTCTCTCTCTCTCTCTCTCTCTCTATTTTTCAATATTAGACAATGGAAATTAATATAAAAGGAACACATAAAAACATATTAAGGAAACATTTAACTCGAGCATAGATAATTGATTTATGGAGTAACAGAAGAGACGATCACATGAAGTCTCATTTGGGACAGCCAGTGAGCCGTACTTCAAACGCAGAGATCAGGCTTTACCCTGCCACGTTGTCGTTTTCGGGAAGACGAAAATCCCTCTAAGTCCAGCACTTCTGATGGGGAGGCCTCCTGAGGAGGAGGCTGAAGCCACTTAGCGGCTGAGCTTGCGCGAACAGCCCTGCAAGCAGTTAACACACAATGAGCTGCAGCGTTACGCAATAGCCGCTCAGAAAATATCCGTCTACAGCTGCAAGAGGGACGCGTACAAAACAGAGTGCCGCTCGAAATCCTGCTCTCGCTGCTAAGAAGAAGAAGCAAATAGGATTGATCCAAATTTCTCAAATGGGGAAGACTATAAGGAAAACCACGGGGCGAGCGAAAAGAGAGAGAAAGAGCTTAGAGCTTTCATTGTGTTGGCTCAAATCATGTTTTTTTTTAGCCTATGAGCATAACTGTCAGTAATGAGGATGATATTACTGTACGTTGAGTTTTTCCAAAGGGTTCCGCCAGTCAGTCAACCAATGTATCTTTTCATTTTTACAGTTAAAGGCTCTTTTATTAGGGTATAGCCAAGCTCTTTCCTGTGTTGTGCCATTATCTGTACAGAAAATGTTTGACAAGAATCACAACAGGCCAATGCTCATGCATAGGCCTTTATTCCTCACAAGATTTATAGAATAACTCTCCAAAGACTTTTATGAGTAGTTAGCATAATTTCCTAAAGCAGAAACCCTTAAAACAAACAAAAAACACCAAGCAAACTGTATGTGACAGCATCAGAGGCGTATCTTCATCCAGTAGGCTGGCCACAGATTCCTCTGTGTGTTACGTAGCACTGTGTGCTGCCCCCTCATGGGACGGTGGCCATTCTCACAAACATACACACCAACTAGCCATTCATTTCACTATCACATGACTTCAGGGGACACTACTCATTTATAAATGTGTTTCATTACTATGCACGTCTTCATATTCTATATGATGGATTCAACAAAACACAAATAATGCATTTTCTGCAGAAGGACAGAGAAAAAAAAAGTGACAGCAGAAAGAAATAAAGAATGATCAATCACATGCTAATTTATTTTACTTCCCCCCCCCACTCCTAACGAGTGTCCAGCATGATTAATCACGAATATGCACGCCACATGCATATGACATTGCTAACCAAAACAGTGTGATTTTACTGTTCTCCACAATCTTCTGCTTGAATTTTCTCTTTAACAGAGCGTTAAAGGAGTAAACATGTTGTGTTTTACTGTTTAGACATTCATACAATCTACACACATTTGAACAGATGAGCTTCACATCCATTATTTAGAACACATATATCAGATAAAAAAGTGAATGTTAATGTTTTATATTACTGAGTTGTTCTGCTTTTCGGTTTTATTTATGCTATAACTTATAACTAACATTCAGGAAACGGAAATGAAGCCAAATTAATGTGATTGCAATCCCTGTGCTACCTCATAGGAAAAAAAAAATAAGGTAATAAAAACATCTGTTTAATATCTCATATAATTTTAACTGGAAAGAAAATATCAGAGCTTCTCTGATCCCCCCCCCCCCCCCCCAAAAAAAAAGACCCTAGTAATTTTACAACTTATTTCTATTTTCAGAAGAGATCTTAAAAAAAAAGAAAAATAATAATTTAAAAAAATGCTTAGAATTGCCAAGATATAGTGTGCAAACAATATATATTTAATGAATTCAAGTATTTCTCATCAAATTATTTTAATTTGAAATTTGCTGTCATATTAATTGTATTATACTGTATGTATATTGGCTAACATAACAGTCAAGGGTGATTTATGATGAATTATATGGTGACAAAGGGAAACTAAACTGTTATAATTAGCAGAACATATGAACACATATTTGCTAAAATAACTTTGCAGAAGCTGGAGGGTAATTAATTAGACTAACTAGCAGCACTATTCATCTTCCTTCTGACTGACAGTGATTTTTTTTCTGAAGCACAATTTAACAATTGATTGTGGCATAAGAGCCCACCTGCAACTTGAGAAGCTTTAGATTTATTTTCACACAAGAAGGAGAGAAGAAAAGCCAATGCCAAAAAAAAAAAAAAAACACTCAACTAGGATATATTGCCCCATGGCATGAATATGCAAGAACTCACAAGATGCTGGCAGACTCATTACTAATGTTACTGCCAATTACAAGGCGTGTCATGACACTGATTCATGAATATTCAGCACTGACAGATCTTCATGCTCACCACAGTGATGGGTCTCGTTTTACAGTTTTACTGAGGTATAAGAGAAAGGACCTTCATCACAGCACAGAGGAGTCATCCAGCTGCAACACAAGCTGTTTCATTAGGGTTAAATAGTTATATGTGTGTTATATAAAAGTGCATTAAAATGATGGAGTGTTCCCTTGTTCTACAGAACTCACATTAAAGCATATTAAGTAGACATTTAGTCCTGAAAAGAAGGAATCTTAAATTGGAAAAAAAGACATAGACCAGTGCCTTGAGCAAAAGGGGTGCTTTAAGACTGCAAGAAATATGGATTTTTTTTTTTTTTTTTTGATGAATCTACTGAGGAATTAAATCATGCAATCAACAACATCTGACCTTTTTGAACCTGCATGAAAATTGGAGAGATTTTATCATCTCTAAATCAAGCTCAATCACATCAAGTGTGGAGTGATGTTTTAAAAATCATAAAGTCATCTGTTGGCCAATGACACCAAATAAATGCTGTTTATCTCATAGGGAGAGAGCTGGACACATATGATCCTTATCTAAATAGGTTCTGTAAGAGGAAGCTTGTAAGAGAGGACAATGGCTAGTTTGGACAATGAGCCTACTCTACTTGATAATATCAGGCTATTACGTCACAGTGGTCAATCAATTTCAAATGTCTGTTAAAAAGTCTACAGCCTCTGTCAATAAACATTTCCAAAGAGAGTTGGTTTACTTCATATTTAGCACATAGGTGTCTGCAGGAACATGCAATGATAAGACAAATCTCTCTCATTCAAAAACATAAATTATTTGAGACAGTGTATTTAAATATTGCCCGTTAATATACTATACCCTGATGTTCAAGCCAACAGAATACACACTATCAAATTCCAGTCTTATACTGAGATGCTGATAGTCATCTTGTGCTGGTAGTTAGGTTATACTGCAATCTCAGGAAAAACTGAAAATTATACTACACAGTACAGCAGCTTCAAAGAATTAATAAAATTATTCTGAGTAAATCCTGTTTTTGACTGCAAAGACAAGTAATAGCTGCCTCAGAGGATGTTTCCTGTCTCAAGTAATTTGGCAGCAAACTCTTCATATTCATCAATATATTTTGCATTAGGGAAACTATTCAAAATTGTATCACCATGTCATTTTTAAATCACAATGACTTTGAGACAGCTTAGATTTCATACACTGACATAAGACTGCCCAACATGAGAAATGTAATAAACACTTGTAATTAAAGGCGCTGTCCATGGTGCTTCACCTGTCTCAATATTCCAATAAAAGTGCTGAATAAACAGGTCCTGTCAAAAACTGTACATCCTGAAGGAAGCATCAGGATTGGCAGTGCATTTATGATTTTTTGTTTGTGTTCTTTATCATTTGTACTTGTTTAAGAAAAGTTAATTTCATGTTGGCTGTTAATTATATCAGTAAGGATAGATTTTTACATAACTCTTTCCTCCACACACACACACACACACACACACACACACACACACACACACACACACACACACACACACACACACACACATTCTTCAACGTGTCATAATTGGGAAATAACTTCAGTCCAATTTGATTGCTCTTCATTTGCTGCCTCTTCTTCCCCATGAGCAGTGATTAAACTATGCATATATATAAGGCAGTTAGTAATTAAATGAGCCAATGGCCAATTACTGCTTAATTGTATGTAATTTCCCTTCATTAAAAAGGTAAATGAAAGCAGACCATATTGTGGATATAATACATTAGATACAGCAATAAACCCAATCAGGTTTTGAGCACCTGGCTGGCCTGTCATTTTCTATGTGGAACATGACTGACAGTTTCGGACATGCTCTTTAAATTAGATATCATGAACATCATGGGATAGTTTTGTCCTCACATGTCAGCCTTGAATGGCTAAATCGCAGTGTCTGTGGCTCATCGACATCTAATTTGTTCTGCATTAGGCTGAAATGCATTGATCAGCACTGTATTTGCTTTGCATTATAACAACATAAAACAATAATCCAAAACTATTGTCCAGTGGATGGTGAACAACAGTGTCCTCTAGAGGAGACTGTAACCCCCATTTGGAAAAAGAAGAAAAAAAAAAAAAAAAAAAAACACAGTGGTTTAGTCCAGTTTTGGAAGCTGTATTAAGAAAATCTCATAAAATTTAATTTTGTATCTAATTTTGTATACATAGAAAAGGGACTGAGCAATGTTTTTATGTTTGTTTGTTTGTTTTAGTTGTTGTTTTTTACATACTGTGGTTTTACCCATAATGCCATGAAATTGTTTATGGTGGCTCAGAGATGCAGGATTTAGTTTGTGGAAAGAGAGTGTTCCCATGATGGTTGAGTGAGATCTGTCTCACATAACAGTAACACCCACCCATTCAGATACAATATGGCAAAGACTTTCTGAGGGGAAGTGACCTCTGTTTCTAGACCTCTTCACGGTCTGCATCAGAGCTGTTATCTGCATCACATTTCTTTATTTTTCTTTTCTTTCTTTATTTCTTTTGTTTTTTTCTTTTGCCAGTTCCTAATGAATTTCCCCATTTTGTTACCTTTAAATTGAAATGACTGTGAGAATCCCCTCTGCCCTCTTCTAATGACTGTAGTCTCGTACAAATAGACGCACAGGGTTAAATGTTCTGTATATGGTACAATGGTTTCTTAAAAGGAAAGCTCTTGTTTAATAAAAGCTTAGCTGTGTTGGGTTTTGTCAAAATCATGTCTAGCGTGGCCTGTTTAAAGTCATCTTTGTTGAAATTTAGCTTTTATCAGTTTATTTAGTATTTCTAAGGCTGTTTTGCAGTGTACAATACAATGACCAATAGCTCTTAGATTCCAACCCCTATTACTTGTTTAGGCTTAGATTAACAAGCTTTACCAAAACAAATCTTAAACAAACAGTTTTATTAGAATGATAAGGAAATAAATATTTCTAATTATATTATTGTTACCTTTTTTTTTTTTTTTTTTTTTTTTAACAGTGTTTAATGTGAAATCGACCCTAATCGAATGTAATACTTGTAACTGCCTAACATGTGAATGCATAAAGTGTACTGGGCATACTGAAATGTATATGACAAAACAGAGGTAAATTGCTATTCGGCGATGGGGAATATAAACTACAGCAGATCTCAGCGAAATCACAGTTAGTCAGTCAGTCAGCCCTCAGATTGTCAGAAGAGTATCGCAACTGATTGGTTCTACCCACGGATGACGCCGATGACGTACTGGACTCAAACACGTGGGTCTCACATAAACAAAGACACATTGGCAGACAGAGCTCTACATGCCAGTGTTGAGCTCCGCGCTCTGCGAACCACACGCCGTACTGGACATTTACACACATATTCTGCATCACAACCTTATGGATACAATATAGTTTAACTGATGGTCTACTAAGGTATGTCATTGCCTTTCTTTTTATTCTTTGTCTGTTTGGGCATTTTCAATAAGAGCAGTGCAAAAACAATCCTATGGCATGTTTGTTTTAAACAGTCTCTGAATGTTGCTTTTTTTATTTCTGCTGGTTTTATAGAAACTAATTTGCTGTTTTTCTGTGGAGCTGAATTGTGAAATGAACTTTTATCCAGTCGTTGTATGAGACGCTTGTGTGAAATTGTGTTTGTTCAGACATGCATTTATTAAGAGAATTAAACTCGAGAGTAAAAACAAATAAACAAACGCGGCGCGCAAATCCTTAAACTTTCGCCCAATCACACATGTTCTGATACATCGCTAGAAAGTGTTTAAAATTTCTAAGTTTAAGTGAGCTCTAGAATTTTGTGTAGTTATGTAATAGAACTAATAAAATGTGATGCAAAATCAAGTGAAGTTGTGTGTTTTGTCAGAGGGAGAATCCAGAGCTGACTCGTTTGTCTTGAACTCCGGTATTAAATTTCACCTGATATTATCACCTTCGCCGCGAACTGCAGAGGAACAGTCTCACGACTGAAGGTAGGCTACTTTAGCAGAAAAAAATAAAATAAATAATAATAATAATAATAATAATAATTAAAAAAATAAAAAAATAAAAAAAAAAATATATATATAATAGTTAAAAGCGATTTTTTTTTACAAGCAAAGTTGCATGCAAGCTGAAATCAGTGCCAAATGATGTTTTGATTGGCATGCGGCTATGTCTCTCTGTTTTTTTTTATTGATTGCTGTGTTTTTGCAGCCATGCCCTGCGTCCAGGCTCAGTATGGCTCATCCCCGCAGGGCGCGAGTCCTGCGTCTCAGAGCTACAGTTACCACACCAGCGGAGAATACAGCTGCGATTTCCTCACGCCAGAGTTTGTGAAGTTCAGCATGGACTTGACCAATACCGAGATTACCGCCGCCACCACCTCTCTGCCAAGCTTCAGCACCTTCATGGACAACTACAACACCGGTTATGACGTGAAGCCGCCTTGTCTTTACCAGGTGCCCCATTCTGGAGAACAGTCCTCCATCAAAGTGGAGGAAGTCCAGATGCACACATACCATCAGCAGAGCCATTTGGGCCCGCAGTCAGAGGAGATGATGGCCCACTCCGGGCCTATGTACTTCAAACCTTCCTCACCTCACGCTCCGGGAGCGGCGAACTTCCAGGTTCAGCCCAATCATATGTGGGAGGACCCCAGCTCCCTGCACACTTTTCATCAGAACTATATGACCACGCATATGATAGATCAGCGCAAGAACCCCGTGTCCAGGCTTTCCCTCTTCTCCTTCAAGCAGTCTCCACCCGGAACCCCTGTTTCCAGCTGTCAGATGCGCTTTGACGGGCCTCTCCACGTGTCCATGGGGCACGACAGTCCCGGAGCGCACCGAGCCCTGGACAGCCAGAGTTTTGCCGTGCCCAGTGCCATTAGGAAACAGGCGGGAATAGCCTTCACGCACTCCCTGCAGCTCAGTCACGGCCATCAGCTGATGGACAGTCAGGTGCCGTCACCCCCGTCTAGAGGATCTCCGTCCAGCGAAGGTTTGTGCGCGGTGTGTGGGGACAACGCGGCTTGCCAGCACTATGGAGTCAGAACGTGTGAAGGGTGCAAAGGCTTCTTTAAGGTATATTTTGCATTATTATTATTATTATTATTATTTATTTATTTATTTGCTCATTTAGGCTATTAGATTTGTTGCCGCCTTATATCGGTTTTATCTGATGAGACCTAATCAGACACCTGAGCAACTGTCATACCAGCGTTAGCGTATTCAATATTTATGTTGCTCACTTGTTAGTCGCATGTCGGATTAAAGGTAATTTAAACCAAAAACAAACTGAATGTTTGCTCAGAAAAATATTAAAAATTTGTCTGAATTGTATGCTATATAAATTAAATCTTATTGTCCCATTTTCTTGATTTAGCGTACAGTACAGAAGAACGCCAAATATGTCTGTTTAGCCAATAAAAACTGTCCTGTGGATAAACGCCGGAGAAACAGATGTCAGTATTGTCGATTTCAGAAGTGCCTGGTGGTCGGAATGGTGAAAGAAGGTAAATCGCTTTTTGTACACCCGTCTGTGCGTCTTATAAGGGCTGTTCATTAGAATGTGTGTCGCACTTGGAAAGAAGAGAAGCACGCAACTGCAATTATAGTCATCGCTGACTGAATTGTACATGTACGTTACAACGAGTATAACAGCCACTTGATAATAACAGTCTTGTATTGTTTTGACAGTTGTCCGGACTGCCAACTTAAAGGGTCGGCGAGGCCGTTTACCCTCCAAACCCAAAAGTCCGCAGGAGTCTTCTCCCCCCTCTCCGCCCGTCAGTTTGATCAGCGCTCTGGTCAGGGCTCATGTGGACTCCAACCCCTCTATGAGCAGCCTCGACTACACTAGAGTGCGTTATGCTCCATTCATCTATAATTTTACTCATCACTTTAGGCTTTAAAACAAGAAAGTCAAAATGCGCATGTGACTCTTGATGCGCTTCCTGCACCAATCTGACACAACCAATATTAGGAATTTAATATCATACAGTCTTTCATTATAAACTTTCAGCACTTTAAGGGTGGCATATTTTACTCTCTAAATTGCTTTTGCAAGAAAGAAGCCAGTGAAATACAGACACAAGTTAAATTAAAGAGGGGGGAACTCTCCCCCTTCTAGAAATGGGCTTTGCAATTTCACGGGTTATATATTTTAAGGGAGCTCATTAAGTCATGTTTAAATTAAATTCCAGTTCCAAGCCAACCCAGACTACCAACTGAGCGGAGATGACACACAACACATCCAGCAGTTCTACGACCTCCTCACCGGATCCATGGAGATCATCCGCGGATGGGCAGAAAAGATTCCCGGGTTCACCGACCTGCCTAAACCGGACCAGGACTTGCTGTTCGAGTCTGCCTTCCTGGAGCTCTTCGTGCTGCGCCTGGCGTACAGGTACCGAGGCCTCTGGAGACGTGGCTTTGCTGCTTCAGTTTTTATTGGCTCTGCAATAATTAGGAGCCGCTTAAATCCCCGTTTAATGCGCACGGTAATTAACGGGTGCTTTGCCATTAATCTCAGGTCCAACCCGATGGAAGGCAAACTCATCTTCTGTAACGGTGTGGTGCTGCACAGGCTGCAGTGCGTCCGTGGATTTGGCGAGTGGATTGATTCTATAGTGGAGTTCTCCTCTAATCTTCAGAACATGAATTTAGACATATCTGCTTTCTCATGCATCGCCGCCCTAGCCATGGTCACAGGTGAGATCTTTTTTTTTTTTTAACACTGTTTCTAAAATTGCAACTGTTTTTTTTTTTTTTTTGTATGTTATATTCTCATATGCGAATTATTATTATTATTATTATTATTATTATTATTTTGTAGAGAGACACGGACTGAAAGAACCCAAGAGAGTGGAGGACCTTCAAAACAAGATAGTAAACTGTCTGAAAGACCAAGTCACCTTCAATGGAGGCGGCTTGAATCGTCCAAACTATTTGTCCAAACTGTTGGGTAAACTGCCTGAACTGCGCACACTGTGCACACAGGGTCTGCAGCGCATCTTCTACCTAAAACTAGAAGATCTGGTCCCACCGCCAGCAATAATCGACAAACTGTTTCTTGACACTCTGCCCTTTTAAACCGCGAGAAAAGGAGAGAGAGAGAGAGACAGAGAGAGAAAAAAAATCAAACAACCTCGGAGAACTTCCACTGACTCTCTTGAAAACGGAAAGTCTGATTTTTTTAATCCACCAACCATTGCCAAATGACGTGCGCTTTCGGAAAGAAAAAAAAAAAAAGGATTCAACAATCTAAAGCCTGGAAAACACCACCCGAAATAATGATAATAATAACTTTTGTCATCGGCAAGTTATTTTGCCCCTTTATCCCACCAAAAAAAATAAAATAAAAAATACCGCTACAGAGTATCTCAGAACAGAGAAAAAAATTTAAATAAAAATAGGGAATAAAGTAATAATAATATGATACATTATAATAAAATACACATATTATTCAATAGTATGCCTGATTTTGAACAATGAAAAATATCTCGCCACTACAAATCATTGTTAACTGCAAACGTCTGTATTCATGGAAAATCACAGAGTAGAGTGTATTATACACCATTTCTATATACCTATTCAATAGATTTATGTGATTTATATGATGTGTATAAAGCTTGTACAGAGACTTTTTTTCTTTTATAACTTGTGCCTGTGTATCTCTGTCAGGTGGAAAGGAGACGCATGTTGTAGAGGACTCTTGTCTCTATTACACACTCTATATTCCGGACACTATGTAGTCTGTTAGATTTTATAAAGATTCGTAGTATTGGGGGAACTTTTAATTATGGCACATGTGGATAAAACCAGTATCATCTGTACAGGTAAAAAGGGACCCATAGTGTTTGTAAAATTGTCAGACATTCCCCGTTTGTATGTGTTGTATGTATTGTTGCTGTTTAATATAAACGTTTATATATTTATTTTGAGTTCGCCGTTAAAGCATGGTGCAGTTGAAATGATTTCAGACGCATCACCGTCGTCTTTGTTTAACGTCTTACATGTGATTTTATTTGCCATCTTCTATTCCTGTAGGTGTGTGAAGATCATCACTGCCTTTTTCTATGGTTTAACTAAGTATATTGCAACTCGTTCGGTTCCGAATCAAACTTCACGAGAAAGGAATATTTAATGTTTACAAATAAAACTTTTAAATCATTTCCATGCAGGAGCCGTGTCTCTTAATCACATTTCATTATTTTGTGGTCAGAAATTGCAGAATTAAAAACCTACATTGCTCAAGGAAATCAAACAAAAAGGTTTATTTTATTTTTTTGTTTGTTTTTTTTCTCCATGTGATTTTTTAAGAAATACTGAATATACTATTTAAACTGTAGATAAAATGCAAATTAAGGAATCCGGGGAAATGCGCGTTTCTTATATATCCCTTTCAATCAGTTTATATATATATATATATATATATATATATATATATATATATATATATATATATATATATATATATATATACATATATATATATATATATATTAGACAAATAATCTTCAACAATTCCACTTCTCAGTATACAGAAGCATTTGGAAAGTTTGCTCCACAATCAAAGATAAAACATCCGTTTTAAAACGTTACATTTATTCACATTTATTCTAAAGACTTCTGCGCTGTAAAAGATCTGAGTAGAACAATAATACACTAGAGTATTCGTTATTCAAAAGCATAAAATTGTTTTCGAAGACATAATTTATTACTGTATTTGTTGTCGAACGTGTGATAACTACAGGTGTCAGAAAACTATTAAGTGACGTTACAGTGAGTAAAATGAGAGCGATTAATAAAAATACAATAATGTAATAATAATGCATCTAAATCCTCTGTGTAAAATTTGGAATCCCGCTCTACTGAGTAACAATTAGAGCGATTAAACACAGCGTCATTTTTCATCCAAATACATTTCTCTAAATTTTGACTGCGATTTATATGTGTAAACTTTGATTCAGGATAAAGCAATGAAGCAAGCTTATGTGCTTGCATTCGTAATGAAACGTTGAAGAATAAAACTTAAGTAAGCCCGTCATATAGCGCATTTAATAGTCATTTAAATGTATCTGAAAATAATGGACATTAATGTTATGGACATTAATGTGTAGTACATTTTATTTTTGTTTTAAGTTATTTATAAATTAAAGAAGATTTGTCCATATGTTTTATTGTTTTAGAAATAAATATTGAAATGATATGAAATTATCGAATGAAAATGTGAATACTGTTTATACTATAGCTACTACATGATGTTTTTCATCTTTTTGTTTTAACTCTCGTTTGGTGCCCTTCCGCACCATTACAAGGTTCCACAGGCTGTCGACCACACCAGGTCATAATGAACTTTATTATATTGAAAGGTATCATTCTCTAAATTATTTAAACCAGTGCGGATTTGGATAATTGAAACGTGCGCATCATTGCGCAGGTAAATGACTTCTACCTGTCTGGTGTGAGCGCGCGAGTGAGGACTTGTGTGTTTAAAACCAAAACAAACCAAATAAACAAACACGCACACACTATTATTATTATTATTATTATTATTTTAAAATTATAATCTATAATCTGCAGCCTGATCATCTGATCATTTACATTAATGGACATTAAAAACATTACCGAAACCCAGGCAAACATGACATAATATTTAGACCATAAATCAGCGTAAAACATAAACCCAGAACATGTCACAATGAGCGTGAATCTGTAATTTTCTTGTGTTTTGTCACATGAGACTTTCTTCTAAGGCTTCGGATAGAAGCTAATACCGAAAGATTTTACCTGAAACCAGAGCCAAAACAGTCCTGATTTAGCATGTGAGTCGTAGCTGTCTGGCCGATAAGTTAGTGAAGTAAGAGAAAAAAGCCTTACAATTTCAAATAGCCTACTGCACAGTTGTACAGTATTACATATAATGTGCACTAATTATTATACATTCATGTAAAATAAATTAGATTGTGAAGTGAATATTCTTGCCCACTTCTAACATTTAAAACCTTTATCAAGAGTGGGCAAAAGCCAATCCCATTCGGTTCTATCTCACTATTTCCAAGGCAGCAGGTATGCCGTTATTGCACACGTTCGTTGTGCCTTACTGCGGAGTTCTTGACGGGATTCTGTCATTCGCCATTCATGTCCGCGTTGCTCAGAGAGGAGATGAAGGTGCCTCTGGGCAACGTCTGGGAACGCTCACTATCGCGTAATCTCTTTCTCTCTCTGCTTCTCTTGCTCTCTCATTCTCTTTCTCTCATCAGCCGTGGCATGGCTGATCTTTTCTCAAAGTTCTCACAAGGCAAAGAATTGTCTGAATAATTAGATCTTCACAGCAAAAAGACTAATTCCAAGTCAAATTAAGATTACACTCAAAAGCAGTTTGCTGACATTTAGCAGATCAGTTAGAGGGACGCTCTGCGGTGTCACAAGCTTGTACCGTGTTGACTGAAGTAATCATTTAGGTTGGCAACGGCCTAATCTCTGCACAAAGAGAAAAGCATGGAAGCGATGTCGTGAGCGGCGTGTGACAGAGAGACACGCTCGCCTTACACATGTCGAGGTATTTTCACTCAGCTCTCCTGCACTCCAGTTCCGCGCGTTTAAATAGAGGCGACTCACGGAGCATTTCACTCCTTCTTTATCTGTTCTGACAAAGGGGACGAAGATGGCGGCGGTCGCGTACATGCTCGTGGTCTGTCAATCTGCTCTCTGGTTTCTGCTTAGCACTGCAGATAATGCAAAAGCAGACGGAAGGATGGAAATAACACGCTCCGTCTGCACATGGAGAGCTCAGAGGCCGCAGGCACTTTGTCTTAAGTGCTAGAGCAGGAAACCTAAGAGGAACTAAATTATAATGCAGTGCTCCACTTGGACAGATCTGTCCGGTCTTTGTACTGAGGGGCCGATGGGATAGTCGCCCTAAAACACAGTCATTAAGCAGTGCAGGACGCATTCTAGCTACTTCATAGATGATTTCAGTAACTCATAGAGAGCACAGAGTAACGAGGTCAGGCAGAAGTAGCTGCTGCATTGAACCAAAGGAAAAGCATCTCTCTTGTCACCAGGAACCGTGCAACTTTTATCATTGATTTGAAGAGTTCTGTTGTGTGATGTACATTTGTTTTGCAAACTTTGTGAAAACATACTTTAAATAGCAGTTTCCATATACCAGGCAGCGACGTCCTCTGTGACATGTGGGCCGCAAACACATTGCAAATCTGTGCAGAGCTAAAGCAGATGCCGTGTGTTGGTAGAGCGCTCTGCTGGGTTTACAGACAGATGCTTACGGCATGGCCTTTAATGCAGTCCTTCCAACTCACGTGTGTAAATGCAAATCTACTGATGAAAAAAATAAATAAATACTACAGATCCTACAGTTATTGGCACAACAAAAGACAAAACATTTCTGTCCAAGGATCTGACTGAGACAAAATAGCAATAATGCATTGCATGCAAGTATTTAAATATTAACCCAACTCTGAGGACATCACTTTGGGTTAGAGTTTCAAAAGCACCAGTAATTTGCCCTTTGTGACCTCTGTCCTTTGCTGACTTTGAGAGAGTGAGACAGGTCTATTTCTTGGAGCAGAGAGATTGCAGTGTTTTTTTTTTTTTTTTTTAAATTAATTAATTAATTAATTAATTATTATTATTATTATGTTTTTTATCATTTTGGGTATAATTGTGTTTCTTTGATTTACATGTATGGGAAACTGAGGCTAGTCGTCATGAGATATTTAAGGTTTAATGTTTCAAGTATCTTATTCAAATTTGCTCATTATCATGAGTTTTTCTACAAACTAAAGTTACAATGTCATCTTATTTGTCTAATGGCTGTTGGGTTACAAAATAAAAAAGAAAGAAAAAAAAGAAATGCACATTAAAAACACACATTAAAACACAGGTAAATTATGTAATAAAGTTTAGAAAGAATTTAGAAAGGTTGTGTATTCTTGGGACAGATATTTTTGTAAATTTCAGCTTGGTATTTGTGTGTTTATGTGTATGTGTGTATGTGTATATATATATATATATATATATATATATATATATATATATATATTTGCATTAAAAAATATATATTGTGGTAAATTAACCATACATTGTTAACTGGGAAATATAACAATAGAATTGTTCAAAAGTTATGTTTGTTTGTGTGTGTGTGTGTGTGTGTTAATATAGACTTTCAACAACATAACATCCAGTGAAATATTGTCTGGAATTAAAAATAAATGAATGAATGAATGAATGAATAAACATACATACATACATACATACATACATACATAAACAAATAAATAAATATACAATTTAGACCAGCCTCCCCTGTATTGGGATGGAATCTGAATAACTTTGAAGCAGGCAGCATTAACAACATTTAAAAATGAAAGAAAAACTAAAATAAAATATTTAATTCATAAAGACAATTTTATTTTCACAGTGAGTTTTTTTTTAAAAATGAACATTTTCTATATTATTATCAGTATTTTTCCTTCAGTTCTAGTAGATTTTGTCTTGCATTTAAAAAAAAAAAGAAAAAAAGATGATGATGATGATTGTGATGAAGGTGCATCGTGTACGTCCTGGTTCTTGCAGTCTGTGAAAAACAGTTTATCATGATGTTAGAGTGTGTATCAGTAAACTGGGTCAGAGAGTAGGCTTCTCATAATCCATACTCCATACAGCTTGAGGTCACAGCGCACACACATGCACATGCAGATGTTTTACATATGATGTAAGAGTGACAAACAGAGGATATTCTACTAATTCAGTGAGTTGAAATATGTCTGCTTGCTTAATTAGAGTGTCTTTTTAAGCATGATCACACATTTTCAATAGACAGTTTCCCTTCACTGCAAATGACAATTGTCATTCGGATGCATTAACTATGTCTCTTTGTGAGAAAGACAAACACCCACACACACACGCACGCACGCACGCACACACGCACGCACACACACACACACACACACACACACACACACACACACACACACACACACACACACACACACACACACACACGTACACACAGATCTCACTCTTTACACATTGTTCTATCATTCATATTAGTAAACAGATAACCAGTCTTTCAGTCATGTGAAGGGAATGACCATGATGTCAGCCAATGACTAATGTCATTGCATGTGGAAATGAAAGTGCTGTCCCCCTGTTCTAACAGACGTTATCACGCACATCAGGCTAGTAAAAGACACTAATTATTTAGGGATCCACTTTAAAGTGACTGACTGCAGCCGTATAAGCAGTCACACCACTCATAAATATTTAGCTCAGACACAAGTTGTGGGCTGACCCACTGCTGTGCGTTGATTCCTGATGAACATTGTCAAATTATTATTTGTAGTGTGGCTAGCAACACTGCTCTGCATGGGTGACTAATGCAAATCTAGAGATGAGGGGGAAATGAGGAATAAATTCAGGAAAAAAAAATCCCCTCAGTAATATTATATTTAAAACAAGTGCACAAAGATAATGGGCATGCAATCTTCTTTGACAAAAACTTTACAATGACAAACGTAAAACACACAAATCTTATATTAAAGGGATAGTTCACCCCTAAATGCAAACTCTGTCATTAATTTCTCACCCACATGTTGTTCCAAACCCGTAAGACCTGTCTGACCATGTATAGACAGCAACGCAACTGACATGTTCAAGGCCCAGAAAGGTAGTAAAGACATAATTAAAATAGTCCATGTGACATTAGTTGTTCAACCATAATGTTATGAAGCTAAGAGATTACTTTTTGTATGCAAAGAAAACCAAAATAATGACTTTATTTAACCAGCGTTTTGATGTAAAACCCTGATGTGCTGTGCCTTGTTCACAAGCAGAAGAAGATGCACGCTGTACATAATTCAGTCTTTGTTACATGTCTGAAGAATTCGACAGCGCGTATGACTTGCAATTTTTTAGCCCAGCCTTTTTATTTGAACCAGAATATACATGGTACTCTTGTGAATGGCGGTGGAGACTGACACAAGAAGAAATGGTTGAATAAATTTAACACACACACACGACATCGTCTCTTCGCCTAGCTGGATCTGGCCAGAGAATTTCATCAACATCGCAGGCAATGTTGTCATTAGCAAGACACCTTGGAAAGAAACGTCTTGAATGACGAATCCATCCTTGCATTGCTGCTACCTCCATCTGGTCACAGGCCTCCTCCATGGCCTGGATGAGGGGTACCTCAGCCTGGAGACAGAGATCATATAACTTCCACCGCCATGCCGAGAAAAATTCTTCTATAGGGTTGAGGAATGGAGAGTATGGTGGAAGATATAGGACGGTGAAATGTGGATGTTGCTGAAACCAGTTCTGAACCAGATCGGAGCGGTGGAAAGACACATTGTCCCAGACAACAATGTATTGCATATGATCGATTTGATTCGCTGCTGTTATGTTGTGCAATTGGTCCAGGAATGTAAGTATGAGTGCTGTGTTGTAAGGGCCCATATGGGCATGGCGGTGGAGGACCCCGTTCTGTGTAATGGCTGCACTCGATGGATATATTACCCCCACGTTGCCCTGGGACATTGACTATAGCCCTGTGACCAATGAGGTTTCTTCCCCTCCTTCGTGTTCTCATCAGGTTGAACCCAGCCTCATCTACGTAAATGAACTCATGCTGGATCTCCTCTCCATCCATTCGTAAAACTCCCTGAAGAACAGTGTCAGGCAAAATTGTGTAGTTCAGTGTAGATCTAGTATACATTACAGTACAGTAAAAGATTATGAGACAGTATGCAAGATCACACTGCTAAAGTGAATACATACCTCTGCATAATCATGCCACAGTCGTTTCACCCTTTCGGAATTGCGCTCGAAAGGCACTCGATAAATTTGCTTCATTTGAATATGTTTTTTTTTTTAGGATGCGTGCCAGTGTTGATGTTGAGATCTGATGGATATCGTTGAAACTGGCATGGTTATTGACAATGTTAGCTTGGAGCTGATTGAGTGTTATAGCATTGTTGGCCAAAACCATGTTTACTATCTCCCTCTCTTGCTGTTCTGTGAACATAGGAGGCCTTCCCCCTTGTCGTTCCTGACCCTCAATCCTATGTAGAAAAAAATAAATAAAATAAAAATAAAAAAATACAATAGTACAGTAATTTCACAGGAAAAGGTAACAGAAGTGCTGATAGTGCATAGAATACAGTACTGCAAGCAGTTACTGAAACAGTGCAGATGTTTTTGATATGATGATATTTTTACAATACCTATTTTCGAAATGTTCTTATCACACTTGCCACTGTGTATTGGCTTAGATTTGGCTGTACTCGCAGTCCAGCCTCCCTCAGCGTCAGGCCGTGGTTGACAACGTGGTCAACCAGTGTTGCGCGGATCTCATTTGTCAGATTCGGTCCTCTTTGAGCACCTTCTTGTCTTCATCTTCGTCTTCCTCCAGCATCTCCAGCATCTCCAGCATCTCCAGCATCTCCATCTCCATCTCCTCCTCCTCCTCCTCCTCCTCCTCCTCCTCCTCCTCCTCCTCCTCCTCCTCCTCCTCCTCCTCCTCCTCCTCCTCCTCCTCAATGGACTCTTTCCATTGTGCTTGAAGAACGATGAACTCACCTGCTGCTTTTTATAGTGCTTATACACCTGATTGGTGTGTCTACAATTAAGCAAACAAGTGTTTGCACACCTGATGCCTGTGTTGAACCAATTGGTTGGACGGTGTGGTAATTTGACAGTCAGTGCTTTGGTATTGCAAGGAAGTGACTTCATGATAGATTTTTGTGTGTAATGTATGTTAAGTATGTTTAGTGTTTTGCAAATCACTGTGTGTAGAGTTTTGCAACAAGTGTGAGGTTGACAATGTGCTTATAATTGTGCCAATATGGACTGATGTTTTGCTTCTTGAGTGTAAGGTTTCGCTAATAGTGTACTACTTTTAATTTTAGTGTGTAAGCAATCCAAAAAAACTGTAAGTCAAGTCACCTTTATTTATATAGCGCTTTTAACAAAACAGATTGTGTCAAAGCAACTTTACAATATCAGAATAGGAAAATAGTGTCAATAATGTAAAATGACAAGATTAAACACTCAATTTTCAGTTAAAGACATTTCATTATTGAATTCAATGATGTCATCGTCCAGCTCAGTTCAGTTTAATTTAATTAATTAATCTGTGTAATCAAGTCGACGATATCGCTGGAAATTAAGTGTCCCCAACAAAGCAAGCCAGAGGCGACATCGGAAAGGAACCAAAACTCCATCGGTGACAGAATGGAGAAAAAAACCTTGGGAGAAACCAGGTTCAGTTGGGGTGTCAGTTCTCCTCTGGCCAGATGAAACAGCAGTTTGTTCCAACTGCTGCAAAGTCAGATTGTGTAAAGGACTCATTTGGTTCCTGTGGTCTTGTCCCGATGGCTGTCTAGGTGACGAGGTCCTCCCTTGGGATCTGTTTCTGGGGCTCATCTAGGTGTCCTGATCTCCGCTGATGTTCAGGGCTGTAGAGGTCGTCTCTAGGTGCTGATCCACCATCTGATCTGGATATGGACTGGATCGGGTGGCTACGGTGATCTCGTAATAAGAAAGAAACAGACTAATATTAGCGTAGATGCCATTCTTCTTACGATGTAACAAGTACCTCTGGTGTTATGGGAAGTGTTCCCGGTTCTGGTTGACCTGATTAATGCAGCCTAACAATCCTTTAATGGATTTTAATATTAGAAGCGTATTAGTGTATTATGTGTAAGCCAGGTTAAAGAGATGGGTCTTTAATCTAGATTTAAATTGACAGAGTGTGTCTGCCTCCTGAACAGTGTTAGGTAGATTGTTCCAGAGTTTTTGACATTTTGATTTTGATATTCTAGGTATTATCAAATGGCCAGAGTTTTGAGAACGTAACGTGGAGGACTATAATGCAATAAGACCTATCTCAAGTACTGAGGAGCTAACCCATTCAGGGCTTTATATGTAATTAACAAGATTTTAAAATTGACACGATGTTTAATAGGGAGCCAGTGCAATGTTGACAAAAACGGGCTAATGTGGTCATACTTCCTGGTTCTAGTAAGAACTCTAGCTGCTGCATTTTGGACCATCTGGAGTATGTTTATTAAGTGTGCAGAGCAACCACCCAATAAAACATTACAATAATTTATCCTTGAGGTCATAAATGCATGAATTAACATTTCTGCATTTGACTTTGGCCCATTTGCTGGGCCGCAAATAAATATAGATCTGAGCATCAACAGCGTAACAGTGAAAGCTGACACCGTGTTTCCTGATGATATTTCCTAAGAGTAACATGTAAAGCGTGGAAAGTAACGACCCTAGTACTGAGCCTTGAGGTACTCCATACTGCACTTGTGATCGATATAATACCTCTTAACTAGATCTTTGGGGTCAAGTTTTTAAAAACAAATTTGGTTCCAGGATCAGTGCATGTCTGGATTTTGACACTTTCACCTTTCCAAATCAGACATCAAAAGTGGTAAAACAAGTTTACAAAAAAATAATCAGGACACAAGTTTACTTTTGGTGATAAAGCGATAAAGCAATAAAGCATGGGAAAAACATGAAATATACTGATAATTATGAACTAAATACTTGTCCTATTCCTTATGAAGAGACAGCTGGTCCACCGTATTTAATGCAGATCGTGTCTGCTGTGGATATTGTTTTGCATGTTAAGCAGATCCACAGTCCATGCAGCTTTTATTGAAGTATTGAACAGGGTCATTATGTCTTCTGATCTGATTGATAAACTAAGTCGAGAATTTCCGTCTCAGCAGCATGTGGAAGCAGTTAATGTTTCCCAGGACAGGCATGTTTCCGATTCAGTTGCTTTTAATGAACCTTCCCTTACTGGTCAGTGGAGTAGAAAAAAAAAAAAAAAAAACATCCATTCATGTCTTATGAAAAACAGACAGACGGAGAGAGAGATAGTTAGATCAGAGTTTAAGTATGGTAAATGGTACAACACAAATGTCTAGGTGTGACAGGTAACTAGGTGATTTGTAAAACTTTAACAATTGGAAACAAATAATTGATTTAAATCTTATTACTAATCAGAATAATTATGTTAAATAACTGAGATTTTAAAATATGATGACCACACAAACATGGGCACTGAAGACAACACAGACAAATACAAATTTTAGGCATATTTTGATGACTAAATGTTTTAAAGTTAGAGTGCATACTGGTCATGATGTCATGTTGAAAAATGTCACAGTGATGGGAAACATTCTCGCCATCAGCATGTACTTACACTGGACCTGCAAAAAATAAACCACTGTCTCTCTCAATCTCTCTCTGTCTGCATCTCACACTCTCTATGAGACATACCCATGCACAAGTAATGTGCTCGTGCTTGGTAAATTGCACAAGCTTTTGTCCTGAAGCAATATAGATTTAAAAACTGTGCATGCCTCATTTCTGACATTTGGCATTTGTAAATATTCCATTTAAATCTGAATATAATGTAATATAATACTGAATGCATTGTTGTTTTTACATTTTCAAGGAGAGTATTGTAAGGTAAAGATGTTAAAACACAGAATATGACTTAAATAGCTGATGAAAACCTTTTCTATATGTCTTAATACAACCATTTGTCTGAACACATATGTTATTGAACTATAATCATTTTACAAGTTACTGAGCTATAAAATAAGTAGCAAAAACATGGATCTACTGCTCCGTTAATCATGTAAAAAAATAATAATAATAATAAAATAAAAAAAATAGCTAAATGTTAGACATGTAAGTGGATTAAACAATGAAAATAAATTGTGACAAAACTTTCAACAATTGCGTTGACTCCTCTCATTTTAGGGTAATTTCTGCAGCTTGGTGGACTTTATGTCAGCATGAAACAATACTGCATATTTTTAAATCAACATCAAGGCCACATGGATTCCATGCATGGATTATCACAAATTCTTATAATTAGTTTATATGAATAATAAAAGGAAAAAAAAAAAAACACTAGACATTCCCATGCAGTTTTGAGTATTAGTGTATACATTTGCTTATTCTTTATTATATAAAACAATTTATTAATGACATTTTCTTGTAGAATAGTAGTAAGTAAATAAATACATAAAGTGCTCTTGTAATGGTAGAGCTCTGTGGCAAACGAAGGAACACAGAGACGTGGATCAACTTAACACAAACATTCTTTGATATAACTCCAAACTCCTGGGAACACATGACAGGCTGAGACACACAAAAACGATATAAAGCACAAGACTCATGGAAACACAGGGTTTAAATAATCAAACTAAACAGGAGGGGAGGGGAGGGGAAGGGGAAGGGAAGGGAAGGTGCTCTGGAGGCCCCTCGCGACAGACACAGACAGTTTAACAGAACGGAAGGCCTCCAGGGTGGATCAGGCAGTTTGGGAGGCCATGGCGGTGCAGGGAGCTCAGGAGGCCATGGCAGTGATGTTTGTTTCCTGAGCCTCCTGATTGTTTCTTGTGGACACGATAAGACTTCAAACATGGCTTCAGGGGACGTCACTGGACCCTGGTCAGGGGCTGGAGCCCGCACTGGACTCTGGTCAGGGGCTGGAGTCATCTCATGACTCTGGACAGGGGCTAGAGCAGACACTGGAGCATGCTTTCGATGAGTGGCCACTGATTTCAGAGCAGCTGGCAGGCTTGAGTGAGCAGCGGCTGACAGACTTGATTTCATAGCGGCCGGCTGACTTGACTGACGAGCGGCCAGCTGGCTTGGATTAGCCGCAGCCGGCGGGCTGGACAGATGAATGGTCGGCAAACTTGACTGACAAACTGTAGGCAGGACTGACGTTAGGCTAGTTCTGGCTCAGGCCCGGGCACTCTGGAAGGTCCTTGGGGCGATGCTAATTGGTCCCAAGCCAGAACAGAGTGTTGATGGTGGCGTCGTCCAGCACCATCTCTGCAGCAAGCTCGCAAAGTTCCTTGTTGTACTCGAAGAAGGGGAGAAATCTGAGGGCTAGGGCGGCGAATCGTGCAGCTTCCATGTCGCGGGGAGAAAAAAAAAAAACAAGGGAAACAAAAACACAGGAAGAAAGGGCGCTGTTCACTTTTAGTATTAGGTCTGGAATTCTATCATGGTAGAGTTCTGTGGCAAATGAAGGAACGCAGATACGTGGATCAACTTAACATAAACAGTCTTTAATATATCTCCAAACTCAAAACTCCAGGGACCACATGACAAGCTGAAACACACAAGAACACAGCACTGACATAAAATACCAGACATCAGACTCATGAAAACACAGGGTTTAAATAATCAAACTAAACAAGACAATTAACAAACACAGGCGGGACTGAATTAACTAATAATGAACCAATAAAGACAGGAACAGGAAAATCCATATATGGGCACATGAGGGAGTACATGGGGAACAAAACACAAGACGAAACACAACACAAACCTGACACTTCTCCCTTTGTTACTTATTTTCCTTCCTGACAGAGTAGAGACAACATTCAAATTCAGGACATCTTTGTGAACAGACATGGTCGGACATTGCAGACTGAAGCACAGAAGAAAATATTTCTCTGCTTTGACACGGCTGATTTTGAAAGTTCAAGCAGAAAACCAATTATAATGAGCAACACAGACCCTAAAGCCTGTCCATCCACAGCACACATGAAATCCAAAAGAACATACAAACAGAGAGGTGCAATCTGAGCACAGTAAACCATCTGTCTATATAAAAAGAGCATTTTCATGGGTTATTCACATAGTTTGCATATGAGAGTGACCAGACGACAGAGCTTATTGACTGTGTAGCACACAGCTGACAACGTTTCCTGATTTCATGTTGAAACCTTAAATTTAAAGATACCATGAAATTAAAAATTGAAATGTGTGACTCAGTATATTTAACAAGTATATCTTAGTATAGTATATCTTAAACAACAAGAAGGCATATCAACTTACTTTTACACACTTGTAACTTACAATCTGTTATCTTTTTTATGGTCTTTTTTATGCCCAGCACAGTTCAGTGACTCAGAGACACACCTTACATCACATGCACTCAGACCTAAAAGCAAAGCCACCGCATATCACAACTAACCCTGATATGACCTGCAGATTCCTGACCTACAAAAGATTGTTAATAAGAAAGGAAGAAAACAAAGTGTAGAAAACAAAGAGTATACGGAGCAGGTTTAGAGAGAGAGAGCAAGAAATAGGGAGAGAGAAAGAGCGTAAGACAGGGAAGGTCGGGAGGGAGGGAGCAATGATTCTGTGATAAAAGGAGGAAAATAAGTCTGATTATCACAGAGTTGGAAGACGTCAGACAGACAGCTCGGAGTCATCTCAAAACTCAGGAGGAAAAGAAGAAGACAAGAGGTCGCAATTATCCCGGGCAGTTCCTGCGCTACCCGCTACACATGGCCGTAATGTATTCCAACAGCACCTGTCTGTGGCACACAGGGAAATTCTAATTAAGGGAGGAGGGAGTTTTGACACATGTGAGGAGCAGATCAATATTTAGCACCATAATCTGAAAATCCTGAAGCTTCCTGATGGTCTGTGCCATAACACTCCATTATAAAGGGTCCCCCCCACCACCAACTTCAACAGAGTATATTATGAATCAAACACTCATCTTTCATCTTCATTTATCCACAGAAGACCATATAAAATTTCTAAATGCATTCCATTGACTGACTCTCAGATAACATACAGTGAAAGGAAACTAAACTGCAATGCTTTAACTAGCTTTGAAAAGACTCCAAGTGGTGTTCAGTGGCATTTTCAAAAGTTGAAGTAATTTTAACCCAGTGCTATTTCAATATTATTGATATACAGTACTGTTGTAGTTTTTATTTTATTTAGATTTTTCAATATTTTGAATTAGATTTTGTTTGTTGGTCTGTGTACATTGCGTTCATTCGTGTTTTGATTTAATATTGAAAACAGAAACATGAGAAAACGGCACCATTTTCATTTTTTGTTTTATCAAAAGCATGAAAAGACAATAATTCACCTTAATTTTTCCTTTTTACATTCAGGGGTAGAAAATGAATAAACAGCTTGAATGTTGGATTTCCACGTGTGGGAGGGAATTAAACACCCCTTTTCACTGATTGGTCAAGCAAAAATGAAATGGTGCCGTCATGTCATCTTCAGTTCTGTGCAAAAGAATAAGAGTCGTCCACTGTTAAACAGCGTTGGTTTCACTTTATTTTGATGATCCCTTTAACACATTCTATTGACTATAAGTAATGTTGCACCTACATTTCTACTGACTCTCATTAGAGTGTTAGTAGTGTATTAGTTGACTGGTAGGGTTAGGGTTGGATTAAGTTGACAGGTTCTTGCAAAGTTACTTATAGTCAGTAGAATATCTGTTGGGAGACCAACACAATAAGGAGTTAGTAGATATGAAGCATACAGACTACTAATACTCTTATGAGAGTTTGTTGACATGTAATTGCAACATTACTTAGTGTCAACAGAATGTTCAAAAGGGACCATCAAAATAAAATGTTACCAAAGCGTTTATTGCAACTCCTGCATTCTGTCTCTCTCTCATCAAACAGCCAGACTAACAAATGGTTTGACACAAACCATATATGCGCCTAGACAGGGTTTACTTCTGTGTAGGCATAAATTCTATATGGCAAGTATTAGGTGCTTATTGCAGAAATATGTATGTAGCTTGGATCTGCAGCCACATTAACCTTTTAGTCTATTTCTTTGGCGCACCGCACATTTTATTTAGCTGTCCAGTTATCAAAATCTGTGTGGCAAGGCAAGGCTGTGTGACGCACTGGACAACACGGGGCGAATGCATTTACATTATAGTGAAGCGCAGACCAGTATTGATTTTGTGAATACACAGCAGTCCTAACTTTTATTTTAGACAGTACAGTAATAATAAGTATAAATTGATTTCATTTTAGACACAACACAGTGTGTTTTATTTGACTTAAAACACAGGTGTTTCATTCTTGAATGAATCCGAGTCTTTGAATGAATCGTTTGAGTGAGTGGTTCAATGACCCATTTGCTTTGCTCCTGAAATCAGCCTTTTGAACAAATAGGTTGAATTGATGACTCTATGACTCATTCATCAATACAATGACTTGCCACCACCTACTGGTGATTTAACTTTCATAATTCAAGTATCCAATTGTTTCATTTTGTCACTCATTTCATATTTCTGTAGGCTATTCAAAATGTTTTTATTTTAAACATTTTACTGTGTTAATGCATTTATTGCCGTCTGAGCAGCATTATTTGTGTAAATACATTTAAATTCAATTTAAGATGCAGCTTCTGTGCCACAGTGCAACGATGGCTTTTGGTTGGTACTGATTTTATTGGTAACACCTATAATGTCATATATTTCAAATTTTGACTAAATTCAGGAATTTAATATTAAAGGTGACAGACATATTTTATAAAGTTAGAAAAATGCTATTTTCTACAAAAATAGTATGTATTATATACATGTGTAACATGCCATCGGATAATGACAGTATCATATAAACTTCTCTATGAAAAAAACCTCAAAATAATAGCTAATAAAAACGCTAAGATAGCTTTATATTCTCGCTAAAATCGATACTGGTCTGTGCTTCACTATAATGTAAATGTCACGCAGCTTTGCCAGCCATTTTGATGACTGGACAGCTAAATAAAATGTACGGTGCGCCAAAGAAATAGACTAAAAGGGTAATGCGGCTGCAGATCCGAGGTAGGCTACATACATGTTTCTGCAATAAGCACCTAATATTTGCCATATAAAATCTATACCTACACAGAAGTAAGCCCTGTCTAGGCTCTGTCCCACCATGGTTTGTGTCAAACCATTTGTTAGTTTGGTTGTTTGATGAGAGGGAGATGAACGCAGGAGTTGCAATAAACACTTTAACAGCGGAGGACTCTTATTCTGTTGCACAAAATTGAAGACGACATGATAACTGCACCATATGATCGTTGCTTGACCAATCAGTGAAAAGGGGAGTTTCATTTCTGCCCACACGTGGATATCAAACATTCAAACTGTTTATCCATTTTCTACCCCTGAATGTAAAAATGGAAAATCAAGGTGATTCCTTGTTTTTTCATTTTCTTTTGAAAAAACGAAAATGGTGCCGTTTTCTCATGTTTCTGTTTTCAATTTTAAATAAAAAATGAATGAACGCAACGCACATGAACCTTTGTTAAAGTGTTTTATTTATTATTATGATTCTGTTTTCATTTTATGTTTGCTTAAATATTTATTAATTTATTTTTTCAACTTTACTTATTTAGTTATTTTAGTATGTCAACCTAAACTAAACAAAAATTATAAATGCTACCTTAGTTGAAGTTATGAACGAGATGGTGAAAAACACAGAAGAAGATGAGTGGTCAAAGTCTGATGCATATGTGGATACACCATTACTTAAAAAGTACTGCAGATAATAAATAATGTGTGAATGCTCTTGTAACTAAAAAGGTAACTAAAAAAAACCTCAAAAATCACACACACACCACTTATGAAATGCATATTGCAAATGCACATGCACACCAGACTCCATACAGACAGATTTGTAGCAAGCAAAGTAATAACTTTGAATTTCAGATTTTTAATATGAGGTCTCCATGACGGAGAGTCCAGTAACAGTGATAAAAATTCTAGATGTGAGGGGGGACAGAAATGGAAGAGGGGATGGTCTCGGTAAGCAGGATGTCCCCTGCCTGACTCTGTCAGCACATCTACATGTTCCTGTATGTAGCTGACACCAACACCATTGCTTTCTAGCCCGAATCACTCCAATTAAGAGCCGTCCAACTGTGCTGCCAGACACGTACACCAGTGACACCCAATGGTCCATGATCTGTCTCTACCTTGGCATAATGAAGGAATTTTAAAAGCAGACACACCCTGGAAAGCAGGATGACCGCAAACTTAGAACATACAGTACACACACACACACGTTTGTTTCTGTGAATTTTGGGTTACTTTCCATAGACTTAAACTATTGTATTTATACTGACCAAACACCTAACCCTAATACTTTTCTACCCCTAACCCTACCCCTTACATAAAACCTGTTTGAATTGTTACTCTTTCTGATAAACATCATTTGGTATTTTTAATATATATATTTTTTCCCCTCTTGGGGACCGCAAGCCAGTCCCCACAATGTACCATAAAGAAGAACACGAACACACATATACACACTCACACACACACACAGACTAAATGTGGACGCTTTAAGTCTCGCCTGGAGCCTACAGACTTTTGCACATTTTTATGAATCCATTTTTCAATGCTAGTTTATCACAAAATTACTTGGATTAGCACGAATCACGGCAGCGTTGCATTGTGCCTAAGTGTCGTCGAACTCGCTGGAGAGAAAAACTGACATACTGCGGGTGTCTGTAGCTGCGGAATTGCCCTTTCTGTGACTCCAGGACTGATTGAAGGGGTTTGCAGCGACTTTCTGTTGCGTTGCACCCAGGCGTTGTACCTTGGGCCCACCACAGGAAGGAGTCGTCTTCTGAAGCAAGTCTGTGGAGTTGGATTTTGGCAGTGGCCGCATTGCATTTCCACGGCTCCCGCCTCAGGTCCTCTAGCAAGGGCTCGTTTGCTGCCCAGCGTGTCGGCGGCCTAAGCTTGCTGTATTGTTTGCAGACAATCGTTGTGGAGTATCCTGGAGGAGTTGGTCTGTGGAGTTGAACTTCAGCAGTGGCTGCATTTCTTTTCTATGGGTCACGGTCTCCGGCTAGGGTCCTCTAGTAAGGGCTCGTTTGCTGTAAGGGTAAGTTTGCTGCATTGGTGCTTATCGGCGGTGGCTGCATCGCTTTTCCATGGCTCACTGCTCCCGGCTCGGGTCCTCTAGCAAGGGCGCGTTTGCTGCTTCAGCGTGTTGGTGGCCTAAATTTACTGTATTGCTTGTGGAAAATTGTTGTGGAGTATCCTGGAGGATCCTCAGTACGTGCTGCCTTGTTGTTCGGTTTATCGGGGTTCTGTGGACAATGTCGCATTTAATCATTGGATACACGCTCCTGGTGGGTTTACTCATCTGGTCAACTGGTCAAGTTTGCATCGGAGGTAACAGGTCGGTTTATGATTCCTCCCAACCGGGCAATTAACCTACCATTTGCATATATTGATAGTTGGACACACAATGGACTGTCTACAAATATTGCTTATTTTAATCATTGTCATTTTAGGTTGTATCTCTTGAATTTTATGTATTTGCATTTGACAAGTTGTGCTTTGACTAGGGAAGAGAACTATTGTATTACTAATCCATCTCAAAAGGGGCTGACTGTAAGAAAATATGTTGTAAGTAATTCATTTAGACGAAAGAGTATTATAGTTTTTTTGTAATTAATGTCTGGGAATGTATTACCAAACCCAGGACCATATAATAATAGATGTGCATCAATTTTTACAACTCCAAGCGAATTGAAATCTAGGTTAGGATTAGGATTTATTCATATTAACATACGCAGCTTGCTACCTAAACTGGATATGGTAAATATTTGGGCTAGAAATACAAATGCAGATGTTATAGCAATTTCTGAATCTTGGCTTAACTAAAACAATTTCAGATAAAGAAATTGGTATTAGTGGTTATAAGGTTTTTAGAGCTGACAGACCAAAAAGGGGTGGAGGAGTGGCAATCTATGTTAAATCTATGTTACTCTCTGAATCGATAATTAAACAGTATGAATTATTAGCTCTTAATCTTTTAATTTGGAAGAGTTTTCAACTCACTGTAATGGGTTGTTATAGACCTCCATCAGCCACTATTGATGCCTTACCTTCATTGATGCATTCCTTAGCTTCTTTGAATTATAAATAACTTATTTATTAATTTAAATTCTGATTGGTTATATTTTAAACAGCTCCGCAATAAATGCATGGTTTTGATTAGGAAGGCAAAAGCAGAGTACTTCCTTGATAAAACCACAGAGAACTCGACAAATTCTAATAAGTTCTGAAAGAGTATATGGTTTCCTACTGATAATGGGTCTGCTTCAGGTCTTCCCGCCTATATAACTAAAGGTTCTGTTAAAATAGTGGATAAAGTACAGATGCTTAACAGTTTTAATTTAATTTTACTGCATCTGGGTCGTTATCTCAGGAATAATAATTATGTAACTGTAAACTCTGAATTTCTTAATGGAGAGTGCCCTTTATGGACAACAGAGATTGTTTTCAATCATATTAATTCTTCGGATGTTTGCACTGCATTAAAAAACCTAGATGTTACTAAAACATTTGTTTTTAAAGTCGGCAGCTGATATCATTACATTATCACTGGCATATCTGTATAATCTTTCCTTATCAACAGGGGAAATTCCACAGCTATGGAAGTCTGCGTTTGTAAGTCCTTTGTTGAAAAAGGGAGATTCTACTGTACTAGATAATTATCAACCTTTGAGTGATTTGCAAACTGTTTTTGATATCATTCAAGCAAGAATTTATACTCTAAAGTTGAGAAAACAAAATTTATGCTGTTATCAAATTCTAGATCTACGTCAGACAGTTCTATTGTCCTCCGGACATTACAAGGAAATTTGATTACTTTAGTGTCAGAGTATAAATATCTGGGCATTATAATTGACAACACATTGAATTTTAGCTCACACGTTAATTATGTAAAACAAAAATTAAGGAAAAGCTTAGGGTTTTATTTTAGAAATAAGACTTGTTTTTCATTTTATGCAAGGAAGAAACTTGTGTCTGCGACATTCTTACCAATTCTTGATTATGGGGATGTAGTGTACTAACATGCACCATTGTATCTTCTTTCCTCTTTAGATGGTGTGTATCATGGTGCCTTAAGGTTTATCTCTGATTGTAAACATTTAACACATCATTGTACATTATACAGTAGAGTTGTTTGGTCCTCTCTTGCCGTTCGAAGAAAAATGATAATGATATATAAGGCAATTTTGTTTTTTTTTACCAACAGTTGGTAATTATTCATTATGTTCACAAATGTATTATAATCTCAATGTACCTTTTACTAGAACTAATTTGGGTACTAAGGCTTTTAAATGTGCTGCCCCTTTGGACTGGAATTTTCTTCAAATTAAATTAAAGTTAAATCAGTTGGTGCCTATTAGATATTTTAAAATACTTTTATGTGGTTTGGAGAAAGACTTGGAGATTTGCAAATGTTTATAATGGCTGTATTTTTAGCGACATTTATTTTGCGTAGTAGGCTATTCTGTGTATTGTATGTGATTGTTTGTTATATGTATTTGTCAACTTGGGCCGCCTATCTTGGCCAGGACACTCCTGAAAAAGAGATAGTAATCTCAGTGAGTTTTCTTTCCTTGTTAAATAAAGGTTATAATAAAACATGGCAGTCAGATGGTGATATGGTCTTACAGATGTATAATGTATAATAGAGCGGCACATATATTGATTTATATTTCAGATGGGGTGGATATTGAAACTTGATATCCAATGCAACAAAATAAAGCCCATCACACAAACGTGACCCCTATAGATCGATTCAGCCTATGAGCGGTCCAACATTTTTTACCCGTATGCAGTAACATTATCTCATAAGGTCTTTAACTCTGTAACTGAATTCCTGCCTGGCAAATTCAATTGTACTTTTCCATTCCCAGCCTGCAATGTAATATGTGCATTTTGATTTGATTTACTCCTCAAATACATACATATACATATTATTTATTTGGTTTCCTAGAGGTAAAAAAGTCAATACGTGTAGCTGTGTCTCAGAAATCCTAAATGCACCACGAATCAGTAAAATAGTTCTTTAATCTAATAGAACAAAAGCACATCAGTTGTTAATTCCACACAATTAAATATTTCCAGCATTTACAATGTCTTATTTCCTCTCATATATCTGTCATTTGTCCTGTTGTGATTTTAAATCCACTGAAATTGAATTTCAAAAGGTCATAGTCTCTTAACCAATTGAGATGAATTCAAACCACTGTGTGATCATTTCCCTACAACACCAACAATATATTTTACAGGTGCAATCAAAGATCTGCTTTTGAGTGTTCAGTCATTTTTATTTGTTTAGTCATTGTTTGCATGAAATAAACCCACTAACAATAATAATAATGCTGCTGTGTTTAAATTTAGAAGGATATGTATGTATATATGTGTATATATATATATATATATATATATATATATATATATATACACACACACACACACATTATATATATATATATCAAGTCAATCATACTTTTGGAGGGCACTGTATATATATATATATATATATATATATATATATACACACATATATATATATATATATATATATATATATATATATATATATATATATTCATATATACATATATACATACAGCGCCCTCCAAAAGTATTGGAACAGTAAAGACAAAATAGCTCTTTTGGCTGTGGAGTCAAGACATTTACAAATATGATTAAAAGATGAATATGAGACAAAACTACAGAATGTCACATTTTATTATTGGGTGATTCAACACATAGATGTTTTACCAGCTAAGACGTTCAGCACTTTTAGAGTTTCATCCCTCTATCTGATGTGAGCATAAGTATTGGAACAGTTGCCTCACAGGTCTTTCTAAGTGATCAGCTGTGTACTGTTGCATTAATTCTTCAGATATTAAAAGCAGGGAATGTGTCGTGTCAGTTATATCCATTACTTCTGAATTCTGAATCTTGCATTCAATGATGACACACACAAACCAGAATGAAGATGAGGGAGCTAACCTTGAGAGAAAAGCAAGCAATTTGGATGCTAAAAGAAAAGAGGAAGTCAATTAGAGCTCTAGCAAAAACAAAGGGCATGGGGAAATCAAGAGTTTGGAAACCACCAGCGACACCAGCACCTGATCGGCTGTGAAAACAACAGTAGTTGATGACAGACAAATCATAAAAGCTGTGAAAATGAATCCTAAAAGACATGTCTGTAAAATCATCAACAACTTCCAGAAAGCTGGGGTGATGCTCTGACAATCTCCTGTCCTCAAGAGATTTTGACACAGAATTATAGATGCTGCACAGCAAGATGCAAACCTCTGACCAGCTCCAAAAATAGAAAGGCAAGATTAGAGTTTGCAAAAAAGCACAAAGGTGAGCCAGAAGAGTTTTGGAACTGTGTTTATGGACCGATGAGATAAAGATGAACCTTTATCGAAGTGATGGGAAAGCAAAAATGTGGAAACAAAAAGGGAACTGCAATGATCCCAAGCATACAGCCTCATCTGTAAAGCATGGTGGAGGTGGTGTCATGGCATGGGCATGCATGGCTGCCTCTGGAACAGGCCCTCTCAACTTTACTGATGACTTAATGTATGATGACAGTAGCAGAATGAATTTGGAAGGGTACAAAACCATCTTGCTTACCAATATTCAAGAAAATGCCACCAGATTCATTGGGAAGTGCTTCATATTGCATCAGGACAATGACCCAAAACACCCTGCCAGTTCAGTCAAGGAATTTATAAGGGCAAAGAAATGAAAAGTCTTAGATTGCCCAAATCAATCTCCAGATTTAAATCCGATTGAACATGAATTTCACCAGCTGAAGAGGAGAGTAAAGGCAGAAACTCCCCAAAACAAGCAACAATTGGAATTGGCTGCATTAAAGGCTGGGAAAAGTATTTCAAAGTATGAGACCAAGAGTCTGGTGATTGTGCGCAAGGGGTCTGCAACTAAATAATAGCTTTTAATCTTTTATATCTGCCTTATGTTCAACTATTCCAGTACTTATGCTCACATCAATTAGTGGGATGAACTCTAAAAGTGCTGCTCTTTTTAATTTGGTAAAACATATATGTGTTGAAACGGCTAATAATAAAATGTGACATTCTGTAGTTTTGTCTCATATTCATCTTTTCATCATATTGCAAATGTCTTGACTCCACAGCCAACAGAACAATTTTGTCTTCACTGTTCCAATACTTCTGGAGGGCACTGTATGTATATATATATATATATATATATATATATATATATATATATATATATATATATATATATATATATATATATATATATATATATATATATATATATATGGGCGTTTATTCAACTAGGGGCACTTTTAGCCTTGTGAAGTTGAATAAAAAAAAAATTGTTCAAAAGTCATGTAACACAGTCTCATAAGTTTAAATAATTTGTCTAGTTTTAAGGTCTGTAAGAGGACAAACTTAGATTACAAGAGAAATTGTTAATATTTTACATTTTTCCGACCTGCAATGAACAAATGTCATTTCCACCACATCTCAATATACTGTACAGCTGTTATTTAAATATAGAATAACTTATGCCACTCAAAAATTGTCTAAGATCATTTTTGTAACTAGTTTTACCAGTTTTTCCACAATGTAAAATAATTATACATTTGTCAATGAGATAAATTAACTGCCCTAAGGACCAAATGCTGAACTGTACACCTGTCACACTCTGAAATGTAATATTGGTTTGGGTAAGAGCTTATTAGAAAATAAATTACTTGAATTTGTATATTAAGTAGAGCATGCTCTCCTAAATTGTGGATACATTTTTAATGTGCGATGAAAACTTTTTAATTTTTAAAAAAAAAAATGTGTGGTGATGGAAATGACAGGGTGTTGTGGAAATGACAATGAATTAACCTGAATGTAGAGAAACAGCAGAGATTTATTAGAAAAAGTCTTAAAACTCATCACACTCATTAAACTCAATTCACAAAGTCATTAAACATATCAATTGTACTTTGTAACCATAAATGTAATTTCCACCACAGAGGCAGTGTGGTGGAAATGACATTTCTGTAGTTTTTTTTGTGAAAAAAAAGGGAAGATAGCTTCACTGACTAGCTTTGAATTAATACTTAGCATTTCATGTGTGCAAAATACTGTTATTTAACTTAAATTTTTTAGCTTTTTAAAAACACCCTTGAATGTACAGCATGTTTTGAAATGACGTAGAATAAATATATTAACTGATCAAGCAATATTTACCTTGATTTTTCTTCACATGTTGTTGATGAAAATTTAAATTCCCTCCATGTCCAACATGTGCTCTGATGTCACTGAACATTTCCATAGAAACCACCTAAACAATCTTTCACACAAACTTTTGAAAGGGACATTACAGTGTTGTGGTGGAAATGACACCAATACTGTGCGACTGTTACGTCCTCTGTTGTGTGTGTCATGTGTTCCCGCCTCTTGTGTCCATATTTGGTCTTGTTCCTGTCCTTGTTAAGTGTGATTATTAGTTAAGTCTTGTCCAGCCGTGTTTTGTCTAATTATCAGTTATTGTCATGTGTATTTAGTTCCTGCCTGTTTAGTTAGCTTTTGTCTGGTCTACTCGTTATTCCCCGGTGTTCCTGTCTGTGTAAACCTTGCCTTGTCTTGCCCTGCCCTGCCCTGATGTCATGATTAAAGACTATTATTTTGAAGTTTATCCTCGTGTCCGTGTTCCTCGTCCCTCCCTGCTGTGTGCACCGTAACAGCGACAGCTATATTTTGTATAAAAAGTAATATTGATAGTGATCTCACATTAAATACTATAATGTATTTTACTAGTGCTTAATTCAGGTACATTAATAGTTACCAGATAAGTCATATTTTTAAATTGTATTTTCATTGTTGAAGTTTAAAAGTCTGGGTGTGTGACAAGGAGAAAACAGTGAATTTACACCTATAAGGAGGTTGAAAAGTATGAAAAAATCATAATAGAAAGGTAGTAAAGTTTTAATTTTTTTTTTGTTGTTGTTGTTGGTTTTATTGTTAGTTTGACGAAGAAAGAGGAATTTGTCCAAAATTATATGTATTTTAAAAAAAATGACCAAAGAACATAAAAGTGCCCATTGTCTAAGAATCACCCATATATATTAGGGGTGTCAACGTTAACGCGTTAACACTTGCGATTAATCTAGAAATTTTAACGCACTAATATATATTTTTTTTTACGCAAAGTAATCATTTGATAAGGTTTGACCCCAACTTCTTTCCGTCATTGCAGCACGGAAGGTTATGTAAGGGATAATCAATGGCTAGCTGTGTATGAAACGATTTGAATGTACGACGTGGAGGCGAAGAGCCACCTGATGCGCAGCCGCTGATTATTCCGTTTATGCCATGGTCATTTGCCAGCATTCACATATTAAAGATGTTAATAATATTTTTGCTGCAATATTTGACCGGAACGATAAAAATGACGGTTATTTTCGTCTGTATTGCTATTCAACTTTAACTGTATGTTACTATGGTTGCCAATGTTTATAGGAAGCACATTAATATAGATCGTGATTAAACTGACCTGTGCAGTTAAACGAATTTAATCAACACCTGCCAGCCAATCAGAATCGAGTATTCAGACAGACCATGGCATAACTATCATTTTGTGATGAGGGTACAGTGAACCAGTGTTGCCATGGTAGAGGCACAAGTGGGCTATTTTGAAAATACAGTTGTGGAAAAAATTACAGAGCCACGGGTTGCGGTTTTTTGTGCTACTTTTATAATGTACCACCGCCGCCCAAGGTGTGTATAGACAAATTACAATTTAAATAGATCCTTTTACTAATGTGTATTATACTTGGAATGTATACCTGGCAACTTAAGAATTGAGAGGCGGTTGTAACATCACAAACAACGTGAGTTTCAGCCAGAGCATAAATGTTAAAGGGTTGGTTTACTGCTTTTTTTCTTTGCTTGATTGTGTTTATGGGGTGCAATATAACATGTCTTCGTGTTTCGTTTGTTAAAAAAACGCCTTATTTTTCATATAGTTCACCTTTATTGTAAGGCGATTTCTCCTCTCTCATTTGAATGATCGGTTGACTTCCTGATTCTATGAAACCACTCCCTCAGAAACAAGCGATGGACTCAAATTTGTCAGTTGGGCCGGTGTGTTGTGATTGGCTAAACTGCGTACTGCACATTGTCCGGAAACATCACGCCCATTACCTTCACGAGCGACAGCTGCACGTGCTCCGGTCAAATGTAAATAACGGTGTCAATATTGCCGTATCAGTATCAGACCCAGAAAGCGGTAATGAAGAGAGTCAAGCAGAACTTCTGCAAGAGCGGCTCTTACAAACGTTTCTGAATGGAAGGTTGCTGTTGTGATTACATACAATTTTTTTAAGTTTGTACACGTTTGTCTTATACACACAAAATAGCATCAAACTAACTGGCTACTAACCAAACAGTGCTGGCTTGTGTTTACGTTCTTGATCAAATCGAAAAATTACGTCATAAAGTATACATGGAAAATACATTTACAAAATTAGTACATAATTACAAATTCGGGTCCAAAATGTTTGTACGCGTTTGTCAAAGACACACGAAATAGCATTTAACTAACTGGCTACTAAAGCCAGCATTGGCATTTGTTTACGTCCTTGATAAAACTAAAATATTACGTCTGAAATTATACATGCAAATACATTTAAAATTATGAAATATTACTTACAGGTTATGGCCCAACAACAACTGCTCCATGTTTTAGTAATAGTTTCTTTGTGAATCCGGCATTGAACTCGTGTAGATTCTGGAAGCTGTCTTCCGTAAAATGCGCAGCACAGAGAGCTGAATTAGGATTGTAATTGTCAGGAACATAATCAAACATAAATTTTAACCATTGTTGACGAACTACAGCGTCCGTAGGAAGCCCGAACACAGAAGACCTGACAGCTGGGTGAAAATAACACCGTTTCGATGGCATGGCTACAGCTCTTCACTATAACTCTTCCTCTTCAACAAAGCCGCAGAACATGGCCTTTCCCCCTTTTTTGCATGTTCCGGAGGGAGGGGTTGATGGGTTTATTTTGTATGCAACCCGGGAAGTATCTCGTTGTAGTCCCATATGAGTCGTTTTTGTAGGCATTAAACTTGCTGATTTTTAAAAGACGATATCTCCGCTTACGTTGAACTTTCAGCGCAGCAACTTTACAGATACTCTTCATGCACCAACAGCAACATTACACACTATTTAAATGAAAAAAGTGAAATCGAAAAAAAGTGAAGTGGCCCCACATTCTACCATTATATGAGTGCTAAATTGCCAAGGGTTGTCCCCCCACTGTCAAAAAGATGCTAAACAGATCGACTATCTTTTCTCTCCATCGGACTTCAAACACAATCCAAGAGAACTAAATGACCCTCGGTACCAGGCCTGGCTGACTAGTGGACTACCCCCACGCTTACAAGATACATAACACACACATAGAGGCATTTTCGGTCACACTTTTATATTAGGTGGTCTTAACTACTATGTACTTATATCAAAAAATAAGTACAATGTACTTATTGGGTTCATATTGTATTGTAAAACACTTTTGCTGCTATTGAGGTGGGATCTGGGTAAGGTTAGGGACAGGTTTCATGGTATGGGTAGGTTTAAGGTGGGTTAAGGTGTAAGTGATGGGTCAACAGTGTAATTATAAATGTAATTACAGAAATTAATTACAGATGTAACTACATATAGGTATTTTAAAAAATATAAGTACAATGTAAAAACATGTATGTACACAATAAATGCATTGTACCAAATGATTAATTTAAATGTAAGTACATAGTAGTTAAGGCCACCTAATATAAAGTGGGACCGCATTTTCTTTATTTAGACCATAATTAATCAGTTACAAATGTATCTGGTATATGCATGTGTTGTTTGTATGTTTCCTTATTATATTAGCCTAGTTACCACTCGTTATTCGTATTAGTAAGCTCTAAACACTCATATTCAGGTGTATGAATGTATCTCTGGTTTAATACCTTTTAGATGTCTCTTTCTTGATACCAAAATGATCTGCTCTTTATTCCTCACACAATGATGTACAATGTGATCATGAAATGCATCATGCTATTTTTACTGTACATTGGGGAAAATTACACCAGTCTCCAGATCAGTCGTAAAACATGCAAATGAGGTGTCAAGTGGGACAAAGAAACACTTTCCCGCTGAAACTATGTGCCTTGTTATTGGTCAAACTATCCAAAATGGGTGTTACAGGGAAACCAGATAAAACTTCTCCCACACCCAAAAGGCATTTCTTCTTTTTACTTTTGGTGCCCTGGAAACACAAACATATCACCTTGTGAACCTCACGACTCCCCTTCTGGGGGGAGTCCAAGTTTCTGGCAGTTTTAAGATCAGTAACTTTGTTGATTCACTTTGGACTAATCAACCCATGGCTGGAATGACGAAGCTTTCACTCCTAAAGGAATTCATCAGGAATCTACGCATTATACATGCACCAGGATGCTTTACTCAGCACCCACAAAACCCACGCAAGTAACTGCTTGTTAACCATTTAGATGCACTTCTAGTCTTCGACCCCTTTTAATTAAGGTGATGTGATTATCTGATGGTTCTTAACAGGTTGTAGTTAGCTGATGTGTAAATTCTGCCATTACACTTTACTCTCTTGCGCACGAGCGCTCCCTCACTTTCTCTCTATCTCTCTCTCTCTCTCTCTCTCTCTCTCTCTCTCTCTCCATGCCTTCCTTGCATTGGCATCTATGTTTAATGTGTGTATGTCTGTGTCTACTTCGATGTTGCATGTTCCTCTGTAGTGTAGTTTAATAAACATCCATATGTATTCACACTTGGTTGTCTGTGTCTGCTGCTCTCAGAACGAGGTCACTTTAATGTCCGGTCTTGTTACATGCTCGGGGAGCAATGTTTCAGTAAGGAAATTATTTGTCGTGGCTAGAGAAATAATTTTCCTTAGAGTCAATAGATGGTCCGGACGAAGTAATCATTTTATTGTACTATTAATGCTACAGTTAATTCCTGAAGATGGATACATAATTGATAACAACCCGTTATGATTAATTATGTTCATCTCACTTAGAACAAATATGCTATTTCTTGAGAGGAATGTGTACATCTGAAATGCTAATTTGTGCAGTGTTATAAAAGGCTTAGCATAGTTTAACAGTAAACGACCAAATTCCACATGTGATCGTAAAAGGAAGTTATTACAAACACTCAATGGTGGTTTGAAGTCAGTTCTGAGTAAAAGTGCAATATTATTCTCATAAAATGTCTTATGAAGCATGATGCTAATATTAGCTCTAATGCACCTGCAGAACAGGTCCAATTTTTCTTCACAATGCATTTTGTCATAATACTTCAAGTAAGGTTGCAAGAAAATGTTTTGTTGTATTTATTTAGAAATACTTTTGATAATAGTTGGGTAAATGTATACTAGGATTGAAGTTATGTGGCTTGGTAAAGGCTGATTAATCATGATTAATCACAGTCCATGACTGTGATTAACGTGATTACATTTTTTTAATCGATTGACAGCACTAATATATACATATATATACAGTCATAGCCAAAACTATTGGCACCCTTGGTAAATATGATCAAAGAAGACTGTGAAAATTAATCTGCATTGTTAATCCTTTTGATCTTTTATTGAAAAAAATCACAAACATCTAACCTTTTATTGGATAAGAAGAATTTAAAATGGGGGGAAATATCATTATGAAATAAATGTTTTTCTCTAATACACATTGGCTACAATAAATAGCACACTTTTATTTAATACTTTTTGAAACCTCCATTTGCCAGTTTAACAGCTCTACATGTTTTCCTATAATCCCTGATGAGGTTAGAGAACACCTGACAAGAGATGAGACCATTGCTTCATCCAGATTCACTCCAGACCCATTAGATTCCCAGCTCCATGTTGGTGCTTCTTCTCTTCAGTTCACCCCACTCATTTTCTACAGGGTTCAGGTCAGAGGACTGGAATAGCCATAGCAGAAGCTTGGTTTTGTGCTCAGTGACCCATTTTTGTGTTGTTTTTGAGGTTTGTGTTTGGATTATTGTATGGCTGGAAGATCCAAACATGGCCCATTATAAGATTTCTAACAGAGTCAGTCACTTTGTATTTGATAGAATCCATGATGCCATGTGTCTAAATAAGATGTCCAGGACCTCCAGCAGAAATATAGACCCACAACATCAAAAATACAGCAGTATATTCCATTGTACACATGGGGTACTTTTTATCCCTGTGTTCACCAAACCCATCTTGAGTGTTTACTGCTAAAAAGCTCATTTTTAGTTTCATCTGACTATAGAAGCCAGTCCCATTTGAAGTTCCAGTCGTGTCTGATAACTGAATATCCTGGAGTTTGTTTTTGGATGAGCTAGGATCATTTTTCTTGAAACCCTCCCAAACAACATGTGGTGATTTTCTGACCCCGATGTGTGTTTTCTGACCCCGAGACTCAACTATTTTCTGAAATTCTCCAGCTGTGGTCCTTGGAGAGTCTTTAGCCACTCAAACTATCCTTCTCACTGTGCATTAGGACGATATAGACACACGTCCTCTTCCAGGCAGTTTCGTAATATTTTATGTTGATTGGAAATTCTTAATTATTGCCCTGATGGTGGAAATGGGAATTTTCACCACTCTAGCTCTTTTCTTAAAGCCACTTTACTAATTTGTGAAGCTCAATTATCTTTTGCTGCACATCAGAAATATATTATTTTTGGACTTTGTTTTCCCTCCTATTTACATTTCTGTGAAACAGGAAGCCATGGCTGGATCATTTCATGTTCATAATCACCATGGGGTGCTAAAAATTGTGAATATGAATGAGAATATACTTCAGAGATATTTTACTCCTAAGAATTTCTAGGGGTGCCAATAATTGTGTCCAACGTGTATTTGAGAAAAAAACATTTATTTCATAATGATATTTCCCCCCATTTTAAATTCTTATTATCCAATGAAAGGTTAGTTTTTTTGTGATTTTTTTAAATAAAATATCAAAAGGGTTAACAATGCAGATTAAACATTTTTGGCCATGACTGTGTGTGTGTGTATATATATATATATATATATATATATATATATATATATATATATATATATATATATATATATACACACACACACAGTGTTGTGAAAAAGTGTTGGCCCCCTTCCTGATTTTTTTTTTTTTTTGCATGTTTGTCCCACTTTAATGTTTCAGATCATCAAACAAATTTAAATATTAATGAAAGATAACACAAGTAGCAACAACATGCAGTTTTTAAATTAAGTTTGTTATATTATGAAGGGAAAACAAAATCCAAACCCACATTGCCCTGTGTGAAAAAGTGCTTGCCCCCTAAACCTAATAACAAGTTGTGCCACCCTTTGCAGCAACAACTGCAATCAAGCGTTTGCGATAACTGGCAATGAGTCTTTAACATCGCTGTGGATGAATTTTGTCCCATTCTTCTTTGCAGAATTGTTTTAATTAAGCCACATTGAAGGGTTTTCGAGCATGAATGGACTGTTTAAGGTCATGCCACAGCATTTCAATTGGATTTAAGTCCAGACTTTGATTTGGCCACTCCAAAACCTTAATTTTGTTTTTCTTGAGACATTCAGAGGTGGACTTGCTGCTGTGTTTGGAATCATTGTCCTGCTGAATAACCCAAGTCCACTTGAGCTTGAGGTCACAAACTGATGGCCGGACATTCTCATTCAGAATTTTCTGATAGAGTGCAGAATTCATGGTTCCATCAATTATGGCAAGTCATCCAGGTTCTGAAGCTGCAAAGCAGCCTCAGACCGTCACACTACCACCACCATGTTTGACTGTTGGTATGATGTTCTTTTTATGAAATGCTGTTTTGGTTTTACCCCAGATGTAATGGGATGCACACCTTCCAAAAAGTTAAACTCTTGGGGATAATCAAGATATTTTTTGGCAAATGTGAGATGAGCCTTTGTGTTCTTTTTTGTCAGCAATGGCTTTTGCCTTGGAACTCTCCCATGGATGCTGTTTTTGCTCTTATTGTTGAATCATGGACACTGACCTTAATTGAGGCAAGTGAGGCCTGCAGTTCTTTAGATGTTGTTCTGGGTTCTTTTATGACCTCCTGGATGAGTCGTCTTTGTGCTCTTGGAATAATTTTGGTAGGCCGGCCACTCCTGGGAAGGTTCACCACTGTTCCAAGTTTTCTCCATTTGTGGATAATGGCTCTGACCATGGTTTGCTGGAGTCCCAAAGACTTAGAAATGGCATTATAACCCTTTCCAGACTGATACATGTAAACTATTTTGTTTCTCATCTGTTTATGAATTTCTTAAGATTGCGGAATGATGTGTTGCTCTTTAAACATGCTTCACTTTGTCAGACAGGTTGTATTTAAGTGATTTCTTGATTCAACAGGTCTGGCAGTAATCAGGCTTGGGTTTGGCTAGTGAAATTTAACTCAGCTTTCTAAAATAATGTGGTTAATCACAGTTCTTTCATGATTTAATAGGAGGGGGCAATTCATTTTTCACTTAGGGCCAGGTAGGTTTGGACAGCTTTTTTCCTTTAATAAATGAAATCATCATTTAAAAACTGCATTTTGTATTTACTTGTGTTATCATTGTGTAATATTAAAATTTGTTTGATGATCTGAATCTTTTAAGCGTGACAAATATGCAAAAAAAAATAAAAATCAGGAAGGGGGCCAACACTTTTTCACACCACTGTATGAATATCCATTTAAAGCTGTGTAAATGAACGTGGCAGTCACTTCTCTTCACAATCAGATGTCTTATATAAGGAATTTAACAGTTTGCTTTTTTTTTTTTTTAGAATACACAGTTTCATAATCATATAATTCTCCTTAAAAAAAAAAAAAAGTGTGTAATTGCCACATTCTCAATCGCAGGTTCTCATCTTAGGTATACTGTCTGCTGGACAGAGACCACTGTGTGGGACCAGCACCAGGGTCAGATCATTCATCTCCCTGGATCTCTCCCTTCATGTTATTATGCAGAAGGTGGCCCTCATACAATTCTTAATTTCTGCACATGATATATGTTGGACATACAAAGAGAACAAACAGGTTATTGCAAATATTCACTTTCTCTTTATTGGCTGACATTTCTTGGAAGAGTACATTTAAATACAATCAATATGTAGCCTAGTCCTTAACTCTCCACACAAGCAGGTACAGTCCTCTGGTCTCTTTTTTGACAATATTTGACAATTTTGACATATATCGATGATAGGAGAGACCGGGGAGTGTTAGCTGTAGCACAGGGTTAGATGTAACACTGCAAGTTTGACAGGTCAGAAAATAGCTGTGGAAACATCATCAATATTATACACTCTCGTCTTATTTTTGTGCTCACAGAATAAATTGCATGTGACTGTGAGCAAAAGTGTTGATTTTATGATTTAAAAAAAAAAAAAGAAAAAGATTTTCAGCTATGAATGTAAAATTTTTGTATAGCAATCATTGAGTTGTGGAAACAATTATTTACATAACCTGAAGTAGCTGTATCTCTAGTTTAATTTGACACTTTGCTATTTATGCTAACTTCAAACCCACATGCTAAAACAGTTCCTCTTCAGGAACTTGAGCTGCGTCCAAGAATGCTAGGGGAACGCCTCCAGCGTGACTGCGCTCTGATACAAATGTAATCTGTCCAAAGGATGGGCGAGATGTCACGGGCGGGTGACGTAACGGCCAGTAGGCATAAAAGCACGTGCGGTGGAACCGGCATCAGCTTTTGTCATTCAGCTACCGCTACTCTGTGTGTGTCTGTCGATCTGTGTTGTGAGTCTTATTTAGTGTTGTTTGTCACTTGAAATAAGCTCCACAATGTCTAAAGTGCAGAGAAACTAGCACTTGGGCGAGAGCAGATCGCTTTACAAGCTGCGTGTTTTTCAATAACAGTCCGTGTGTGGTCTGCTTGAGAGCAGAGCACGCAGAGTCAGCTCTCGAGGGAGCTGGCTGCCAGCTTTGTGAGCGTTTGTCGCTGCGTATGCTTACTCTCAGAGGGCTCTCTTTGAGGAGGGAGCTTACACCTGTGTGCTGAGGCGGAGCAGCGGCTGTGCTCGCGGGGATCGCAGATGGATCAGGTGGAGGGAATGAAGATGGGCGAGCCCCTATCTTCTCCCTTCCCATCAGATCCAGCGCCTGCTCTCGGGGTTTGGAAGCCCCACGGGTTCTTCCCCCCCAGAGAGAGAGGGCTCGACGCTCCGCCTGTCTTTCTCCAAGGAGGTAGACGTGAAGGGCGTCGATGAGCTTTGTAAAATCGCAGTGTTTGCACGAGCATTGTTTGCACAAGCTTATTATGAACGAGGTTGTCATTATAGCAGTGTCCCTGCTTAGGAACGGAGTTCGCGCTGTCAGCTCGGAAAAAGAAAAAAAGGAGCTGATCGTGCTTCTCCCCGCCGTATGATCTCGCGGTTAAAAAGAAACCAGTCCACCACTGCAGAGGCACGACGGCGAATGAGATCACGTGGATCGCACATAGATCTGGCGGACGGGTTGGAGATGGGATCGCCCTCTCTCCACCTGCAATCCCCAGATCTAGCACTCTCGCTCGGGGCTGGAAGCCCGCGGTGCGGTTCTTCCCCCTTTGAGTGAGAGCTCACTGTTGCAGCGCGCGTTGCCGAGGCGACTAAAGAGATTCCGTGTTCTACAGCCGGTACTTCATAGTTCCCAAGAAGGATGGAGGGTCGGCCTCCCATTTTAGATCTGCATCAGTTGAACCACTCAGTCAGCAGACTGAAGTTCCAGATGCTCAAACAGGTCGTGTCTCAGATCAGGTCCGAGGACGGGTTTGTCACGATCGATCTAAAAGACGCATACTTCCATATCTCCATCCTTCCCACTCACAGGGAGTTCCTGAGGTTTGCTTCGAGGGCAAAGCTCACCGATATCGGGTTCTTTCCTTCGGCCTAGCACTCACCCTGCACTTTTACAAAGTGTGTGGATGCTGCGTTAGCTCCGTTGCGGCTACAAGGCATCCGCATATCCACTTTGGTTGATTCTCACTCAATCAGAGCAGATGGCGGCTCAACATCGAGACCCTGCCCGCAGTCTGTGGAGTACTCGCCGTCTCGTGGCACATCAACTGCCTGGAGATGCAGGCGGTGTTTCACAGAAACACTTTCTCCCAGACCTCAGAGATCGCCAGCGTTGGTGCGATAGCACCGAAAACACAGCGGTGGTCTCTTACATCAACCACCGAGGAGGTCTGCGTTCACGCCCCCTATACAGGCTGGCGTACCAGATCCTTGGGTGGTCCCAGCACAAACTCCTCTCGCTGAGAGCAGTTCACATGCCTGGGCATCTCAGTGTGGGAGCAGACATCCCGTCGAGGCAGGGAAGGCTGAGGCCCGGGGAATGGATGATTCACCCTGAGGGGGTGAAGCACATTTGGAGAGTGTTTGGCCAGGCTCAGGTGGACCTCTTTGCTACTCAGGTAAGTACTCAGCGCATGACCCCTCTGGTACTCTCTAAATTCATCCAGCTCCACTGGGGCTGGATGCCATGGTACAGACGTGGCCGAGGCTTCGTCTGTACGTTTTTCCCGATCGCTCTGCTCTCGGGAGTTCTGGCAAGAGTGCGGTGGGACGAGGTCAGTCTACTTCTGGTAGCACCATTCTGGCCGGGCCGAGTATGGTTCTTGGACCTGATTTCTCTCCTCGACGGCTCTCCATGGGAGATTCCCGTCAGGAGGGATCTCCTCTCACAAGCGGGGGTCTGTCACCCCCGCCCGGAGCTTTGGAAGTTGTAGGTGTGGCCCCTGAGGGGGCACAGCCCATAGCTTCCGGTCTCCCAACCGAGGTTGTTGTGACCTTGCTCCAATCCAGAGCTCCCTCAATGAGAAAACTATACGCCTTGAAGTGGAACTATCCAGACCCAGTCAACTGCCCGATTGGTACAGTTCTGGAGTTCGTGCGGGCCTGTTCCCCCGCAGGGTTAACCCACTCCACCCTGAGGGTTTAAGTGGCGGCTATACCGGCCTACCGTGCCCTTCTCGGTGGCCTTTCAGTGGGTAGGCACCCCCTAGTTACATGTTTTCTCCACAACACAAGGGACTTGTACATCCTGAAGTGAAGTGTCACTTCATGGTGCAGAGGTTGCCAGCTCGACCCAGCCAACTGCCCAATTGGTACAGTTTTGGAGTTCGTGCGGGCCTGTTCCTCCGCAGGGTTAACCCACTCCACCCTGAGGGTTTTCGTGGTGGCTATTCCGGCCTACCACGCCCTTCTCGGTGACCTTCAGTGGGTAGACACCCCCTAGTATATGTTTCCTCCAGAGGCTGAGGCCTCCGGGCAGAGAGCGTTTGCTATGTGGTGGATCAGGATGCTATTCCATGGCCTCGAGTCCTCTGCTCTCCCCTCTTGGGGATCAAGACTCACTCTTCAGAAGTTGGCCTTCGGGACGCAGGCCCCGCTCACCTAGCCACCTGTGGCCTTTTGTCTCTCGCCCTAGCTGGGGATCTCGTTCCCCTAGCGTTCTTGGATGCAGCTCAAGTTCCTGAAGAGGAACGTCTTAGGTTACGTATGTAACCCCAGTTCCTCGAGGGAACGAGACGCTGCATCTCAAGGCCATATTTCTGGCATCTCTACGAGCGGTTGCTTCATTCCTGAAGCTGACGCCGGTTCTACCGCACATGCTTTTATGCCTCCTGGTCATTACGTCACCCGCCCGTGACGTCTTGCCCATCCTTTGGACAGATTACATTTGTATCAGAGCACGGTCACGCTGGAGGCGTTCCCCTAGTGTTCTTGGATGTAGCTCGAGTTCCTGAAGAGGAACTGGGGTTACATACGTAACCTAAGACGTTTTTTATGTTATGGCTGTTTGGGTTGGGAATAGTTGTTCGAGTTTATTAAAAGTGCTACAACCAACCCCTATGATGATTCCAGTGAGTCCAGTTATCGATCACATCCTCTGTCAGTTTTTCGTTGCATATCAAAGTTTATGCGCATGTTTTCCTACCAGATGAAAAAAAAGCCTCAATTTAACGCACAAGCCGTTTTCACACATTATAAGAATTTATACACAGCGAAAATAGGTGGATTATGGAGACATATTGACTGAACCCTTATGTGACAAGAATACAGTACACTTATGCACACCCACACAAACACGCAGACCTTTTTTTTTTTTTTTGGAGCTGCAGTTAAAGTTACAATATAATGTTTTTTGTCAGTTTAATTGGGTCACATTGTTCAAAAGATTTTTTTATTTTTTTTTTGTTCCTTTTTTTTTCAGTCTATAATATTTATGGAAAAATTGGATAGTGTGGATGTTATTTCAGCAAACTACCTCACATTGGTACATATATCCCCAGCTAGTGTCACAGCTCACCCCAGTAGTGGGGTAGATTGTAACAACAGTTCCCTACCAAAAGCTAATCTCAATGCTACATTTCAATAACGCTGATGAGAACATTTCTTGTTCAACCGGTTGTGAAGCATGTGTGCCAAACCCGCCAAGAATTAGCTTAAATAACCTTGGTGGGTGAGGTCATATGATTACGTGCACCTGCAGGTTATAAATAGATGTGAGACATACACATCTTCAGGTTTCTTTGTCTTCAGAGACTGCATTGTGTGTGTGTGTGTGTGTGTGTGTCACACACTGAAAGCAGTATCATTGTAAAGTGAAAGTTAAAGCTTGTGGAGTTAATCCGCAAAGAGATGTGTGCCTCCTTGTTTACGACTCATCTCTGAAGATGACTCGCATGAGTTTTGTTTTGAGTGTTTGGGTATGAGGATGCTGCTCTTGCATTCAAGGGTGGCGACTGTGAGCACTGCAATTCACTTCCTATCCACGTGCTTCTCGTTCGGCTCATTTTTCTTTTACAAAGAATGAGCCGCTGCGCCCTTTTTAAGATCACACTTTGATCTGGCTGAGGCTCGAGAGGCGGGTCCTCCCTTTTCTCTTGTTAGATCAGGAGGTTTTTGCGCCCGCTTCCAAAGAGTGCCCCGGCATTTCTTCGGATCGGGCAGCGAATGCTGCAGCTCTTGATTCTGTAGAAATAGAAATTGAGAGCGCTGCCTCCCGAGCGCTCCTCCCGCAATTGTAAATGAATGAGGAGTTACTCGAGGAGATGGCTCGTGCAGTGTGATCAGATTAAAGCTGGATTAGCCACAAGAGCAGTAGACCCCTAGATGCTCCAAACTAGATTTCTGTCAGGTGGTCAGGGGGAGGGACCTCAGCGATGGTCTCTCCCCTTCTTTGGTGACCTCCATGATGAGAGAACTTGTTCATGGAGTAAGCCATATTTGTCCTGTGTATTTTGTGCATCAATCTTGAATTTTGAAGTTCCTAAGGTTTGCTTTTGGAGGTACAGCTTACCAGTATCGGGTTCTTACACTTGGCCTAGCCTTATCACCCCACACATATGCAAAATGCATCGATGCAGCTTTAGCTGGAAAGCGTTTTCTCTCTTGCCCAGGGGGCACTGTATTTAGGGATTAATAGGATTCTATCATAATGTCGGCACAGCTGTCTCCTACACGCATCGAATCCATTCAGAACACCCTGAAGGATTTCAGGCTAGTCCAGAAAGTTACTGTACATTACTTTCAGAAAGTTCTAGGTTCTAGGAAACCATTATAATTGTGGCTCAGAGCCAGGGGATTTAATCTAAGGGCCAATCCCCAGAGACATATAAGGGTTACGTGCTAGGGCCTCGTACCCTTTCTATGTGGTTCAGAGCCCGGTTTTGACTTTGGGTCCCACTCTAGGCATGTGTTGTCGTCGCAAGATGCTAACAACAGACGCTTCCCTCACGGGCTGGGGTGCAGTCTTGGATGACCATTCAGCCCAAGGGATCTGGAGAGGTCATTTTCTCGATTGGCACATCAATTGCCTCGGAATGATGGCTGTATTTTGGGCCCTGAAATACATCCTCCAGCAGGGGCTACCATGTCCTAGTGCGGGGGGGATAAGACTGTGGTAGTCACTTACATAGGTCGTCAGGGCAGACTGCATCTGTGCCGCTGGAACAGGCTAGCACAGCAGGTTCTGCTTTGTACATGGGACAAGTTCTTGTCTATCAAGGTGATTCACATTCTGGGGCATATGAATGTGGGAGCAGATTTGCTGTCCAAATTTTGGAGCATGCTGTTGCTGCCCTCGAGGACGCTGAGTGCAAGCACTGTAATCACTTCGATCGGAGCACTCCGCTCGAGGCTCGCTTTCTTTCGGAAAAGGGCGAGCCTCTGCATCCTTGTTGCGCAAGTTGGCTGAGAGACGAGGGGCGTGCTAACCACCCCCCTCTCTCAAGTTTTTCCCGATTGCTCTGCTCCAAGAAATCCTGGCCAAGGTATGTCAACGAGGGTCTCACCTCTCACTGATAGCGCACCGTTGAACGACCAGAGTGTGGCTCTCAGATCTAATATCCCTCCTTGATGGCTCGCTGTGGGCGATTCCGGTCAGGAGAGTTCTTCTATCTCAGGCACAGGGGACAATATTTCATCCCCGGCCTGAGTTCTCTGGCCCCTGAGGGGGATTACAAGAGATGTTGGTTTTCCAGCAGATGTACTACAGACTATTCTGATCGCTAGGTCTCCTTCCACTAGAATAAGTTATGCCCTCAGATGGTGCTTTTTCACAAGTTGGTGTATGACACACCATGCAGACCCAGTTCACTGCCAGGTTGTTTCAGTGCTGGAGTTCCTGCAAGATAAATTGTCCTCAGGCCCATGTCCTGGTACTTTTAGAGTCTATGTGGCTGCCATTTCGGCTTGCCGTGTTCTGCTGATGGTGTTTCTGTGGGAAAGCACCCTCTAGTTGTCCGTTTCATTCATGGAGCTCAGCGGTTGAGGCCACCCACCAGAGCGACAGTCCCTTTGTCAGACTTGGCCTTAGTGCCCAAAGGGTCTGTTTGGGACTAGGGCTGTCACGATATTAGGTTTTTCATATCACGATTGGTTTCTTATGGTTATTGTGGCCATAAGAATTCACAATATCGATATATCGTGATATCTATAGAAACCTTGGGGGGAAAAAGATATCTGTCAAATTATTTTTTACTTTGTTTATTGAGTTTTTCTTTTTCATCCAATGAACATAAAGATACTGATAAACACAGGGTACAAGACTCTGGTTTTCTCTGTCTTCTTTGGAGCTCCTATGAAATAACAAGAGAGAAAATACTGTCAAGTTCAACAGTATGATGAATAAATATTAATGGTAACACTTTAAAATAAGATGTTATTTGTTAACATTAGTTAATGTATTAAATAACATAAACAAACAATGAACAATACATTTATTACACAATTTATTAATCTTTGTTCATTTTAGTTAATAAAAATTAGGGGTGTCAACGTTAACGTTTTTTACACGTTAACACATGAGATTAATCTAAAAAATTTAACGCATTAATATTTTTTTTAACGCAAATTAATCGCTTGATAAGGTTTGACCCCAACTTCTTCCTGTCACCGCAGCGTGGAAGGTTATCTAACATTGTGTGATGAGGGTGCAGCGAACCAGTGTTGCCAGGGTAAAGGCACAATGGGCTTTTTTGAAAATACAGTCGCGGGAAAAATTACAGAGCTGTGGGTTGCATTTTTTTTCGCGGTTCAAATAGATCCTTTTACTAATGTGTATTATACTTGGAATGTACCCCGGGCAACTTAAGAACGGAGAGGCTGTTGTAACATCAAACAACGTGAGCTTCAGCAGAGCATACATGTTAAGGCTTTTACACAGCAGAAATAAACATGACAACAGCCACTATAGATTATATAAGATAATAAACACACAATTACAATATGATATTTATATGTGACTTTCTTGAGAGGATTGTGTACATCTGAAATGCTAATTTGTAAAGCGATATAAAAGGTTATAAATAGCATATTTTAACAACAGTAAAAGACCAAATTCCACATGTGATCGTAAAAGGAAGTTATTGCAAACACTTGATGGTGGTTTGAAGTGAGTTCTGAGTAAAAGTATACTATTAATCTCATAAATTGTCTCATGAAGCATGATGTTAATATTAGCTCTAATGCAGCTGCAGAACAGGTCCAATTCTTCTTCATAATGCATTTTGTCATAATACTTCACATAAGATCGCAAGAAAATGTTTTGTTGTATTTATGTAGAAATACTTCTGATAATAGTCGGGTAAATGTATACTGGGATTGAAGCGATGTGGCTTGGTAAACATTTTATTGCCAGTATAATGGCTGATAATGGCTGAATAAAAACAAAAGAATAATGATAAAAGGATAATAAGGATTATGTCTCATACCAGGCGGAAGTGTGAAAGGTTCTGTTTCCTTAAACTAGTTTGTTTTAACACATTTACAGGTAAATCCTAGTATTTTAAATGTGTGATTAAACATGATTCCACGTCCACGACTGTGATTAATGTGATAAAAATTTTAATCGATTGACAGCACTAATAAAAATACAGTCGTTCATTGTTCATGTTAGTTCACAGTGCATTAATGTTTACAAACACAACTCGTGAATTTAATAATGCTTTAGTAAATGCTGAAATTAACATGAACTAAGATTAATAAATGCTGCAGAAGTATTGTTCATGCTTATTTAATGTTAACTAATGTAATTAATTAATGTTAACTAATGAACCTTATTGTAAAGTGTTGCCATATTTACATCTAAAATGATACTTTAACCCGTTGACTCGCATACCCATATTTTAAAGGGGTCATATAATGGTACATGCACTTTTACAAGTTGATTGTACTGAAATGTGTGTTAGCAGTGCCTGTACACAACCATCATAAAATGATAAAAATCCATCCAGTGTTTTTTTTTTAATCTCCTTATTTGTTTTACCCTGTCTCAAATCAAGCCGTTCGACCGTGTGACGCCACACGGTCGGACGCCCCTCCCATGATGGTTGATTGACAGCAGTGTTTCAACATAGACCCGCCCTTGCTCGTGAGCGAGCTGTCAATCATAGTCCGCGCGTCATTGTTGATATACGCTGGAGCTGTCTATGAGCAGAATGGCGTCTAAGCGATTGTGGTGTTCTGTTCTCGGGTGCAATAATGAACACAGCATTCATTTTGATGTTCCTAAGTCCGAACCGCTGAAGACACAGCTTTTGAAGGGAATATTCCCCACGAGCAACGTCAATGTTTTCATGTTTGCGCGAATCATTTTTCACCAGACTGCTTTATAAATGAAGGTCAGTATAAAGCTGGTTTTGCTAAGAAGCTGCTCCTGAAAAAAGAATCGGTACCAACTATTCGTGTTCCTGCTGAACCTCCAGAAGAAGTGAGTGTAACATTTAATTAACCTTTATATTAATCTTTGCAAATCGCTAGCACGCTTCACGATGTATGTGGCTAATGTTTACATTCCGGGTACATGCATGTTTTCTATTTACGATGTTCTCAATATAATTAATAATCCCACGTTTATAATGAACAAAACGTTATGGTTATTGTGTTATTACAAACTGTGTACGCAGGTATTAAAGTTAACATGATAACACTACACTAAGCTTACTTTTGTAGATGGTTTATAACGGTGTCTGTTAAGAAGTAATGTAAAAAATGTAAATAAATAAAAAACAGTTATAACTGCATGAAAATTAATGGTAACACAATACCTGCAAAATACTGTTTACATCCTGCAAATGCATATGATCCAAGACTATAAATACTCTAATTGATGTTTTTCAATATTATGCCAGAATAAGTTATGTTATCTGATCACATATTTACTGCCATTCTTCAAAATATACCCTCAACTGTTGTCAAGGCAACACTCCATGTGTGTTGTGTCAAAAACGCCCCACAGAACAGAGGGACGGGGCGAGCAAAGCTCACTAGCATTTAAAAACACACGCACTAAAACGGTGTGCTGAAAACAGAGCTGTTTTTGAGCAGGTAAAATTAGTGTTTTCTTACAATACTAATGAGAATTTTTAATTAAAGTATATTACAAACTTTCAATTTAGACCCTAAAGAATCATATTAGCTTGTACAAAAATGGCATTATATGACCCCTTTAAGCTCTTTAACCTATAGTTGTGCCAGCGCCACTGCAGTAAGAGTGCTGCTAATTCAGTTTTAATGTGCATCTAGAACGGCTGCAGATGAGGCATTAAGTGTATGGCACTGCGATCAACTTACCATTTTACAGAGTTTAATATAGCAACGTGGTCGCTCAGTTTTTCAAGATCAGTTTTAATCGTGTAACTGTTAATAATAAATTTGAACCAAGAAATGAAGTGTTACTATGCAAAGGCCAAATTGATTGCAAATACAAAAATAAGACGAGTAAAGAAAATGCGGTACTTATTAAAATAATCACCCTTTACTTAAATATATGAACACAGAAAACTTCTATTAACAGGTTAATGTAACATCTCCCATTCTATGACTAATAAAATAATCGCAACTTACTCTGTATAACTGAACATGGCTTTCCTCGGAGTAGCTGCGTGCCCGGCATCTTCTTCTTGTTTGACAGGTGTTAGGGTTAAGGGCAATACTGCTATCTGGAGGTCAACCAGGTACTGGAGTATTTACATGTGGTGTTATCCTAAGAGTCCTGTTCATTTTAAATATTGCGGTTATCGCCAGTGCCGGTATATCGTCACACACTAAATTGAGATGATATCAATAATTGTTGCTTTGAATATCACGGTTATCGTCAATACAGGTATATCGCGACATCCCTAGTTGGGACCCTATTTTGAACCCCTAGAGTCAGCCCCTGTCAGGCTTCTGACTCTAAAGATGTTTTTTCTCATGGCTATTACTTCTCCAGAAGAAAGGAGAACTGGAGATTTGCAGGCTCTGTCAATCTCGTCATCCTGCTTAGAATTTGTCCCTGGGCTGGTCAAGCTATTTTGCATCCTCACCCTATTATCTTCCAAAAGTTCAATTCTCGACTGTATTTCCAGTCGTTCTTGAAGCCTTCTGACCTCCACTGTTCATGACACTGGAGCAAGAAGGACTTCACTTAATGTGTCCAGTACATGCTCTTCAGATTTATATCCACCGCATTAGCCAGTGGCGTCCAGACACTTCCAGTGCGGCGGCGTTGGTATTCTTGTTCCCATTAGAGTAACTGAAACACAGCATCGAGAGTAGCTTTTGATAGGGAACGTCTCGGGTTACTTGACTGTAACCCTGTTCCCTAAAACAGCGTGAACGAGATGCTGCGTCTCAATGCCGCACTTTAGGCTTTAACCCGAAGATGTGTATGTCTCACGTCTATTTATAACATGCAGGTGCACGTAATCAAATGACGTCACCCACCGAGGTTATTTAAGGCAATTCTTGGCGTGTTTGGCACACATGCTTCACAACCGGTCGAACAAAGAATGTTCTCATTAGCGTTATTGAAACGCAGCACCTCGTCCCCGCTTTTTAAGTAACCCGAGACAAACAGCTGTTTGTGCTACTGATGCTCAAGCACAACCATCAAAAAATCAGCCATCTCCGGTATCCCCTACAGAGTGATATAATTAATGAATAGAGCATTGTTAAGATTATCTATTCTTGGCTTTGACTTATAAAAAAAAAAAATATTTTTCTCTTATTTTCTGCTTTTCACTTCAGGCTCCAGCTTGTGTTCTAATCTAGTTTGTGGGTCCGCTTTAAACTTGGTACTGTGTTTGATGGTCCTCATTTGTATGTTGTTTTGAGTAAAAGCATGTGCTAAGAGTGTGACAACAATATGAAATATATAAATGCACAAGACTTCAATGAACTTTTGCAAAATGACTGAAATCACCACAATAGTGCTTACAGTAAAATTTATTAGGGAGCTGTCACAACTTTGTGTGCATTCTTATTTATTTATTTATTTGTTTGTTTGTTTATTAAATCTAGTAATGTAGTCATGAAATCATGCCTCCCATGTTTTACTTTAACATGTTACTTTCTTTCGATTTTTTTTTTTTTTTTCTTACGGGTATTTATTTTTTTTTATTTCCCTTAATATTTATTTTGTTGTGTTCTTCATTTAAATTGTTGTCTGTCCTGGTACTGTTCAATAGAATCATAGTGACAAGGAGGCAGAGACAGAAAGAGTTTCTATTTAAATACTTTTCAAAAAGATGAGATGAGCACAAATGAGATGTGCTGATTTGCTAGAGAGAGAGAGAGAGAGAGAGAGAGAGAGAGAGAGAGAGAGAGAGAGATTCTAAACATTTTGTAAAGTGACGTTAAAAAGGAGCAATATGATTGGTCATTCTATTTTTTTTCTTTTCTTCCAGTATTAGGAACAGGAGATCCAAAAGTCAGCAGACAGCAGATACATCAGCATTATCTTGAACAAATGGACATTACAGAGTGTCAGAGAAGATGGATTTCTGATAGAGAAGAGACATTAGAATATAGCATTGTTGACTGAGAGAGAAAAATGGATCTCAAGGTGGGGGGAAGAGACAAAAGGTCTATTTTAAACCCTAGTGAGCTGCCTGTGTACTGTCTAGAAACTGAACCTCAGAATGTGATGGATTAGGAACACTACATAGTCAGAAACTCCACTGGATTCACAGTTGATTTCAATTGAATTTAATGTTAGCATGCTACTAAGCTAACAACACTGTAACAAAGATAATAGATATGTAGCATATTGGGTCAGTTTGTTCACTTTTTCTTTAAAAACTATTTTATCAAAACTTCTAAATTATGTTTTTTTTTTTTTTTTTTGTTTGTTAGTTTTTTTGGAACAGCCTTGACATCGGCAGCAATTACTTCTGCCTGGGTAGGCAGCTCACTAGATTTGGGAGTTTATGAGCTTGTGTGGTGTTTTCGTGTGTTGCTTCTTGTATAGTGTTGGACATCTCTGTTGGGGGCACCAATGCGATTGACAAATCACCATGGTGTTGTGTGTCACACTTTTGTAACACGTCTGTCATCCTGCTTTAACACACACGCTCCAACACCTCCTGATGTGAGAGAGAGAGACAGAAAGAGAGAGAGAAAAAAGATGAACATGAGAGACAAAAAGAGAAGCATGGCCTTTAAAAAAAAAGAGAGAGAGAATAGCACTTCCTGTCTCAGAAGGAAAAACCATATAATTTGCAATAATGGCCCAACAATAGCAGAGTTTCTCTGTGGAGAAATTATAGTGAAAAGTGCTGCTGAGATTTCCTCTCTGGCAGAAACAGATCCGCAGTAGACAGAAGTCTTGTTTACTTGGTAAAATAGCATCAATTAGGCAAAGATGGTGGAATTAGCATATGCTCTTAATGGACTGGCCTTTGCCGAAGGTTCTCAGGGAGCCACGGCTGTGAGGAGAGGGACATGTTCTGGAAAAAGCAGGAAAAGGTCATGTGTCTGCTATGTTCAGGTGATCGCATTTTCCTCCAAACACTTGTGCATTTTCTCCTGGATTCACAATGAAATATCTCACAATAGAAAGGTTTGAAATGATTTATGAGGGAAGGGCCATTGCGTGTGCCATAAGTGAATTGAATTCTGTTGGAAAAAATATAAGGATTCAGCAGAATTTGTCTAACTTAGTTTTGTGTTCAGCATATTCCATGCTTAGAAACCATTAATGGGATAGTTCATCCGAAACTGAAGATTTTGTCATTATCTATCAAACCTGGGCTTTCTTACTATGACAATTTCCACTCTTAAGTTACAAATTATTAAAAAAAAACGTTTCATTCAAATAATTATTGCATTCTTTATTTATAATGTCTTATTGCATTTTAATAAGTCTTTATGTGTCTGAATACCTAACATGTTTACATCAGCGGTGTGGAATGTGCATAGATGTTGTTCTCATTAAACTGTGCATCAATTGAGTCTTTTACTCTTATGCCTTGATTTCTTGAAGGTGAGCCTAAAGCGTTTTGCTTTAAAAAAATAAATACATAAATAACACATTTTATAGATAAGAAAACCAGACAGAAATTATAAATTTAATGTAAACTACATTGCTCAAAATTTGTAAATATATGTATTAATTCTAAACAAAAGGTTGGAAGGAAAATGATCTAGAGGAAAATCTAGAGTAAGCAAATGCTAACCTCACTCTGACAATTGTTCCAGCATCCCTACTGCACCACGACTCCGCCTTATTTTTAAGTTCAGTGTTTAGAGCCTGGGTGGAATCTCGAGCTTGTGCCCTCTATTAAGGACTGAGAGCCATATATATATATATACCTGTATATCTGTATACCTTCACTTCTGTTTAAAATTTACATTTACATGCAAACTCCAGAAGTATTAGTGTGTTTAGATTAGACTGTGAAGTTTAGAATGGTTTGTAAAATAATGTTTCAACTCACCTGTTTCATAATTTCTAAGGACTCTAAATGATCAACATGTTCAAAATTTTGCTGAAAAACCTGTTTTATACAGGTCTCTACATGCCTTCTGTCTTCTGCTTGATAGTTTCTTTTTTAAACAAGTACACAGCTTTTTAGTAAAATTAGATCTGGAAAAGATCAGCTTGGACATTCTGACAAATATGTATTTCACAGAGTGAAAATGCAACTCATGCAAATTGTGGAATGACTAAATGATGACAGAAGTGTTGGGGGAAAACCATTAATTTAAATTGAGGTAAGATGCTTGCAAAATTCATTAGAATGCTAACAGGATATTAGCACTAGTCTTTGTGCTTTCAAAAAGTTTTGACAGCAAAAAACACCGCAAGACTCGTTAAGAACAAAAAAGGAAGAAATTAGCAGTCAAATTAGTGCTGTGGTCAATATTCCTCAGTACAGGAGAGAGCTAATCAATCAAAACAGTTCACCAATTCGTTTTAATTATTCATCAGTTACCACCCACTGGCATGCTCTCCGATTCCCTCCAAATATGCTATTTCATCATTAAGCGGGGAATAATTATATTTGTTTGGATAAGCGGAAATAATTCATCGGCTCGCTCTCCTTTCAATATCCCTCCTCCATCTGCAACCTCTCAAATTGACTGGTCTTGCACAGTTGCAGCCGAACAAGAAAGAGAATTGTTGGTGTCAAGCCGCAGTTTACAAATATGACATCTCCTCTGGCACGGCCGCAGATATGAAATATTGATTTATACGCAGTAAAAGGTCTTATAAAAATGATCACATACACATGAGGGATTAATGCCTGAAAGATCGATAGAAATTTCATTCCTGACGCTGGACTGTCACCTACGGTGAAATGCTAAAATAAAGAAATCAATATTATCTATGAAATGTCAAATTTATTATAATTATGTGGATGAAAGCTGGCCAAGTGGCTCCCGAGAGGCCAGGAGGGATAGGTTACCCTGTTCAGTCTCCCCTTGCGGTTCACACGCTCCGCCTGCCAATTTGAGCGCAATATCGGAGTCGAGGGCTGCCGGCTGCTCTCGGAGGCCAAATTCCTGCAGGAATATTTAACGGCGTGTTTGGAAAGCTGTGCTCGGGGTTGTGCGGGTTGTAACAGCTGCTGACGTGGAATGACAGTTCTCTCCTTTCCCGATTGAGACCTGCCTGCTCTCCTGCTGTCTGTCTCGCAAAGATGATGTCACGGAGGACAAAAGACAAGAACGGCATGTCATGAGATGTCAGCGCTGAAGACATTTCCTTTTAACACTTATTGATTTCCTTCTTCAGAAAGGCACAACCTCTTTGTCCTCCTAACAACTCTCGGGATTGATGGAAATCCTGTTTATTAACATCACTTCACTTTATTTTCATATTCAGATTCATGGTCGCAAAGAAACAGCTTTTTGAGACCTGCATATCAAGAGGAGATTGTGCATATAGAACCAAAGTGCATACACTTGGTTGTAGACATTTAGGGGGAATGAAAATAAAACTAATATGTCTTTTTAATGCTGTTGTCTCATGTTTGTTTATCAGAATTGGTAACACTTTAGTTCAGTTGCTCATTAGCATGCATACTACTAGCATATTGGCTGTTTGTTATAAAGCACATATTATTCTTCATGACCATATTCAGATCTCTTAATCCTACCCCATACCTAAACTTAACAATTACCTAACTATTAAGCAACAAATTACAGTTTATTGAAGGAAAAGTCGTAGTTAATATAATGAGAATTGGTCCCCGAACAATGATAATTATAAGGTTTTTATTTATTTATTTATTTTTTTTTTTTTTCTCAGAAACCTGCCTCTTAATTACAAACTTTTAAACAGTCCCAATGAACACTGAAAAGGTGCTTCAACATAAGCATTTTCTCATTATAAAAGTCATTGCCGTTTTTTTTCTACAATTCATTCTTGCTGAACTGCAGAGACCTCAGACCATATTATGTGACTCCTACACACAGTCATGCTCAGCTGTATTATCTCATCTATACAAGTTTAACTGTTAGTTAATTTCAGTAACCACCTGAACATCCCCAATAAACCTGCACAATAACCCACAGAAACACACACAAATACACAAGTGCAGGTTTTAGAGACACTATTAAAGCTCCCAGAAATCGGTGAAGTTTTATCCTGGATTTTCTCAGTATCCACGTTAACAGATGATGGGACGAACACTTCAGAGAGACCCTTAAGAGCCCACTGAGCCCAAACCCTTATCACACATTTAGAGCCACACATTTACAGATGCCTTGGTCAATTGAACAAATTTAATAATCTAGATATTCGTATAGAGAGAGAGTAGGTGGAAATGGGACATCTTGTTGTTGCAATTCAAAGAGTGCTAAATCGAATTCAGAAGATCAGACCAGGAGAGATAGACAGCATATGTTTCTGCCACCAGGCTTGTGAGGCAGAATAGAGAGAGAGAGAGAGAGAGAGAGAGAGAGAGAGAGAGAGAGAGAGAGAGAGAGAGAGAGATTAAAAAGAGAAGAGAGAGATTAAAAAGAGAAGAGAGAGAGAAAAGCAACATTCTGAACAGACGCAATAGATATGAGCTCCTATTAAATCACATAAAGTACTGCTGTCAATTAAGGCAAAAGCTCATAAAAACCTGTGTTTAACACTTATGGAAATATGAGTACAGAAACAAAGCGATAACTATCAGTCACTTCATTGGAGGAGCTGCAACTGCGATTTACAGTGGCATCGGCAGCTGAGAGAGCGATTGGAGCAAATACAGTAGAACAATCATCAGTACGGTAGCAGTGCAAACACAAGAAGATACAAATATAGTCTACATCAACACAGGACATTACAGTACGGCATTAAGAATTTATTTATAATATAAATATATTATATATATCATTTTATTATTAACAATTACCAGAATCATATAAATCTCAACTGTCAATAACAGAAGCATTCAGCGGTTGCCATGGAGATCTGATTTATTCTGCAGACATTAAAGGAGACAAAAGAACAGCATTTAAACACACACTGTTACAAGAACATGCTGATATGACATCTCAAGAAAAGAGGACAAACTTGATCTTCTATACAGATAGGGACCTCATTGAAAATAGTTATTAGTGAACATTTCACCTACACTAAGAAGAAGGGAATCTGTAAAGGAAGTCAGATCTGCATTTTTGGATCAGTTGACCACTCTTCCCATTTCCAAACCATCAATCTGTACAACAGTGGAATGGTCTTAATTCAAGGGAATGAAGCTAGTCTCCAAGCTTTCGAAAAATCATGTCCCCTTTTAAAGCAGACAGTTGAGGAGGAAACACCTTTTTAGAATGAGAATGAACTGCTGCCCTACTCTCCAGTCAGCACATCTCCGGTCCCATCTGATGAACCGATGACTGAGCAGGCCACATATGTTTCCAGTTATCTTCAGTGTCTTCCTGAGAAAATGGCTCTTCTAGAGATGGAGGTGTCAGAATTAAAGTAGCTAATCCTGATCCGTCCAGATGAATTTATCATCAATAATCTTAAGGCTGAAATTAAGGATTTCCACAATGTCAACATGAAATTTAAAGGGGTGGTTTACAGCGATTTCAATTTTTTTAATTTTAAATAGTGTGTAATGTTGCTGTTGGTGCATGAACAATATCTGCAAAGTTTCTGCACTGAAAGTTCAACGTAAGCGATGATATCATCTTTTAAAAATCAGGAAGTTTAATGTCTACAAAAATGACTCATATGGGACTACAACGAGATACTTCCTGGGTTGCATACGCAATAAACCCATCAACCCCTCCCCCCGGAACATGCCAAAGAGGGGGCAAGGCCATGTTCTGCGGCTTTGTCGAAGAGGAAGAGTTATAGTGGAGAGTTGTAGCCATGCCATCGAAACGGTGTTATTTTCACCCAACTGTCAGGTCTTCTGTGTTCGGGCTTTCTACGGACGCTGTAGTTCGTCAACAATGGTTAAAATTTATGTTTGATTATGTTCCTGACAATTACAATCCTAATTCAGCTCTCTGTGCTGTGCATTTTACAGAAGACAGCTTCCAGAATCTACACGAGTTCAATGCCGGATTCACACAGAAACTATTACTAAAACATGGAGCAGTTCCACCTTTAAAAACAGAGGCAGCAGCTGTTGGGCCACAACCTGTAAGTAAGATTTCATAATTTTAAATGTATTTGCATGTATAATTTCAGACGTAATGTTTTATCAAGGTCGTAAACAAATACCAAAACTGGCTTTAGTAGCCAGTTAGTTAAATGCTGTTTCGTGTGTCCTTGACAAACGCGTACAAACATTTTGGACCCGAATTTGTAATTATGTACTAATTTTGTAAATGTATTTTCCATGTATACTTAATGAAGTAATTTTTCGATTTGATCAAGAACGTAAACACAAGCCAACGCGGTTTGGTTAGTAGCCAGTTAGTTTGATGCTATTTTGTGTGTATAACTTAAGACAAATGTGTACAAACTTCAAAAAATTCTATGTAATCACAACAGCAAATTTCCATTCAGAAACGTTTTGTAAGAGCCGTGCTTGCAGAAGTTCTGCTTGACTCTCTTCATTACCGCTTTCTGGGTCTGATTCTGGCTCAAACTGATACGGCAATATTGACACCATTATTTACATTTGACTGCAGCACGTGCAGCTGTCGCCCGTGAAGGTAATAGGCATGAAGCTTCCGGACAATGTGCAGTACACAGTTTTGCCAATCACAACACACCGGCCCAACTAACCAATCTGAGCCCATTGCCTGTTTCTGAGGGAGTGGTTTCATAGAATCAGGAAGTCAACTGGTCATTCAAATGACAGAGGAGAAAGCGGCTTTCAATAAAGGTGAAATATATGAAAAATAAGGCGTTTTTTAACAAACGAAACACAAAGACATGTTATATTGCACCCCATAAACACAATCAAGCAAAGAAAAAAAGCAGTAAACCACCCCTTTAAGGCTGAAATGTCAAAAATGAAAGAGGACTCAATACAGAGAGAAAAAAAAGTTAGAGAAAAACATCCACGAGTTAAAAGAAAAGCTGAAAGAACAGACTGCAATGTGTTTACACCTGATCTCACAGAATTCCGTGTAATGTTCACGGACTTAATTAACCTCCGAATCTGTGGTGGCATCACGGAATCGCCGAAAATTCCATGATGGGCTCACAGAAGGTATCAGCCGTGGTCCATGCACGGATTCACTGGTTCAACACCAGCGCTGCATCGGACCACGTAAAAAGAGTGACTCCGATGCAGTTATACTTTCACTGGAGTACCTGACCCCACCCCTACCCTAAACCTACCCAGTTCTGAACAATAATGATGACGATAAATTTCCCAGTATCGCGTCGGCATATTGATGCTAAGGGTTTCTGTGCGTGGAGCACGGCTGATGCCTGTCACTGACTTACATTGGTATCACTTCTGTGAGCCCATCACAGAATTTTTTCTGTGAGCCCATCACGGAATTTTCGGCGATTCCGTGATGCCACCACAGATTCGGAGGTTAATTAAGTCTGTGAACATTACACGGAATTCTGTGAGATCATGTTGGCTGAAAAACAGGGAAAGTGAATCTCCCAACAACAGCTGCACTGAGAGTAGTTTACAACTCTATCATGAAGTGACGTCACACAAATCCACACCTCCAGACACTGTGAAGAGCGCACTCACACACTGCTGCCATCCCACAGAACACCAGCGACTCAGGCCTCAGTAGTTCTTCTGATGGACTCAATTGGAAAGAACATTGAACCCAATAAACTCTTCCCCAGACAGTGGGTTCTAGTGCTCCTCTACAGAAACACAAAACGCGTTCATGAACTGCTCATTAGCGATGATCTCAGCAGCCCGCAATGTATTATCATTCATACAGGTACGAATAACCTCCATGAAGGTAAAGCCAAGGCAATGTATGAGATGGCAGAGAAAGCCTCACAGACATTCCCCAGTTCATGTGTACCGGTCTCCACCTTGCTCCCACGGCTCAACGGCCCACCCTCTGTGATTGACAAGATCAACGAAGAGGTTCGTCACTCCTGTTTCAGTGTGCCCAACGTGCATTTAGTCCATCATAGCTCTATAAGACCATGGCACCTGTATGAAGGACTCCACCTGAATCAGGATGGAGTCAGGATTTTTGCCAAAGCTATCAAAGATGTTGCTCTTGGACGCTTCCCAACAACCGGCTATGAAGGTGCAAAAAGAAATGTGCGAATGCAACCGTTCGAGCCATCTGGACCTTCATCTCGCTTAAGAGCACCACAAGACCTTCACAGACAACCCATGACTTCAGGATGGTCTCACAGACAGCAAGAGAGGCAACCGTATACTGAAGGCCCGTCTCAGCAGAAACTAAGCTACGCCCAGGTACTATCACAGCAGACAACCTCAGCAGCAGCGGCCCAGATAAACAGCAGTATTTCTTAATGGCTGATCATATAAACATGTTAAATATTAGCTTTTGGAATATTCAGGGTTTGTGCTCTAAAACATTTGGATTAAAAAGCACAAACACAGATTTTTTTTTTTTTAAATAGCATCACAAATGCTGACATCCTAATTCTAACAGATGTTTCCACTCAGTGTCCAGAAAGTTACTCTGAAATCATAGTGCCCTCCTGGAAACTCAACTCAGTACACCGTGGTAGAGATTCTGAAGGTTTAGTCATATGGATAAAAAATGACCTTGCCCCTTTTACATCACCAGTACAGCAAGGCAAAAATCACATTTGGTTAACATTGGATTAAAGCTTTGGAATTCTAGATAAAGACCTTTTTATCTATGGAATTTATATTCCTCCATCAGATTCCCCATACTACAATGGCAAAGTATTTTAAACTTTACAGGAGGAAATTAATCAATATCAAACTCTGGGGGAAATTATACTCTGCGGAGATCTAAATGCTCAAACTGGTTCAGAATTAGACTATATTGATGACTCGGCAGATAATTTTTCACATTTACCCCAAGATCTCATCAATACTCTACCTAGAATAAATAACCAGGATACTGGAGTCAATAGGCATGGGAAAGAGGTAGCGCACCTTTGTCAAACATTAGGTCTTCATATCCTCAATGGTAGAATCAAAGGAGATTCCTGTGGACAATTTGCCTATAGCTCAAATCTCGGCAACAGTGTTGTAGATTATGTCATATCAAATATAAGCCCCTCCCATTTCAGTGCACTTACCATCAAAGCTCAGTCACCCCTGTCTGATCACAGCCAGATCAATCTTTGCATTAAAGGTAAAAACATCAAATCAAGAGAAATTCATAAAAAGCCAATTCATCTACATAAACTCAAATTCTATCCCATTCTATAATCTATAGCACAACTATATGTACAATCATTTATGTTTCAAATTATTTTTCTTTTTCATTTTTTTGTGTTTATTTTTATTTACTAGTGCTGTCAATCGATTAAAAAATTGAATTGCGTTAATCACAGTCATGGACTGTGATTAATCATGATTAATTACACATTTTAAATACTAGGATTTACCTGTAAATGTGTTGAAATAAAGAAATGCATGACAAACTAGTTTAAGGAAACAGAACCTTTCACACTTCCGCCAGGTATGAGACATAATCCTTATTATTCTTTTATCATTATTCTTTTGTTTTTATTCAGCCATTATCAGCCTTTATACTGGCAATAAAATGTTTACCAAGCCACATCGCTTCAATGCCAGTATACATTTACCCAACTATTATCAAAAGTATTTCTAAATAAATACAACAAAACATTTTCTTGTGACCTTACATGAAGTATTATGACGAAATGCATTATGAAGAAGAATTGGACCTGTTCTGCAGGTGCATTAGAGCTAATATTAGCATCATGCTTCATAAGATAATTTATGAGAATAATAGTGCACTTTTACTCAGAACTGACTTCAAACCACCATCGAGTGTGTATAATAACTTCCTTTTATGATCACATGTGGAATTTGGTCGTTTAGTGTTGTTAAAATATGCTAAGCCTTTTATATCACTGCACAAAATAGCATTTCAGATGTACACATTCCCCTCAAGAAAATCACATACAAATATCATATCGTAATCGTGTGTTTATTATCTTATAAAATCTATATTGGCTGTTGTCATGTTTATTTCTGCTGTGTAAAATCCTTAACATGTATGCTCTGGCTGAAACTCACGTTGTTTGTGATGTTACAACCGCCTCTCCATTCTTAAGTTGCCAGGTATACATTCCAAGTATAATACACATTAGTAAAAGGATCTATTTAAATTTGTATTTGTCTATATACACCTTGGGTGGCCATGGTACATTATAAAAGTAGCCCAAAAAAACGCAACCCACGGCTCTGTAAATTTTTCCACGACTGTATTTTCAAAATAGCCCACTTGTGTCTCTACCCTGGCAACACTGGTTCGCTGTACCCTCATCACAAAATGATAGTTATGCCATGGTCTGTCTGAATACTCGATTCTGATTGGCTGGAAGGTGTTGATTAAATTCGTTTAACTGCACAGGTAGTTCCAGGTCAGTTTAATCACGTTCTATATTAATGTGCTTCTTATAAACATTGGCAACCATAGGAACATACAGTTACAGTTGAATAGTATTACAGACGAAAATAACCGTCATTTTTTATCGTTCCGGTCAAATATTGCAGCGCAAATATTATTAACATCTTTAATATGTGAATGCTGGCAAATGACCATGGCATAAACGGGATAATCAACGGCTGCGCGACAGGTGTTTAACACTTCAACATATGATAATAATTGGAAAGGAATAAATTTAGCAATTAAACATATTATTGAAATTTTTGAAAATATAGCAAAAAATGCTAATTTAAATAAAACTACCACATATAAACACAAAAATAGAGCTAAACAAAAACCTTCTGAAAAGTGGTTTGATCATTACTGCAAAACAATATGACAGGAGCTTCGATTAATTTCAAATCAAAAACACAAAGATCCAGTCAACTCAGAAATATGCTTAAAGCACTCAGAACTTCTGAAACAATACAAACACACACTGAGACAGAAGAAATTGGATTATTATAACAACACACTTCAGAGGATCAAAAACACAATTGATCAGGGTCAGTTCTGGAGCACTTGGAACAGTCTAAACAAAACAAAGCCACAAGAACTAGCCATACAAGATGGTCAAATTTGGAAAGATTATTTTGAGAAGCTCTATACACATCCAATTGACCCTCTGAATAATCCCAACCAGTTAAAAGTCATTGAAAAAGTGAATGCTTTTGAATCATGTATCAAAAACAACCAAAATCCACTACATTATCCAATAACCCAGCAAGAACTTAGTGGAAAACTGAAATCCCTCAAATGTAAGAAATCCTGTGGCCCTTACAACATAAAAAATTAGATATTTAAAAACAGCTCTCCTGAACTTCAGATTTCACTACTCAAACTACTCAAATTCAAAAGATTTTGAGTTCAGGCATTTTTCCTGAGGTCTGGAACACAGGACTCATCTCTCCTATCTTTAAAAGTGGAGAAAAAACATATTCTAATAACTACAGAGGGATATGTGTAACCAGTAATTTGGGCAAAGTATTTTGCTCTATAATCAACTCTCGGATTTCATCTTTCTTAAAGCAGCACAATGTCATCAGCAAATCTCAAATTGGCTTCCTCCCTAAACATCGAACAACAGACCATATTCACACACTACACACATTAATAAATGAACATGTACACCTAAAGAAAGAGGGAAAAATATTTGCAAGCTTCATAGATTTTAAGAAGGCTTTTGACTCCATTTGGCATAATGGATTGTTTTATAAAATCCTTCAAAGTGGCATAGGGGGTAAAATATATCACTTAATTAAAAACATGTATAACCAAAATAAATGTGCAGTAAAAATTGGACAGCAAAGGACAGACTATTTTTCTCAACAGCGAGGAGTGGGACAGGGCTGCTGCCTCAGCCCAACTTTATTTAACATATATATCAATGTATTGGCAGATCTACTGGACCAATCAGACAGTCCAGGACTACAATTATTCGACACAGAACTCAAATATTTACTGTATGCAGATGACTTGCTAATTCTATCCAGAAGGTCTCCAGAACAACCTTTACATTTTAACTAAATACTGCCATGATTGGAACCTAGAAGTCAACATCCAAAAAACTAAGATTATGATATTTCAGAAAAAGCCCAGAAATCTAGAACATAAACATAGATTTACTTTAAACAACACCACACTTCAACATGCTTTACAATATAATCATCTTGGTCTGGTTTTAACTCCCACTGGAAATTGCATTACTTGTCATTACTTTCAAAACATGACTTGTAATAGCCCGCAGGGCACTGCATGCCATATGAACAAAATTATTCAAAATAAACATCCCCATCAGAATTTGGACAAAGATTTTTGATAGTGTCATAGTGCTTATTGCCCTGTATGGAAGCGAGATCTGGGGCCCAACGAGTAACTACAGCCATAAGTATTGGCACAAACACCCTTTAGAAGCTCTGCATGTAGAGTTCTGCAGAAGAATACTTCATGTCCACAAAAACACACCAAATAACAAGGGAGTTAGGCTGTCTCCCCCTAAATCTAATCATTAAAAAAAGAGTTTTAAAGTTCTGTATCCACTTAAACTCTAGTTCTGAAGATTATCTTGATTTTAAAACACTAAAAACACACACAAAAAAATTTTTGCTGAAAAAAGTCACCTTTGTGCAATGGTGTCAGAACTGACTAACAAAGCACTCAATATCACCAACCCTGAAAAACCTGGAAGAATCAAATAAATTATGAAAGAAGAGAAGGACACATACATACAGCATTGGAAAGAACAAACCAAAGACCAAAGTCGTATCCAATGTTATCTGAAATTCAGCAGAGAGTACAGTCTGGCTAACTATCTGGTCTCAGTTAGGAATATAACTCACAGACATTTACTGACAAAGTACAGACTGAGTGACCACCAGCTGGCCACAGAAATAGAATGACATAAAAAGACGTGGTTACCTAAAGAGGAACGAATCTAAAGTGAATGTAGATTTGGATCAGTTGAGACGGAGGAACACTTCCTTCTCCATTGTCACAAATACACATCCTTAAGAGACGCACTGTACTGTCAAATACAGCAGATTATTCCTGAGTTCCAGTCACTCCATGAAAATGACAAATTAGAAATATTACTTGGTGGAGGACCCACTTCCTCTTTGGTAGCACATCATATTTATAAATGCCACAAACTTAGTAAAGAGTGAACACATCTACATTAGTAGTACCGTTTATATATATATACAGTATGGATGCATTTTACATGTATTTTGTTTTGTTTATTTGTGGATGTATATTATATGTATATTTGTCTTTTTATTCTGCTATGTACAATGCTTTGGCAATATGTACCCAAGTATGTCATGCCAATAAAGCAATATGAATTGAATTGAATTGAGAGAGAGAGAGAGAGAGAGAGAGGGAGTTAAGGCCCACTGCTGGACGATGGAAATTGCAAACACTGCACTGTGACAATTGAAAGGTGTTTTGTAGCATAGAAAAATAAATTAAATAAATAACTTACCAAAGCATGTAGGGTAAATAGGACACCTCTGCTTTTGTATGTATGTATGTATTTATGTATGTGTGTGTGTGTGTATGTATTATTTGTTTATTTATTTTAATTGTATTGTGTTAGGATGTGTCCAGTGATGTTCTATCCTGCTCCTGGACAAACCGATGTCCTGTAAAGTTTAGCTTTAACATGCCTGTCTGGACATGTCTAGTGATCCTGAAGATTTGATTGACTGAAGTTAAACCCCAAGAACAATACTGAACACCCCTGGGTTAGGCCATTTGTCATAACATTTATAAAACAGTGTCACTGATATATTATCAGCCATATCTGACAAAAGCTCCTTCTGTGGATGCCCTTGTGTGAAAAATAAAAAAATAAAAAAATAAATAGAGATCTACAAATCTTCAGAGGACACGTGTGAGATTACTAGGTTTTTTTTTTTCCTTAAGAAAATCTGAAGAATCTGAGATTTTTCTCAAACATCTGTTTAATCTAATTGCTGTCTAGAATAAACAATTAAGGTATTAAAGAGATTTAATTTGTTTTCACTCTATAATAAGAAAAAAAGGAACAACTTATAAAAAAAAAATCACACACTGTGTTTATACTGTAAAAAAAAAAAAAAAAACTTATGCATGTGTTCTAGATGTATGTGTGCCCATATATTTTAATGTCAATCTCTGTATGCACTGGGCCTCTGTAAAAGCATCATTGTCTCAGAGCTTGGTGGTTCAGTTCAGCTGACCAGTTCCACCCCAGCAGCCTTCTTTTCCTCTCCCCTAGATTAGGGTCACCACCCGGCCAGTGTGTCTGCCTCTCCCCTCTTTAATGCTGGAACTGAACAGATTCACTCTGATGAGGACACTCTTCCAATGTGTTTCCTGTACGCTTCCATAAACAGGTCAGTTCAGGGGTCCACACAATACGGTTGCATTATTCCCATCCTAAACTTCAAGGGCTGTTGTTCCTCAGGGTAATTTACCTGCGTGTGCGTAGAGAGGGTCTGTTGTCTCCAGGGATAGAGGACGTTGTGTCAGGGTTATACTCTTTCACTGCAATGGCCTGGAGGTTTATGTTACACTAGAGACATGGTGTCATAATAGACTTTGTAAAGAATAGTAAAGTTAATTTGCTTTCTACGAGTCAGTTATTGTATGTATTGTGTACATCCTAGTTTTTTTTTTTTTTTTTTAATTCTCAAAGAAATAAAGTTTAGTGATGTTTGTACCTTTAAATTTGATCCTGTAAAAGGAGACATGTTTCGCAGGTTAAAGTGTCAGATTTGCACGGAACACACCTTTCACCAAAGGTTATTTGTAATAATCCAAATCCAGTCAGTTTGGAGTGTTTTTTTTTTTTGTTTGTTTGTTTGTTTTCCAACAAGTTTTACTATTTAGAGGCCAAAGCTTGGCAATGCTTTTCAATTGCAGCAGTTATTTTATATTTATTCACTGTGCATCTATATATAATGTCTTACTTATTAAATCAGGAGCCACAATATAATAATGTCACCACATAATTCTTGAGAAACACTCACAATAGCCATGTATTTAACTTGCACACCAAACAAAATTGAACAGCAGTTAATGTGTTACTGGAAGTAAAGATGTAACCCTATCTTTAGCTCGTTATCTATTTTTACATGAATAACAAACATGGAGACATCCATAAACATCAACCTCTGTCAGGTTACTTTTGGAAAGTAATTCTAATCTGAATAATTTCAACAGCCCTGAACCCATCTACTCGTCACATTATCATCTCTCTTAACATACACACACACACACACACACACACACACACACACACCCACCCACCCACCCACCAGGATCCATTCAGAGGGTAACCACAGCAAAGGTCATGCTCCAGCATGCCAATCTCCTGCTGTAATTGACCAGTGATGTTTAGTGATCATTACCGCCCCCCTCTTCCAGCATAGCATGGGGGGACCCATCGTTTCGTCCACCTTCACAGAAGGAGAGTCCAATGAGGCACAACTCACAGCAGGGGGGTGGACATTTTATATTTGATTTCATAATTGGCAAGCTTAATTGGTCACAGTTGTTATGAAGAGAAGGGGTTTTGGCTGAAGGTATTACTTGATTTGGGGGTTCAAAGTTCAGGCCAAAGTTGATTGTGTGGAGACAGCTGCCATAACTGTCAACTGTCATCTCCTGTTGGTCCAATTAGACACTACCTTTGTAAATTACATACCTCTATCATTTAGGTCAGAAAATGAAAGGGAAAAAAAGTGTCCCTTCATAATAGTATTTGTGAAGAAGTGTATTGGCTGTGCTTATTTACAGTGAACTGATACATAATAATATATAACTGAGTGAGCAGCCAGTCTAGGGAGTTTTTTTTTTTTTTTTTTTTTTTTTAAATTAATTAATTAATTTATTTTTTAAGTCAGCCTGAATTGAAACATATATATCAGTTTTCTGAAACATGTTATAGATCATATTGTGAACAATTTATTTATTTAAATGTTTTGACCTTGTAATGTCCTCATAAAACATTATAACTGAACCTTCCGGTGAAGACAATCGGCACAGGAACAAAGCAGAATGGATGGTTTTTCCTCCATTTTTTTGCGCTCTTGTGCAAATCGACTCAGAGCAATGTCATGACCACTCATCCTTGTTAATCCCAGTGTTATTCCACTTCTGGGCCTGCTCACTCAAACCTTCTGAAAATTTAATTAACAACCAATGCATAGAACTAAGTTCCCACCCAATATTTACAAAATGGTCATAATATGGAAGAAAATATCCATTCTGTCATTAATTACTCACCCTCATGTCGCTCCAAACATGTAAGACCTTGGTTCATCTTCGAAACACAAATTACAATATTTTTGATGAAATCTGAGCGCGTTCTGATCCTTCATAGACAGCATGTTTATGTTCAGAGGAAAGCACGCACATGCATCGTGATACTCTCCAAAATGGCACTAGGGTGACACAGAGGAGAAGAATTGTTGAATTATCATCAAAAATATTGTAGTTTGTGTTCCGAAGACGAAGGTCTTAGGGGTTTGGAATGACATGAGGGTGGGTAATTAATGACAGAATTTTCATTTTTGGGTGAACTATCCATTTAAGTCAAGGATGAACCAAAAGGTCACGAACAATATGCTGCCATAGAAATTAATACTATTAATACTATGAAGAAGGCAATCCCACAATGGATAGCAACAAGCTTATCCAAGATGGAGGATAGGATGAGAAAAAAAGCTGGTAACACTTTATTTTGATGGTCCCTTTTGAACATTCTGTTGACACTAAGTAATGTTGCAACTACATGTCAACAAACTCTCATTAGATTATTAGTAGACTGTCTGCTTCATATCTGCTAACTCTTTATTGTGTTGGTCTCCCAACAGATATTCTACTGATTATAAGTAACTTTGCAAGAACGTGTCAACTTAATCTAACCCTAACCCTACCTAACCCTAATGAGAGTCAGTAGAAATGTAGGCACAACATTACTTATAGTCAATAGAATGTGTTAAAGGGACCATCAAAATAAAGTGAAACCAAAAAGCTGTATTTATATGAATAATATAGACAATAATAGAACAGAGCTGACTGCATGACAAGATCAACCAAAGGACAAACTGCTCATGCTGGGCTTTAATATCTGTGTTCCTGGTTCTGTTATACACATCCAGTCATGTCAGATGACAAAATATAGATAAAGAGGAAAATCCAGCAGGGCAAACTTGGCTGTTTGTTTATTTGCTCTCACACATCCCATTTCTGTCCATCACATACAAACACAGACAGTGAAAGGGATCAACAATATAGTGCATGTGACCCCTTTGATTGTGGTTTTTCCTGTTCCAGAGATGTGTTCATCCAACAGCATTGCTTGGCTTCAGCAGGTCCATGGCCCCTACAACTGACACCGCAGCTTTATATATTAAAGAAACAGCTTCTGAACGGTTTATGAGGTTATGCGATATGGACTGTGCAACATGAAGTGGACTGAGCAGGTGCCTTTATTTCCAGGTGACTTTTTTTTTTTTTTTAAAATGATCAGTGATCTTTTTAGAGGGGTCATGAACTGCCTGTTTTATTTATTTATTTATTATTAATATTATTGCTATTTTGTACTGTTCTCTGAGGTCCACTTATAATGTTACCAAATGTTTTTCCAAAAAAAAAAAAAAAAGCATCATAGTTTAAAAGTAATTGGCTATTATCTGTCCTGTTTTTGACCCCCTCATCAGAACGCTCAGTTTGAGTAGGCGTAGTGGATTGTAGACTCGGAAATTAATGCCCACTGCTATGACTGGCTTGTGTATATTTGACAGTCTACATCCTTCACAGATGAACACTGCTGTGATTTAGGTTAAAAATGCATAAATGCTCAGAACATATCAAACGATCTGTTTAACAGACAAAGGGATCATGTCATAAAAAAACAGTTCTTACTGATGCAGTCTGGAACTTAATTAAAAATAAAGTTCATCCACGCTTTCCTAACGTTGGAATCAGAAGGAAGGCAATGCAAATACTGTTTTTCCACAACTTGGCATTGCACAGCGTCTTGTTGTCTTCAGAGCATCATTATCGTTTGATTTCTGAATAGACCTGTGCATTTGGCACTCTCGTAAACACTACATGTGCGAATCGGTGGGCGGGGCTAAAGAGGCAGTGATGTAGAATTGGTGGGCGAGGCTAATTAGACAGTGATAAAGAATTGGTGGGCGGGGCTAAACAGGCAGTGATGTAGAAGCAATCACTGATCTTCTTCTGCGGAGGCAGTACTTATCCACACTATTACACCATGGAGTAGAAGATATCACAAGCTGTCATTTTAGCAGATTGTCTTCATTATAAACTGTTTTTAGACTGATGACTAAGTTTTGAGTTCTAAAATTTACAGGATGTTTTCATAGTACAATGTCCTCTTATTTGTCAAAAGATCAGAGGAATGTTGGTGTCTCAGTTCATGACCCCTTTAAAATAAATTTTGAACCCACTTTATATTAGGTGGCCTTAACTACTATGTACTTACATTTAAATTAATCATTTGATACAATGTAATTATTGTGTACATACATGTTTTTACATTGTACTTATATTTTTTAAAATACCTATATGTAGTTACATCTGTCATTAATTTCTGTAATTACATTAATAATTACACTGTTGACCCATCCTTTACACCTAAACGCACCCTTAAACCTACCCAAACCACCAAACCTGTCCCTACACTGTAAAAAGGTTGCTGTAAATTTTACAGTATTTTACTGGCAGCTGGATGCCAGTAAATTACTGTAAAAATGGTTACAGTATTATTACTGTAATTGCATTTACAGTATAGTAATGGGTTTACTGTATTTTCATTTACAGTAGTATTACTGTATTTTCATTTACAGCAGTATTACTGTATTGTCATTTACAGTATTATAACTGTATTTTCATTTACAGTATTTTTACCGTATTTCCATTTACAGTATCAGTGCTGTAGTGTTTATTTTCATGTAGTTTAAACATTTTTTACCTGTAAAAAAACAATCAAATTGTGGTATAGCACTGTAAACCATGATTTTTACCACCCCAACTCCATAAAAATCACAATAACTCATGAGCATTAGGTCTGATAATATTCTTTTTAATTGTTGAACATTTTCTTTTTAATAGTACAAATTACAAGTCTTGATCTCTAGGATGAACTAGCTGAAAAAAGGGCATCACAACAGTCCCCTGAGCACGTTGTATCATGGCAAAACATACACATACTGAAAAGCAAAAACAAGTAGTTTTTGAACGGTAAGATTTTTTATGTTTTTAAAGAATTCTCTTCTGCTCAACAAGCCTGCATTTATTTACTGCAAAAGCAGTAATACTGTGAAATATTTTTACTATTTAAAATAACAGCTTTCTATTTGAATATATTTTTAAATGTAATTTATTCCTGTGATCAAAGCTAAATTTTCAGCATCATTACTCCAGTCTTCAGTGTCACATGATCCTTCAGAAATCATTCTAATATACTGATAAACATTTATTATTATTATTATTATTATTATTATTATCATCATCGTCATCATCATAACAGTTGGGTAAATTTTTTCAGGATTCTTTGATCAACATTTGGGGGGGGGGATATAGGGTTATAGGGATTACTACTTATACTATAGAAATTACTACTTTTATTTAACAAGGATGGTTTAAATTGATCAAAAGTGAAGATAAAGACATTTATAATGTTACAAAATATTTCTATTTCAGATAAATGCTGTTCTGAACTTTCTATTTATCAAGGAAACCTGAAGCTGCTTTCAACACAATAATAATAATAATAATAATAATAATAATAATAATAATAATAATAATAATAGTTTTTTTTGAGCAGCAAATCAGAATATTAGAATTTTTTCTGAAGGATCATGTGACACTGAAGACTGAAGTAATGATGCTGAAAATTCAGCTTTGATGACAGGAATAACTTACATTTTAAAATATATTCAGATAGAAAACATTTATTTTAAATAGTAAAAATATTTCAAAATTGTACTGTTTTTGCTGTACTTTGGATCAAATAAATGCAGGCTTGGTGAGCAGAAGAGGCTTCTTTAAAAACATTAAAAATCTTACTGTTCAAAACCTTTTGACTGGTAGTGTTAATAAAATAAAATAATACAGTAAAAATGAGTTTGTGTTGTGTTAAATTGCAGAAATTTTGACAGTCAAACTTGACAAGCTCTCCGATGAGAAACAGCAGGATGGGATTCAGGCAGATCCTTTTTCTTTGTACCCTCTTTCCAGAATTCCAGCTGACCTGTGACTTTCAATGCATTTGGTGCCACAAAGATCTGAATGAACCTGCAAGCACAAGAAAAAAAAAAAAAAACATTATTTTTCAAAGCAGTGTTTACAGAATTTGCCTCAACTGTCAAACTTGGTGCCGTATGCACTTTGACGTTAATAAAACCTTATATACTACATCTGAACGCACCTACAACGGAAGGTACATAATTAGTTGATAATTCATCACATTCAAATTATTAAAGCTCCATTTTTTACAATGCATTCTCAATCAGTAGAGCAAAGTGCTAGAATGCTGAATTAATGGGTTTGATTCCAGGGGCGGTTCTAGGCTGAGTGGATATACAGGCCTTAGCCCAGAGACATTAATTTATGTATCAGAATACACGGGATACAAGTCAAATAAAACAGGCTTTGCTGAAAAGTTACATTGACTAAGTGGCTTCATTTTTTTTTAAAGCGACAAGTGTAATTAATTACAATTTGCACTTACAAATTGCATAAATAATATTATGAAATTAATGTTTTAAATATAAACACAAACATATGTAAATGATAGAAAAAAAATAGAATGATACTTTTAAAAATGAGACTAAAATTACCAGTAGGTGGCAGCAAGCCACTGTCTTAATGACTGAGCCACTGAGTCATTTATTCAATCTATTCATTAAAAACTGCTGATTCTTTCAGGAATGAAGAAAGTGTTTTTTATGAATGGATCAGTGAATCACTGATTCAAGGCATTCAAAAAAGGTAAATTTTGTCAGTAATGAAACACTGTTGTGTGCAGAGATGTACAACATGGCTTTGTTTAGAACCATTTTTGCGAAAAAAGACAATATTTCTTTTCACGATTTAAATCGCTTAATATTAACTTCTTGTTTATTGAATATTGTTGCTCTGACACTTAGTTAAGTCTGCCACAGACCATGCTAAATGCTAACCAATCTGTTCGTATAATCTAAATGTGTGTGTGTGTGTGTGTGTGTCCTAGAAAATCTGTGCTTATAATACCATGATTAAAAATCTATATTTGTTGCTATACAGTAATCTAATTTTGTCAGATGGGGATATCGGTATTATGAATTTATAGGCTACAGTAAGTTAAAGATACCTGAAGCAGCTGCATTTTGCTGTTTAAGTGCTGGTTTAATAGAAATATTTTTAATGCGCATGAAAACTCAATCTTGATGCGCACACACCCCTTCCCTGTTTGATTCCCAGGGAATTAATAACTTAATAAAATGTGTAGGGGAGTGCAGGGCACAAACTAACACAGGGTAAGTTGTAACACACATGGTTTAAACATTTCCACACATGCTAGCATAACCAAATGTACAGTATTTACTAGCTGCCATATCATCACTATATAGAGAATAAAGTGCACCAAAATTCAAAACTTTTGAAGATGTCGCTGAATATTTATTCTACCAAAGCAGAAGTACATTTCTGGCTGAAGTAAATTGTCATCTCACTTTTTATTATTAATTTAAAATTAGACAAATCTGCTATTATTTTAATCTCCAATCTGTTATCAGTTTAGATAGTTTTATAATGCTTCGCTAACTAGCAGAAGACACTGTGTTACAATGTGCCCCGCTATTATTAAACTATGCTATTCTATGACATTAGCAATGCAATTTACACCATTTACTTTTATGAGTTTCAATGAGAAGCCACAAGAAGCAGGTGAATAAAGACTGAGAATCGATGTTTAATGTTCAGAAATTGTTATTTTAAGAAATGTAAAGCATTTTGGCTCGTTTATGTGTCTTGTGTCCTGTGTCCTATGACAGCTGTGTGTGGAGGGAAGGGAGTGTATAATTTCTGAATTTCTGAATGTGTTTCTTCATTTGCGCACTCTGTTTTGAACTACACTGTATATGTAACTGTGTGTTGCGATCAGGGCCGTCCCAAGCATGGTTGCAATGTGTTCATTATCAAACTCCAAAATTAGATTATTTTTAATTCTTAAAAAACACCATTATTTTTTGAAAAAGTTAATGATTTTATTTTATTGACAAAATATTTTAGTTTGTCTTGTATATTTTTTCATTAGATCCGATAATATTTTAAGCTGTCATATGGTTATGTTACAATGTGCCCCTCACATGTTACAATATACCCCACCTATGGGGCATGTTGTCACTTCCATTCTTTTGAGATAAATAACAAAAAACATATACACCTGTAATTATGAAACAACGCAACATATTTGTACTAGACAAGTGTGAAATTAAAGTGTATAAAAAAATTATACTCTGAACCCCACGTGGATTGACACATGCTAAGAAAGTCAGTGCTGGGTTGTGTCCCATGCTCCCCTACATTAAATACAATATAACTTGCTTTGGCTAAAAGCATCTGGCAGATGCATGAATGTAAATGCAATGTAAAACAAAATGTATTTTGGGTTACCTAATTCTGCATTTCTGTAAAACGGACAGCTGGCTGTATGATGATTCTGTCCTCATTCAGGATCCTGTTTTTGCTTGGAGAAATCTCCTGTAACAGACAGAGTCACAACACACTTTTAGTGTTACTATAGTTTATGATCAGAGAAAACTACCGTACAGTAATACAAACATTTAGAATAAAATAAACATTTTTGGTAACGCTTTACAATAAGGTGTCATTTGTTAACATTGGTTAATGTATTAATTAACATGAACAAACAATGGGCAATGCATTTATTACACTATTTATTAATCTTTGTTAATGTTAGTTAATGTCAATACATTTGTTGTTTATTCCATGTTAGTTCACAGTGCATTAACTAATGTTAACATACACAACTTGTGATTTTAATAATGCATTGGTAAATGCTGAAATTAACATTAACTAAGCTTAATAAATGCTGTAGAAGCATTGTTCATTAATGTTTTTAATAACGTTAATGTTAACTAATGAAGCTTACTGTAAAGTGTTACCACATTTTTTATATTTGTAAGCAAAACTTAGGCTACTATATTAATATATTGCTAGCCCGTTCCTCTCTTTAAAAAGTAAATTAGTGGAGAACAGCAGTCCGTGGCTAATTCAGCTACTTTACTAACATTAGATGAAAGCTCACCTGTTGTTACGACGGCAATCACAGGAAAAGACTCCAATACTCCTCCGATGCATACGACATGACCACAAGACCACAAACTTGAAAATAAAATACAAAAGATGTACTTTACAGTGGTATTTCTTAACTCAGTTTTCCTCAGTATTTCATGTTATTATTTTACGTCTCTCACTGGACCGTCTCTAAAGTTACATACAACATTGGTACACACGTTTCTAACTTAAATAGCATTTGAAGAGAATTACACTTGCGATAAAGAGGCAGTGTACAAAAGATATTATGCTTTTCTGTGTTCGTTAACTTCGGCTAACTGACATTATTAACTTACCAGTTGAAACTATGGCATTCACAAGAAGAGACTCCAAAATACACCTCCGACGTTGTCGACGAAATCTAGACCAGAAATTTGACAAGAACAAACAAAAGAAGTACTTGAAAATACTGTTTAAAATCTCCACTGAAATGAAACAGTGGTGTTGCCTACGCACTTTACCTCAGTAACATTATTTCACGTTAGTTCGTTGTTAAGGTTAAATAACGACTCGCCAGATTAACTAACTTGCATCAAAGGGCAACAAAACCTACAAACGTGTTTCTCGGTTTAATAAGGTTTATTTTGGCTAATATAGGTGACCTTAATTTACTCACCAGTCGACGTTATTACCGTTATGGCGGCGTTAATCCGGCCGTCAGTCAGAAAAAAAGGCCCCAAAATCCCGACATGAAAAACGACACGATGAATAATGTTAGTTTGCTGTTAATAAGTTAAAACACCTTAAAATATCTCAGTTTTGCATAAAACAGAAATAATATAGGCCTACTGACCTTTTTTGTCCAGTTAACAGTGCAACTTGTCTCTTTTGTCCTTTTACCGCTGCTTCCACCAAACAACAAACAAAATAAATCTCCCTTGCCATTGGTCAGTTTTTCGCGGGCAAGTTCACTACTGTAAATTTACAGTAGTTTACTGTAATGACCATATATTTTCCCATAATCCTTCGCAATTTACAGTAAAATACTGTATATACATTTTACAGTATATTACTGTACATAATACAGTAAAATACTGTTCAAATTACAAAAATCGGTTACAGTGTAACCTTACCCGTATCCCACCTCAATAGCAGCAAAAGTGTTTTGCAATACAATATGAACACAATAAGTGCATTGTACTTATTTTTTTGATGTAAGTACATAGTAGTTAAGTCCACCTAATATAAAGTGGGACCTAAATTTCTAAATTGAATCTTTCTAAAATAAATTTCAAATTATTCCAAAGAATTTGCAGAGCTGGAGGTTTGAAAGACATTCCCATACTGTACACTTAATTTGTGATCAATCAATGTTAAAGTTTCCAATGCCAGAATGCAGGATTTCTGAACAAACGGTTTTGTGACTGTTAAAAAAAAAAAAAAAAATAATAATAATAATAATAATAATAAAATAAAATAAAATCAATAAAAAATAAAACAAACAAACAAACAAATAAAGAAAGAAATCTATTTTTTTAAACGGGGAACGGGAACTTGATATCTGAAACTTACAGTATGTTTTCATACAACAATGAACTCTTTTATCTCTAAAGATCAAGCAAAATTGATTCCTGATGATATTACTGCTTTAATTCCACATTCTGAAATCCCATCAAACACCTGTTTAAAGGGAATCAGCTGAGATTGGAAACCTGTTAGCATTTCTTATTAAGTCAGTTAATAAACGGCCCACCTCATCAGAGAATACGTAATGCCCCCAGGGCAAAAGAGAGACACCGTTCACCCATAAAGCAGACGGGAGGAATAAGAAGCAGAAAATCACCGGATAGCTTTTATGTTGCTCCCCGTCCATCAGGCAGCTGAGAGAAAGGATTTTGCAGCCATAAAGACAGAGCCCTGGAAAAGAGCAGGGGAGCTTGTGCTCGCTGGAATTAATCAGTTTGGGTTTTGGGCCTGAACTTAAATGTCAGGCGCTGCTCTCTCAATGCTTCTGGGCGATTTCTTAAAGCAGGAAAACACGTTAAGCTCACTCACACACACTCACGCACACACCGGAGGTCAAAGTTGGTCAGTGAGCCAAGAAATACCATATCAGAGCTGCTTTCCTCTGCTATTGCCAGCAGTATAAATTGCAGAATTAGTGTATTGATTGGGGAATGTAGCATCCAGCAATCACTTTTAGAGTCCTGACAAGATTATTTTATCCTTGTTTTCCTGTATGATTATGTGTTATGTGTGAGTTATGCTCCCAGCATGAGAACTGACAGACTAAATTTACTCAATAAAATGGGGCAGTTAGTGAAGGCAGTCAGCCACAACAGAGAGATCTGTTACTGTTAGCATGTGTGCTAGCTCGACAGACTGCCAACGGCCCCCCCAAAAAAGATCAATATATCAAAGCACACAACTTTCTTGCATGGAATGTGTGGGGGCACATGCTGCACTCAGAAATGCAACCTGAGAAACCTGTACTGCACATATAAATCATTATGTTAAGAGATTTCTTTTTTGAAAGAGATGATTTAGGCAATTGTGTATTTCAGGGATTTAAGCAGATCAGGATGAAAAGTAACATTTTAGTGCAAGTTGAATGTACACGCACGCACGCACACACACACACACACACACACACACACACACTCGCGCGCGCGCACGCACGCACGCACACACACACACACACTCATAAACACACACACACGCACGCACGCACACACACACTCATAAACACTCACACACACACACACACACACACACACACACACACACACCATCTGCTGCCTCGTATAGCTTTAAGTGAAATGTCTAGTTTGCTCCAGATGTTTGTGAGCTGATCCACACCATGTTCAAAGCATTATCACATATTAGACACATATAAATGCAACAGTAATTCAGCCATAGTGAACAAGTCAATAAACTCAAGCATACATATTTACTGTTTTCCTAAAGAGTAATTCATTAGTTTACCAAAACATGGGATTTTTATCAGTGCATAAAATAAAAGTGAAAGAATGTTGACCACATCTGTGAAGCAGAATATTTTCATTTAATAAATTTAATGGAAACAGTCATCACTATTAAAATAAACAAAAAAATGCAGGTTTTGAATGACATAAGGGTAAATCAAGAGGTAACTGAAACATAATTTTTGGGTGAACTGTACATTAAATAATTATATTCATTGTTTGACAAACATGCCCATAATACAGTTGGAGTGAAGCATATACACGTGTAACCAGCGGTTTTCCATTGCTAAAACCACATATATGTTCTCTTGCACGGCACCGTCTAGTCATGTGAAAAAGGCAATATCACGTCTGCGGTCTGATTGATGAACTCTATGCGTTTATAATCTCATTTGGAATGGCTTTCTCACTCTCAGTTGTATATGTGTCAGTCTGCAGTGAGGATTTCATTATAGCTGATTGATACTCCCCTAGTAAACAAAATCCCTCTGCAAAAAGCCTTAATCTCTGATAAGATGACTCATTTTCCTGAGTAATGGTGCTTTATGATTATATCTGTCACACAAATGCTGTGACATAAATATTTTGGAAAATACTGTTGGTCCTCTGGACCACTGTGAGTATTTCAGTGTTGGCGAGGAAGTTTTCCATCAAAATGCTCTAAAAACAATAACCATGACAGTTATGTTAATCTGATCAAATTTCTTCTAGGCAGTGGACCTCTGACAAAACCTACAAGACAGCACTATTTCTTTTGAGATAATTGAGATAATTACCAAATCTGTTTCCCTTTCATTTCCTTATTGTAACCAATGTGTAACATAGTGCTCCAGTTACATGCTATTGTGACCCTAACTTTGGCACATTTGAACACAGATAAAAAAAAAAAAAAAAAAAGGAAATAAATAAATAAACAAATAAATCAGCTGTCTTGTCTCAAGGTTTTTACTGAAACTGTAATCTGACACGTTGTGATGGTGTCACACATTTGCTCTTTTTGTCAAATACCCGATTAAAAGTGTAAAGCAGGAGGAGAGAGCATCTCGACGATTATGATCCTTCTTCAAAGCGACACATGACAAGACAAAGTGTCAAGTGTCAAGAGGCACTGGCCGAAGGGCAGCAGTTCAGCAGGCCTGGATCACTCTAATACACATTCATACATACACCCCCACACACACTTGTCTGTATGACATTAAGGGGTTAGGTTTGGAAGGTGTATGCTTAGGAACCTTCTTTCCAAAGGTTCTGAGTCCACAACAAAGCACATGTGCACTTTGTTTATCACATGGCAATACATTAGTGGGTTTTTGACACACGACGGTGTTCTGAATTTTTTTTTTCTTACATCTAATGTTGTTAAATAAATGTTTATTGCTTTATTTTAGTGTTGTGTAATTGTGTGTATGACAACGTGCACCTTCTTTATATTAATATTTACCTCCTAAGCTGTTTGTGATGAGCTTTGATTCATCATGCGACTTTCTCATCACCACCTCCAAAACAAATATTAGTACTTATTAACATTATATCAGTGAATGAAATGTATATATATATATATATATTTTACTGTAAATTTAGGTTAAATTTACCATATTATATATATATATATATATATGTGTGTGTGTGTGTGAGACCTTTTTGTATTTGACAAAACCAGTCTTAAGTGTCAATTTTTCGAAATTGAGGTTTATACATAATCCAAAAGCCGAATAAATAAGCTTTCCATTGATGTATGGTTTGTTATGATAGGACAATATTTGGCCGAGATACAACTATTTGAAAATCTGGAATCTGAGGGTGCAAAAAAAAAAAAAAAAAATCTATTAAATTTGTCCAAATGAATTCTTAGCAATGCATATCACTAATCAAAAATGATGTTTTGATATATTTACAGTAATACATTTACAAAATATCTTCATGGGATATGATCTTTACTTAATATACTAATGATTTTTGGCATAAAAGAAAAATCTACAATTTTGACCCATACCGTGTATTTTTGGCTATTGCTACAAACATACCCCAGCGACGTAAGATTGTGTTCCAGGGTCACATATATATCAAAGAACAGAAAATACTGTTTAGTTTTACACATCCCACAACACAACATATTTAATTTTTAGGCCATTTTTTTTTTTTTTTTTTTTTTTTTTTTTTTTTTCTGTGTGCCATTTAACTTCAGACTCCAGGTCTGAAAAGAAAAAGAACAAACACAAACAAACAAATAAGCATCTATCACAGCAAGACCATTGACAGGCATTTTGTGACAAATCAAAGTGCTATTGACATATGGTGATTTATCAGTGTGTTTCTTCAGTCAACATTCTCATAAACATCTCTGCATGTGTCTAAACATACAACACCTGTCACATCCCTGATCAATGCACTCTTTAAGAATCTGAAATGTCCGTAGGAAAATCCATACATGCGTCGGTAATGATTTCAAGTCAAAAATCCCATGTCATGCTGCTTTTCTGCAGGTTTAAGCAGCAGGGCGAAATTGCAGCGATTTCAGAGCAATTCAGCATTTTAATCACATTTAATGTAGAGGACCTACTCTAAAATGTCATACAATATTTTGGAAATTAGCTAAATAAAAATAAAACACAGATACTGTATGTGCTGCATACTGTATAAGCAAAGGCAATTCTTAATTTTCTCTCATTACACAAAAAAAAAATAGACAAAAATATTGGATGACAAACAACAAATATGTATTTTCCCTTTCTCGCTGTCATACATATAAACACATAGAATATTTCTCTATTCTTTACATTAACATAATAAATAAATACAATCACATAAATCCATCATCCATCGTTTGATGGGCAGTTCTTGTTTTAAGAACTGACTTAAATATTTGTTGGCTCCTCATTAGAACCTCAACAAGTGAGAAATATACTGAGCTTCTGAAAGTTTTCAAATATTGATAAGTCTGCTGTTTTTATCGTAATAAAAGGTCTTTTAAAAGCTGCTAAATCCCTTGTGGTGATAATTCACTTCTGGGCTTCTGATACCAGTGAAAGCAGCACTTACCTAATTACAGATTAATACATAAATGTGTTTTTAATCATCAGAGGTTTTGAACAGGATGGTCTCATTTCTTGGCGACAGCTGGGGACGCTTTCTTCTGATTCATTGTAATCCACTTTTTATTATGAAGAAAATTGTGCTGTTTCAGATACAGACGGCTGCTGAGCATAAGTAATAGAGAAGGTGGCATGGGGCACCTTTTAATAAAGGGAGGAGGCAAATACTCTCAGTGTAGCACCATACTGATCTCCTAATTTTACAACAAACATTGAAAAATAATTCTAAGTGATTTACTGAGTAAAGAACTGAAAAAAAAGTGTTACCGTGAAATTGCTCACATTAAATACATGACCAAACATTAAAAAAAGACAGTCTTGATGTGTTTTCTAATTGGTTTATTTTATGTCTCTTCAGTAAGCTGTCACTCTCATAAGCACTTTAATGTAATGATTTACACAACAGTCTATAAAGACAAATGCAGTCACATTACAACCAAAGGACCTTTATAGGAATTATTTGTATGATAAAGCATATGCAGTTTGGTGCTGTGATTTTTTTTTTTTTTTTTTTTTTTTTTTCATTTATGTGTTTTTATTATGTGCACTGTTATGCAAATGTTCCTGACCCAAATCTGCTTGGTTTAAATTAATGTATTTTACCTTTGAGATGAGGCACTGAGCTCTCGGTGGGTCATTTGTGTAAAGCATTCACAGGGAGGTATATAGTGCAAAATTAAGTGGTTAAACAGTGATATCTATTACACACAACCCCATGATGGTACAGCATTAGACTTACTAAATGATATATACAAATTCTATCAGTAACACAGCCTTGTGCACACAGTAATACTTCATAAAACAGTCATTACTCTTGTGAGTTGCAACGTAGGGCTTTCCTCTTATTAAAGATTTATTCACTTACACTGGAGGAAAATAACTGCTCTGTTCTGTTTGTGTGGTAATTCTTCTGGGGCCATTTCTGTGCATGGCATGAACATACAGTAAAAATTGTGGTGTGTGTGTGTATATATATATATATATATATGTGTGTGTGTATATATATATATATATATATATATATGTGTGTGTGTGTGTATATGTATGTATATATATATATATATATATATATATATACAGTGCCTATAAAAAAAAAATATTCATACCCCTTCCTTTTTTTTTTCACGTTTTATGTTGCAGCCTTATGTTAAACTGCTTTGAGTTACTTTTTTTCCCACATCAATCTACACTTAATACACCATAATGACAAAGCAAAAACAGAATTGTCACAACTTTGTAAATGTATATATATAAAAAAAAAAAAAAAAAAAAAAATTGTAATGAGTACATTGCATAAGTATTCATACCCTTAACTCAGTACTTCGCTGAAGTGCCTTTACAGCCTCAAGGCATTTTAGGTATGATACGACAAGCTTTGCATATCAGAATCTGGCAATTATCTGCCATTGTTCTCCTCACCTTTTCACCTCTCAAGCTCTGTCAGGATGGGGGCAAACGCACATTTTCAGGTTTCTCCAGAAATATTTGATTGCATTCAAGCCCAGGTTCTGGCTAGGCCACTCAAGGATATTGTCTATGAGCCACTCTTGCTGTGTGAGGTCTAGGAAGAGTCCTGGTTGTTTCAAACTTCTTCCATTAAGGGTAACTGAGACTACATGCTTCTGTGAACCTTCAATGCAGCATAATTTTTTTCTGAACTCTTCCCCGGATGTGTTATTTTGACGCGATCCTATTTCTGAGGGTTTTTTTTTTTTTTTACCTCAGGGCTTGGTTTTTGCTCTGATATGCATTTTCAGCTGTTAAACCTTTTATTAAGATGTGTCTGCCTTTCCAAATCATACCCATTCAATTGAATTTGCCACAGGTTAACTCCACTCAAAGTGTAGTAACATCTACAAGCAATATGAATGTTCCTGAGCTAAATTTCAACTGTCCTAGATAAGGGTATGATTACTTATGCAATGAAATCATTTAAGTTCTTTATTTTTAATAAATCTGTTTTTTGCTTTGTCATTATGGTGTATGGAGTGTAGATTGATGTGGGGAAAAAAGTAATTTAAAGAAGTTTAACATAAGACAGCAACATAAAAAAAAAAAAAAAAAATGAAGGGGTATAGACACACCACAATTTTTACTGTATAATCATGCTATGCACAGAATACTGCA